>WNWK01000623.1:0-322785 GCA_009830355.1 Cherax destructor
AAGAAAGGACCTGAAACTCTTCCCAAGAATTAAGATTAGTCAATTTATCATTAAATTCTTCCCAAATTTTATTAATTATAAAAGAATCCAATTTATATAAACCAAAAGAAATATTCATATTATTTTCAAAACTGCTTTTAATGAAACATGATTCTATTATATTCCTCTCAACCATGGACTTGCTTGATACAACCTTCTCAGCATTTTGAAAATCAATTGGATGGTTAAAATCTCTCACATGAATAAATAGAGCATTAGAATCTTGTCCAGTTCTAATGCTATATTTATGTTGTTGAAGGAATATAATAGAATCATGTTTCATTAAAAGCAGTTTTGAAAATAATATGAATATTTCTTTTGGTTTATATAAATTGGATTCTTTTATAATTAATAAAATTTGGGAAGAATTTAATGATAAATTGGACTAATCTTAATTCTTGGGAAGAGTTTCAGGTCCTTTCTTGTTTTCCTCTTCACAGAGTCGTGCATGTTACTATGTGAGGTGTAGTCTTGTTAATGTGATATGACTGTGAGGTGTAGTCTTGCCCTATATAAGTCCTCCTGTCATGTTTCCTTTATAGTTCCTTGATAATGTGAGTAGTCACGAAAGCGCTTGGAATTCCTCTATTTTTTTCATAGTGGTTGTCTTGCATATTTTGATATCACCTGATTACTGTGATCTTTTTGCATCAATGGATACCACACGACTCTTCACAATGTTCTTGGTAAGCTTTCCTAATCATATTTCTTTTGTTTCCCAGTTTTCTTCTGCACTGATCAAGTCACATAAGCTTAAAATTCGACTTAATTTTTTAAAAGACTGTTTGAATGAACAAGTTTTGCCTAAATCTCTTTTACCAAATAGACTCCTTGACATGAGAGATCGTCCTTTTGATGATTTTATGAGAATTATTCTTCAGAAACATATTGAAATTACTAAAATACAGGAGAAAGAAGCATTCAAAATATTGAGAAACAAAAAATACTCCTTTTATCAAGCTATTCCATCAGAATGGCAACATAGTATGTTGGATCATTGCTATAATAAACTCAGAAGAATTTGTAATAATCTCAAAAACAAACTACAAAGAAAATTAGATAATTTAATTGAAAATAGTGATTGGACAAAGCACGCTAATAACAATTTTGTAATTAACTTATCAGATGAAATATTAGATAAAAATACAACTGCTGCTCTTGGTTTCGGTTTAAGTTTTGCAACTACAAAAAAACTTAATAATGTTGAAATTGCAAAAGCCTTTTGTAATTTAGAAAAATCCTCTGATTTATCCGCTGATGAAATTAATATTAGTAAGGGGATGGTATATAGCTCAATGTTAAAACAAAATATTCCGAATTGCCCTCAAAGATTTTTTAAGTCTTATGATTCACTTTTGAATAATAAAAATTTGCGTCTTACTAAAGCAGATAAAATAAATGCAATTGTAATTATGAAAGAAACCGATTACCAAGATAAAATGAATAACCTCCTAGATGATTTTGAAACCTATTCTAAACTTAGAAAGAATCCCTTAGAAACTGTTAACAGCAATTTCAATAAAACAATAAAGCATCTATTGAAGGGCAAAGATGAATTAATTAAAAAATTTACTTCCACTAATCCATCTTTACCTTATATGTATGGATTAATAAAAACACACAAACCTGGTAATCCTGTTAGACCAATTATTAGCTCTATAGGTTCAGTTTCTTATAAACTTTCTAAATGGCTTGTTGATATTTTGAGCCCAATTGTTGGAAAAATTTCTAATTTTAATGTTAAAAACAACTTAGATTTAGTTGATAAATTAAGCACCTTGACTGATTTAAATGATTTCAATATGGTTAGTTTTGATGTTACCTCCTTGTTTACAAAAGTTCCAGTTGATGATTTACTAAGTTTCTTATCTGAAGAACTGGTTAATTATGATTTACCATTGCCAGTTCCTACTATCATTAAACTTATTAAACTTTGTATTGTTGATGCAAAATTTGTATTTAATGATGAGTTTTACACACAGAAGTTTGGTATGGCAATGGGCAATCCTCTTTCACCTGTTCTTAGTAACTTATATATGGAATTTTTCGAAACAAGATTGCTTAACACTATCCTTCCCAATAGAGCTAAGTGGTATAGATATGTTGATGATATTTTGTGCCTTATGCCTAAGAATGTAGACATAAACCATTTCCTTGTTAAATTAAATAGCTTAGCTCATTCTATAAATTTTACTGTTGAATTCGAAGTAAATAACTCATTGCCCTTCCTAGATGTTTTTATTATTAAGGGTAACATTGATTTTAAATTTAAAATTTACAGAAAACCTACAAATAATTGTTCCTATGTACACTATTACTCTTCACATCAAGATAGAGTTAAAGTGTCGGTTTTTTTCTTCAATGTTTTTGAGAGCTTTACGTATTTGTAGTCCAGAGTTCATAGATGAAGAAATCTCTAAAATTTATGAAATAGCTAATGATTTAAAATACCCTAGAAACATAATTGATAAATCCTTTAAAATAGCTAGGAATACTTTTTACAATCCCAAAAGGGACAACCAACCTTATTCAACCAAAAATATGTTGGTTCTCCCTTACCATGAAAACTTGGTTGATATGCCTTCCTTTCTTAAGAATTTTAATATCAAAGTTGTATTTAAAAATCTTGATACAGTAAAAAGACTTTTGATAAAAAATTCCCCCCAAAATGCTGACGGATGTGTCTATAAGATTCCCTGTAAAATATGCGATAAAGTTTATTATGGTCAAACTGGTAAAAGTCTTGAACTAAGATTAAAACAACATAAATATAGCATTAGAACTGGACAAGATTCTAATGCTCTATTTATTCATGTGAGAGATTTTAACCATCCAATTGATTTTCAAAATGCTGAGAAGGTTATATCAAGCAAGTCCATGGTTGAGAGGAATATAATAGAATCATGTTTCATTAAAAGCAGTTTTGAAAATAATATGAATATTTCTTTTGGTTTATATAAATTGGATTCTTTTATAATTAATAAAATTTGGGAAGAATTTAATGATAAATTGGACTAATCTTAATTCTTGGGAAGAGTTTCAGGTCCTTTCTTGTTTTCCTCTTCACAGAGTCGTGCGATGTTACGCTATGTGAGGTGTAGTCTTTGTTAATGTGATATGACTGTGAGGTGTAGTCTTGCCCCTTATATAAGTCCTCCTGTCATGTTTCCTTTTATAGTTCCTTGATAATGTGAGTAGTCACGAAAGCGCTTGGAATTCCTCTATTTTTTCATAGTGGTTGTCTTGCATATATATATATATATACGTATATATATATATATATATATATATATATATATATATATATATATATATATATATATATATACGTGTATATATATATATATATATATATATATATATATATATATATATACGTGTATATATATATATATATATATATATATATATATATATATATATATATATATATATATATATATGCTTAACAATATGTGTGTGTATGTGTGCGTGCGAGCGCGTGTGCATGTGTGTGCAATAAAATTACAGTAAGCAACTAATTTTTTAATGACGAGTATTTTGTTTTTACCTGCCCAGTAATGTTTTCATGAGTTATTGCTACTGAGAAGATTGTATATTATTCTACTGTAGGATGTCCTTTCCAAACCACCCAGGAGGTAGACATCAAGGCTCGTTTATATTTATAGTGGTCTCCCCTGGTTAGGCCTATTCCACTCTTTCTCCACCTTTTTCTTGATGTTATGCGTGATCAAGTACCAATGAAGGTATAAAGTTAACAAAACAACACATGTAACAAAAGCGTGACACACTTAACGTGTGTCTGGTAAGTGACTTTAAACACTTACCCGGCAGAGCGAGGCTTACGAACCTTTAAGGACTCTGCGCATTTATTCCCATGGTTTCCTACTTTGGGCGTAGTTAGTAGCTCTTTCTCTTGACGGTGAAGCGGGTAATGTTATCAATACGGAACCTTCAGGACTCCGCCGAGAGGGTCAAGTGCGTTCACAGCTCGTGGATTAAATCAAAATTATGTAAACTTCAAGACTCCGCTGATTGGCTCACACCATTAGGATAAAAGTGCCAACTCGTGGGTTAGATCAAAATGATTGGGGTCTTCAAGACTCCGCTGAGAGGACCACACCATTAGGATAAATTGCCAGGTATAGCTGTAGAGTTTCCAGCACAAGAGGGGCCGTCAGGACTCCGCCGAGCGGGCCATCTCTCCATCAAGATTCATCTCAGCTTTTGGCTGTAGACTATGTGGAGTACTGAGGCCAATAGAAATTAAACCTCATATACCTCACATTATAAATCCTAGCCATAGCTATAATGAGGAGATCTTCAGGATTCCACCGAGAGGACCCCTCATTATCAACATAAATCCTAGATTAATGTATGGGGTCTTCAGGACTCCTCCGAGAGGACCCTACTAGGGCTAAGAAAAAAAAACTTCTGCTACATGAGTGTCTTCAGAGGCAATGATCTCTCTAAGAGAAGAGCTAGTGAAGAGGGCACGATCCTCTTTCTCTTAATTCAAAGATTGGATCCCGAGGGCTGACAGTTGAGAACATAAAAAACAGGTAATCTCCCTACGAAGTAAATGTCCGTAACATTGGATACATAAATTAGTGTATTTAGAACTATTCTGAAAATTAGTGAGAAGAGTTTGTACTGCAGTATATTGTGCAGAGTGACGTAGTGTATTGTTCTCTGTAATGTTCGTTAAGGGACGTTTAGACAATATAATAGTGAAGACTACTGAAAAGTGACTCCTCTTGAATAGTTAGTTTAGTTTGATATCTTTATTATGCACCCCATACCCATCCTGTGGGCGGTAGTCAAAAGATTACAGAGGTACATAATGGGTCCAGGGACTGGACCTCAAAGTTTGATAGCTGAGCAAGTTACAAAGGTAATGAACTCAGATGGTCACAATCATGACAAGTTACAAAGGTATTTGCAGATTACAGAGGTATATATAGGGTCCAGAGACTGGGCCCCAAAGTTTTGATAGCTGAACAAGGTACAATGGTAATTAATTCACTAGTTACAAGGTAATGAATCATGTAAGTAAATTTACTTACGTCTGTACATGGTTGCACTCATGAACAAATTATAAAGCAATGAGCAATCTATTAGTCTACACCCAGCCACAACTGTAATGAGTTATTGGTGCAAATTTTAATTGTTGGGTCACACACACACACATATACATATACACATACACACGCATACATGTATATACATACACACATACACATACACACATGTACATACACACACACACACACACGTGTCAATGCTTTATTTACAGGAGCAAAGTCAGGGTATTTTTCCAGAATGGTCTGTAATATACCACTGTGGATAAAATACTTTGACATATCTTGAACATTTCTGAATGAGTAGTCTCTGAATTCATTAATTTTATCGCACTCCAGTACATAATGACGCAGGGTGTGACAATAATCCAACTGGCAAAGTTTACATCTTGTTTGGTCTACATCTGGTGGTGGTGATTTAACCTGCCAAAGATACTTGTAACCCAGCCGGAGGCGGGCGGTAGTGACATCCAAGAGTCTGCTTATTTTGTTGGATGCACCATAGACATGTGGCTCCTCCTGCATGATAGAATGATGATAGATGGACTGACTGGTGTCAAACTCCCTGAGTCTTAAGTCAATAAAATTCAGTTGAAGTTCTTTTCGTATTATTGTTCTCAAACTGCTAACTGACAAGCCAAGATTGTAATCTATCCCCTCTTTGAAAGCATAAAACTTAGCCAATTTATCAGTTCTATCATGCATCTGAAGACCAATGTGAGATGGAATCCACAGCATGTGCACTCTGACTCTACTATCCAGAATCCTACCATACCTGTGCCTGGCTTCTGACACGAGCATGCTACAAGTTATACTTGATGAGTTGCTCTTGAATAGTGAAGCAAATAGTGGAATTGAGATTAAGCTAAAGTGAATAGTTTATATAACATATTGTAATGTAGTTAAGTTATGTAGTGTGTATGTGTGTAGTGATTTGTAAGTAGCTTTGTGTGGTGTAGGGAACATTTTGTAGTGCAGTATATTATATAGTGTAATAGTGAATATTATTATATAGTGAACAGTTTTGTAGTGTGAATCGCTTAATGCAGTCAGTGGGGTAGCTAAACTGTGTAGATAATAAAGTAGTAAAAAGTGTAGTGAATGTTGTACTGTACATTGTAGTGTAGTATATATTAATTTAGTGTACTGTGGTATAAGTAGGATAATAGTTTAGTGTATATTATCGTCAAGTGAGTATTGTGATGATGTGTTCAGTGAGAACACTAGACATGTTTTGCCCAACAACTGCCACATTCGGGGAAAGGCAAGCTCACACACGAATTTCATTCTCCTCTCATTTGGATACCAGAGTGAGTGGCTGTTTAGAGTTTCGGGTTCATGTCTTGGCCAGACACACTATTGTTCACTGTTTCTATTGTTGCATTGATTAGTGTACTGGTCATGAGGCTGGTATCCAAACAGGAAGATAATTCTTTTACCAGAATGAGGCGGCCATTAGGGCAAACATGTCTTAACTGTTCTCGCTGGAATCCTAACATTATCTGCGATAGTGGTGTGGAGGTCTAGCGCATCAAGAGTTAGGAATCTTCCTGGGAGGCTGCCTAAAGTTTCAGTTTCAAGTTTCGGCCAGTCGAAGTATTGCTCTTTGCTTTGAAACCACCTGTTTATGTGGTTGCATTGATGATCGTACGTCTCGTTGAGGCTGGTATTCTCCAACCCAACCTCACCATAAACACCTGTCTTCCCTAATACTCCAACCTATAACCATTAAGCCAGTAATTACGTGCTACCAACAAAGTACAACATAAAGATCGTTCTAAGTAGCATAAGTCCAAGACCTGATTAGACATGTGATTGCAAAACTTGCATCATCACCACACATTACAATATATGTCCATCTTGTCGGTATTGTATACCACTTTTGTACAACTTGTCAGACACTGCAACAACATGGAATCTTGATTCTGAGGAACTGCACATAACCTTCTTCACGGCTACGACTACTACTACCCATCTCTTTGGGTATGACCTACTTCCACTGGCGAATCCCGCCTACCAGTAACTACCCGTCCCTCTCAGCTGACGCCTATTTAAGGTCAAGCATTCTTACCTGGACTTCAGGGAGCCACAGCAAGAAAGAAAGAAAGAAGAAGATGACCGACACCCTCTACCTAGGGGGCCAATGCCGGGTCACCATTTGGAGAAGACCCGGGCCGGATGTACCGGCGAACATACAACAACAACAACCTGGACTTCAGATTCTCTACACCAGCAGTGCTGAAAACACCTACTCCTAGGCCGAGGGACTGATTACCTCATCTTTTGTATATAGTTCTACTCTCTTCAAATTATGTCCTAGAATTTTGTATTGATAAAGCCACTGGATGGCGAAACGTTTACTATAAAGATACCCAAATGTTGCACATGTGTCTTAATTTTCATCTTGCCGGTATTGTATACCACTTTTGTACAACCTGTACTCTCTAGAACGCAGGCGAGAGAGATACATTATTATATACACGTGGAAAATTCTCGAGGGATTAGTACCAAACTTGCAAACAAGAATCACTCCCTACGAAAGCAAGACTCGGCAGGCGATGTAACATCCCCCCAATAAGTGTCAGGGGCCCAAGATTGTTCAACTGCCTCCCAGCATACATCAGGGGGATTACCAACAAGCCCCTGGCTGTCTTCAAGCAGGCACTGGACAGGCACCTAAAGTCGGTACCTGGAGTTTACCTGGAGAGAATTCCAGGGGTCAACGCCCCCGCGGCCCGGTCTGTGACCAGGCCTCATGTTGGACCAGAGCCTGATCAACCAGGCTGTTGCTGCTGGCCGCACACAGTCCAACGTACGAACCACAGCCTGGCTGGTCAGGTACCGACTTTAGGTGCCTGTCCAGTGCCTGCTTGAAGACAGCCAGGGGTTTGTTGGTAATCCCCCTGATGTATGCTGGGAGGCAGTTGAACAATCTTGGGCCCCTGACACTTATTGTATTGTCCCTCAACGTGCTAGTGGCACCCCTGCTTTTCATTGGGGGGATGTTACATAGCCTGCCGAGTCTTTTGCTTTCATAAGAACATAAGAACATAAGAAAGGAGGAACACTGCAACAGGCCTACTGGCCCATACTTGGCAGGTCCATGTCAAAACCAACCCACCAACAAAAATATTTGTCCAACCCATCCCCAACCAAGAAACAAACCCCGACAACCCTCCCCCCCCCCCAACAATTGTGCAAGTCCCGTTCAAATCCAACCCTTCTCACTCACAAGAAAACAGAAATAAGGAACACTGCAGCAGGCCAACTGGTCCACGCTAGGCAAGTCCCCCTAAAACTCAAATCCAATCCCACAAACAAAAACTCCTACCCAACCCACCTACTCCATCCATGGAATATGCTTTGATAATCAGGGCACTATAAAACAGGGTACTGGAAGAGCTGGAGCACCTGGTCCATCACAAGAGCACCAAAGGAGCTGAAGCACCTGGTTCATCACCAGGGCACTGAATAAGCCGAAGCACATGATCCATCACCAGGGCGTTGAAGGAGCTGAAGCACCTGGTCCATCACCAAGTTATTAAAGGAGCTGAAGCACCTGGTCCATCACCAGGGTACTGAGGGAGCCAAAGCACCTGGTCCATCACCAGGGCACTGAATGAGCCTAAGTACCTGGTCCATCACCAGGGCACTGAATGAGCCTAAGTACCTGGTCCATCACCAGGGCACTGAGCCTATGCACCTGGTTCATCACCAGGGCACTGAAGGAGCTGAAGCACCTTGTCCATCACCAGGGTACTGAGGGAGCCAAAGCACCTGGTCCATCACCAGGGCACTGAATGAACCTAAGTACCTGGTCCATCACCAGGGCACTGAATGAGCCTATGCACCTGGTCCATCACCAGGGCACTGAAGGAGCTGAAGCACCTTGTCCATCACCAGGGTACTGAGGGAGCCAAAGCACCTGGTCCATCACCAGGGCACTGAATGAACCTAAGTACCTGGTCCATCACCAGGGCACTGAATGAGCCTAAGCACCTGGTCCATCACCAGGGCACTGATATATATATATATATATATATATATATATATATATATATATATATGTGTGTGTGTGTGTGTGTGTGTGTGTGTGTGTGTGTGTGTGTGTGTGTGTGTGTGACTACTCACATATATAAGAGGCAGGATCTGTATATAGCTTTAAGAAGAGATATGATAAAGCTCATGGAGCAGGGAGAGAGTGGACCTAGTAGCGACCAGCGAAGAGGCAGGGCCAGGAGCTGTGAATCGAACCCTGCAACCACAAATAGGTGAGTACACACACACATACTATTTACAAAATTAGCGTAGGGAGTGATTTTCGTGTGCAAGTTTGGTACTAATCCCTCGAGAATTTTCCACGTGTATATAACAATGTATCTCTCCCGCCTGCGTTCTAGGGAGTACAGGTTTAGAAACTTCAAGCGTTCCCAGTAATTGAGGTGGTTTATCGCAGTTATGCTTGCCGTGAAGGTTCTCTGCACATTTTCAAGGTCAGCAATTTCACCCGCCTTGAAAGGTGCAGTTAATGTGCAGCAATATTCCAGCCTAGATAGAACAAGCGATCTGTAAAGTGTCAACATGGGCTTTGCATCCCTGGTTTTGAAGGTTCTCATTATCCATCCTGTCATTTTTCTAGCAGATGCGATTGCTACGGTGTTATGGTCCTTGAAGGTGAGATCCTCTGACATGATCACTCCCAGGTCTCTATTGTGTGGTTGGAATTAGTTTTGTACTCCGATGAGATTTTAATTTCTTCACGTTTTCCGTATCTGAGTAATTGAAATTTCTCATCATTGAACTTCATATTGTTTTCTGCAGCCCATTTAAAGATTTGGTTTATGTCTGCTTGGAGTCTTGCAGTGTCTTCAACGGTGGACACTGTCATACAGATTCGGGTGTCATCTGCAAAGGAAGACACGGCACTGTGGCTTATATCCCTGTCTATGTCCGATATGAGGATGAGGAACAGGATGGGAGCGAGTACTGTGCCTTGTGGAACAGAGCTTTTCACATTAGCTGCCTCAGACTTTAATCTGTTGACTACTACTCTTCGTGTTCTACTTGTTAGGAAATTATAGATCCATCTACCAACTTTTCCTGTTATTCCTTTATCACGCATTTTGTGTGCTATTACACCATGGTCACACTTGTCAAAGGCTTTTGCAAAGTCTGTGTATATAACATCTGCATTCTGTTTGTCTTCTAGAGCATCTAGAACCTGGTCGTAGTGGTCCAGTAGTTGGGACAGACAGGAGCGACCTGCTCTAAACCCGTGCTGCCCAGGGTTGTGCAATTTGTGGGTATCAAGATGGGTGGCGATCTTGCTTCTTAGAACCCTTTCAAAGATTTTTATGATATGGGACGTTAGCGCAATTGGTCTGTAGTTCTTTGCTATTGCTTTACTGCCCCTTTGTGGAGCGGGCTATGTCTGTTGTTTTTAGTAGCTGCGGGACGATCCAGTGTCCATGCTCCCTCTCCATAGGATGTTAAAAGCATGTGATAAGGGCTTCTTGCAGTTCTTGATGAACACGGAGTTCCATGAGTCTGGGCCTGGAGCGGAGTGTATGGGCATGTCATTTATTGCCTTTTCGAAGTCATTTGGCGTCGTGGTGATGTCAGAAAGGCATGCGTCTGTCAAGTTCTGTGGCACTCTCATAAAAAAATCATTTAGGTTTTCGATTTTCAGTCTTGTTAGTGGCTCGCTAAAGACTGAGTCATACTGGGATTTAAGTAACTCACTCATTTCCTTGCTGTCATCTGTGTAGGACCCATCCGGTTTAAGTAGGGGCCCAATACTGGTTGTTGTTCTCGACTTTGATTTTGCATAGGAAAAGAAATACTTAGGGTTTCTTTCAATTTCATTTATGGCTCTTAGTTCTTCCCGTGTCTCTTGATTCCTATAAGATTCCTTTAGTTTTAATTCGATGTTTGCTATTTCTCTGACTAGTGTCTCCCTACGTATTTCAGAGATATTGGCCTCCTGTAGTCGCTCCGTTATTCTGTGCCTTCGCAATAATCGATATTCTTTTAACAAGATTGCCAACAAAAAGTTAAATTTCAGATAACTTAATGACATGTAGAGGTTCAACCTCTGATGTTATGTGATATGTACATGCATTATTAATGCAATAAGCATATTTTACACGAGAAAAAAAATGCCGCACCCAGAAGTAGAATGTAGAATATAACTTTGGTATATCTGTGTCTAGCATTAGGAATAATATTAGGAGAGAAATAAATAATGAAAATGATTGTTATAAGAATGCAGTTAGAAGCCTGAGTAGATCTATAACCCACTATGATAACATGAACGTAGATAAGTATGTTTATGGAGTAACTTGTAATGTGAACAGACTGACTGATGTAGTGGCCAGGCTTAGGCTTGGCTACAAGTACTTCTGACAGTTTGGGAGACACAGATGATGATGATCAACATAAATGCAAATTATGTGATCAGGCATATGGTCACTGTCTTGAACACTATGTGCTTAATTGTCCACTTATTGAGGAATATAGAGATAGACAATATAATAACCTATGTGACATGTCAAGATATCTTATTCATGAAATAAGATACCAGTTATACTAAGCAAATTTCCTAAATTTGCTTGTAACAGATAAGTGAAATATAAATATAAATCCAAATGTACAATTGTTAACCCTTTTGGGGCCTAGTGCCTAGGCCTTTTGTGTATCCATATGCTCTTGCGCTACCGTCCACAGGATGGATATGGTGCACAATAAACTAGCAACTTCGGTGGCAAAATCTACAAATCTTGGGTGTTTTTTACTGCAGTGAATGTTTTGTGTTATTGTGGCCTCAGTGTGAATGGGGTGAATGTGCGTGTTTCAGTCCATGGGACGACAGGGTACAGGCTACGTAACGTGCTTAAATTGTAGATTGTATACGGTGTAGGTTACCGCATCACGGCACTTACATTTTAGGTTTGTTTTCTTTGCTACTTAGATTGATGGCGGACGCTGTTATCCGTATATTGTTTGTCTTCATTGTGATATTAGTAGCGTTTGCATTTATGAAATTCTTGATGTTGTTTTCACATGTTTTGACACCATGGTATAATTATATGTACAAAAATGAACAATGTTATATTGTACTGTCGATGTAACTATGTCACAAGTATTCTATTGTTTGAGTAATTATGTAGGTAGGTGTTTTCAATGTGTCTGTACATATAGATCAATGTGTTCATATTTGTGTAGGGTAAGTTTCCACATCACGGCACTTACATATTTACGTTGTTTTCTTTAGTGTTTAGTTTGAGGACATCCTTAGTTTATGTCTTTTCATTAGTCTTAAGTTACGTTAATTTGTTGTTTTGCATTTATGAGGTACTGGGTGTAGTACCGTCATGTTACTTTTGTATTCTCACTGTTTTGATTAATAAAATATAAAAACAATGGATCACATGCAGTGCATAAGTCTTAAAACAATCTCATAAACACATCTGATCTCTGGATTAATAAATAAAAAGAATAATCCGATACTGCGGTGACGCAATGCACAGAATAATACGTCAATATATTTCTTTTATCGAGGAATTGTTTGGTTTAATTATTTTGAATAATTTACAGAACTATACCCCTCAAGGGAGGTTCCTTAATTAAAGCTGGTGAGGGGCTCTTGATCTAGGGAATAGTATCTGTGCTCCAGTTCCCTGAATTGACGTTGAATACCTTTCATCCTCCCATAGGCACTGTAATAATAATAATAATAATAATAACAGAAATATAACAAAATATCAGTCAATAGGTAAAAGACTTAAAGGTTCGGCATTTTGGTATTTCTATAATTATCATAAAAATAATGGAATTTTTGGATATTTTAAAGCAATTATTCTAAATACAAGTCTTAACTAGGTGCGAGCTTTAAATAGTTCTATATACAATGATTTAATTCTGGTAAGCTCCATGTGTTGTCAAAGCTATGAGTAAACCAAGTTAATATAGATGTTTGGCAAGCCATATCTAGGTGACACGTATGTGCAAGTCTTCTATGGCATAAATTATTTACGTCAAAAATAATGTTGAAGTGTTTATTACAGAGAAAATACTTTCACTATCGCTATTTACTTGAAAAGACCTAAGTCGTTAAATTGTATTACTACAAGTAACTATCCGCTGTATGATCTTTATGGGTTTAGCGCTTAGGTTTGATTATAATAATAATAATACAAGAAACTATAATGAGAAAAGTGCGACATATAAAGCTAAGACAGATGCTCTTAAATATATATATATATATACTCTAATGTATATATTAGGAAAGAAATAAAGAATACACATCTGAGTGACTTAATCTAAGCTCAGTGTTGGAATATATATGCTACACTAATTTAAAGCCTACGCAGTTTGGAAAACCTTTGTGTCTAGATTACTGTGATTACGGTTAGTTTATAACATTACTGCTAATTAATACACTACAAGTGTGGCGATATATGTGGCTTGAGTATTCCTCCGTGTCACGGGTACAGTACCATGTGTCACGGGTACAGTACCATGTGTCACGGGTGCAGTACCATGTGTCACGGGTGCAGTACCATGTGTCACGGGTGCAGTACCATGTGTCACGGGTGCAGTACCATGTGTCACGGGTACAGTACCATGTGTCACGGGTACAGTACCATGTGTCACGGGTACAGTACCATGTGTCACGGGTACAGTACCATGTGTCACGAGTACAGTACCATGTGTCAAGGGTACAGTACCATGTGTCACGGGTACAGTACAATGTGTCACGGATACAGTACCATGTGTCACGGGTGCAGTACCATGTGTCACGGGTACAGTACCATGTGTCACGTGTACAGTTCCATGTGTCACGGGTACAGTACCATGTGTCAAGGGTACAGTACCATGTGTCACGGGTACAGTACCATGTGTCACGGGTACAGTACCATGTGTCACGGGTACAGTACCATGTGTCACGGGTACAGTACCATGTGTCACGGGTACAGTACCATGTGTCACGGGTACATTACCATGTGTCACGGGTACAGTATCATGTGTCACGGGTACAGTACCACGTGTCACGGGTACAGCACCATGTGTCACGGGTACAGTTCCATGTGTCACGGGTACAGTACCATGTGTCACGGGTACAGTACCATGTGTCACGGGTGCAGTACCATGTGTCACGGGTGCAGTACCATGTGTCACGGGTGCAGTACCATGTGTCACGGGTGCAGTACCATGTGTCACGGGTACAGTACCATGTGTCACGGGTACAGTACCATGTGTCACGGGTACAGTACCATGTGTCACGGGTACAGTACCATGTGTCACGAGTACAGTACCATGTGTCAAGGGTACAGTACCATGTGTCACGGGTACAGTACAATGTGTCACGGATACAGTACCATGTGTCACGGGTGCAGTACCATGTGTCACGGGTACAGTACCATGTGTCACGTGTACAGTTCCATGTGTCACGGGTACAGTACCATGTGTCAAGGGTACAGTACCATGTGTCACGGGTACAGTACCATGTGTCACGGGTACAGTACCATGTGTCACGGGTACAGTACCATGTGTCACGGGTACAGTACCATGTGTCACGGGTACAGTACCATGTGTCACGGGTACATTACCATGTGTCACGGGTACAGTATCATGTGTCACGGGTACAGTACCACGTGTCACGGGTACAGCACCATGTGTCACGGGTACAGTTCCATGTGTCACGGGTACAGTACCATGTGTCACGGGTACAGTACCATGTGTCACGGGTGCAGTACCATGTGTAATGGGTGCAGTACCATGTGTCACGAGTACATTACCATGTGTCAAGGGTACAGTACCATGTGTCACGGGTACAGTACCATGTGTCACGGGTACAGTACCACGTGTCACGGGTACAGTACCATGTGTCACGGGTACAGTACCATGTGTCACGGGTACAGTACCATGTGCACGGTACAGTACCATGTGTCACGGGTACAGTACCATGTGTCACGGGTACAGTACCATGTGTCACGGTTACAGTACCATGTGTCACGGGTACAGTACCATATGTCACGGGTACAGTACCATGTGTCACGGTACAGTACCATGTTTCACGGTACAGTACCATGTTTCACGGGTACAGTACCATGTGTCACGGGTACAGTACCATGTGTCACGGTTACAGTACCATGTGTCACGGGTACAGTACCATGTTTCACGGGTACAGTACCATGTGTCACGGGTACAGTACCATGTGTCACGGGTACAGTACCATGTGTCACGGGTACAGTACCATGTGTCACGGTTACAGTACCATGTGTCACGGGTACAGTACCATGTTTCACGGGTACAGTACCATGTTTCACGGGTACAGTACCATGTGTCACGGGTACAGTACCATGTGTCACGGGTACAGTACCATGTGTCACGGGTACAGTATCATGTGTCACGGGTACAGTTCCATGTGTCACGGGTACAGTACCATGTGTCACGGGTACAGTACCATGTGTCACGGGTATAGTACCATGTGTCACGGGTACAGTACCATGTGTCACGGGTGCAGTACCATGTGTTACGGGTACAGTACCATGTGTCACGGGTACAGTACCATGTGTCACGGGTGCAGTACCATGTGTCACGGGTACAGTACCATGTGTCACGGGTACAGTACCATGTGTCACGGGTACAGTACCATGTGCTACACAATTCAGTAACGCTTGTCAACATCAAAAGAGGAAAAGTTTGGAAGATTTTATCTGAGAATATAATAACTCGTTTTATTTAATGTAAGGAGCTTTAATTCGAGAGGTCGCCACATATCTTAAAAGGACTTGCTGAAGACAAGACCCCAGTAGATGATATTGAAGAGAAAGATAATACCAGGGACCACCACATATCTGGACCACCAGAGTAACTTCTCAGCCTCAGGTGACGTGGGTCTAAAACTTTTCTCCACGGTTCTCCTAGGGTCGAAGGGCAGCACCTGAGTGAGCATTTTGTTTTCTGACATGTTGACCTGGTGTTCCACCACCGTGTGTAACACGATGACGAAGAAGAGAAGAAAGATACAGAAGAAGAACCACACATCGATGAGCTTGACATAGGCGGTGGTAGGGAGAGCATCAGAGGTGTTGCTGAAGAGTGTGTACAGTACCAGCAGTGTTGTCAAACTCACAGCCATCCGCACCTACAACACCAAATCATCCTTAGGGTTATTTAACCCCTTTGAAATGTTAACCTGAGATAAAGCAGCTAAGTAGTGTGTAATGTAGCTTATTTCATTAGGGTTGGTTCCCTTCCACTGTCCCAAGGTTCACAACAGTTCACTAACACTTGTTTCCTGCTAATTGAAGAAATGAATCGAAACCAAACACTTTCAGTTGAATCAAAAGCTCTATACTGAACAATAAAACATGCAACGCGTAGACTTATATCGTATATTAAATTCCCACCGGAACTCACGTTGATATAAGGACTTGACGAACAGAGCTTCTTACCAAGAGCCATAATATGCTGAGTCAATAGTCAGGTTTTTAAGATGTATGTGATACATATAGCCATACAAGTGTAAGGCAAGGATCTCGGGTTCTCTTACGTCCATGAGAGCAACATTGACGAAGAGTGTTGTGTAGCCGACCAGCTGCAACATAGCAGTGGGCAGATACACCGTCAACACTATCATCTTCCACCGCCGCGACAACTCAAACTCCACCTGCAACAAATAAATGTTTGGCTTCAGTGTAAAGTTTTTTTTATACGGCTGAATTTACATGCTAAGAGTCGTCTGGTATAGAGTTTTGTAGTCTACAAACAGGTAGGTAGCTTGGTTGCTTAGCGGCCGGAGGACCGAGCCTCCACCACACCTGTGAATGACTCTCTCAAGTTTCTCTTCACTTAAAATTAATACGTAAATATACTGTCTGGCCTACGATGCCTGGTGAATAGTTTTTTTTTAAACAACAATTTTATACATCACCTTTGTGCTACTACCTATTATATAAGATAGTTACACAGTGGGAACAAAGCTAGCCATGTTACCTTCTCATTCCACCACGCAGGATGGCCGCCGTATAAGATATTGAACCGTGTCAGCTTGACCTAGGAAACTTCAATATGGCAATGAGGATATCGTCTAATATTCCAGCAAAGGTTCATCAACTACGGGATCTTCAAAGGATTTGTTCCAGCATAACCGGAATTACTATCCCTTAGGAGTTATCTCTCTAGATAGCCTATCCCAAATACAGGCGAAATGACATTCCTCATGCCCGGCTAAATCTATTCAAAAATTTAATGTACATGAAACGTAAGTAAATTTACTTACTTACATGATTCATTACCTTTGAAATTTGTGAGTTCATCACATTTGTACCTTGTTCAGCTATCAAAACTTTGGGGCCCAGTCTTTGGACCCATTATGTACCTCTGTAATCTGTAAATACCTTTGTAACTTGTCATGATTGTGACTAGATCTACCTAGAGTTCATTACCTTTGTAACTTGCTCAGCTATCAAAACTTTGAGGCCCAGTCCCTGGACCCATTATGTACCTCTGTAATCTTTTGACTACCGCCCACAGGATGGGTATGGGGTGCATAATAAAGATATTAAACTAAACTAACATGAGATGGCCCAGAATCTGGATGTCTCTGCCAGAAATCTTCGGACCTGACTCAGCCTGCTTCTTCAAAAAAAAACGTTAAAAAGCACCTTATCTCCCTAACATATCCCAGCATCAACTAAATATGTAAAAACTATAAATGAATATTCTCAATGGTATGAATATACGTAAAACATTATAAACAATATATACTTACTCTGTAACCCTTCCAAATCTGTAATTCTCCCCATTACACTTATTAAAGCCATATAGAATGAAGTATAATAAGATATTCAATTATCTTGTATTCATTGTAAACTCCTAAATTTACAACTTATTGTTATTGCCCTCTTAATCTTGAACTTGTATGACCAGAGCTTTTGTAAGATGGGGAAGAAGGATGGGTAAGGATGGAAATATGGAAAAAGGGTGGGTTGGTCGAGGTTAGGTGGGATAATAAAAGAAAGTGGCCTCTTAATCTTAAGTTTGCCAGAAATGCTCTGCATATATACAGGGACTTTCGGCATGTACACCTAAAGTAATTCATTCTCTTTTGCACAACCACTGTATCATGGTGAAATAAAATATTATTACTATTATTATTATTATTATCGTCATCTCCATTATTCGAGAGTGAGGGGGCCCTACATTATCCTATAAAATTTAACTTTGTATTTTATTTAGTATCAAAATTGGTTGTTTTAAGCCAACTTTGATGTGCAATCGTAGCGGGGATAAACAGGTAGTAAATGACAGTGCACTTATGGTGTGGATTAAACGGGTAAAAAAATAGCAGTACTATTGTGGCGTGTAAACAGGTGTGGGTGTGGAAATGCACCTGTAGCGTGCTGTAGCGGGTCTCGTTGTTGCCAGCCTCGATGACGGTAATAAAGAACCTGGTGAGGAGGTAGGCTGGGAGTTTGGGATCCTCCAGGTACACCACACGAGCCATATCCGAGGCGAACTTGACCAGCTCTTTTCTGACGGTGAGTTCTAGTTCTAGAGCGCATTCCTGGTTGTCGAATGGGTAGTAGAACACGTCGAAGGAGCAGGCGAACACACCGCTGAGGATTATTAATTTAATATCTATTATGTACCCCATACCTATCCCGTAGGCGGCAGTCAGCAGATTACAGAAGTACATAATAGGTCCAGGGACTAGGCCTCAAAGTTTTGATAGCTGAGAAAGTTACAGTGGTAATGAACTATTTAGAGACAGATTTACACAAGTTGGTTGTTACTTTGTCTTCTCGTAAATGGGAAGTGGATGCCTTGATTTAAGGAATAGAAGCTAACCTCCTCTTCCTCGGATTGAACCTGCTAAATCCCCCCTCCCATCCAGTTCAGCACTTTCTCTTGAATAATAATAATAATAATAATAATAATAATAATAATTCATGTGCTGAACATGCTAATTTTCTCACTTCTTCAGTTTCAGTTGAATTATGTGATCAGGCATATGGTCACTGTCTTGAACACTATGTGCTTAATTGTCCACTTATTGAGGAATATAGAGATAGACAGTATAATAACCTATGTGACATGTCAAGATATCTTATTCAATGAAAGTACCTAAATTTTGTAAACCTAACCTTACAATCTGTATATCCATTGTATAGCTATTGAGTAAGACCTATCATAAGACTGCCTGAAAAGCCTAGGCATACCTAGGCATACTATTGGCCATCTTGTAATATCAACTTTAATGTATAACTATAAGTACCCCCCACCTTGTATTACATGAAATAAAGAATTTGAATTTGAATTTGAAAATAAGATACCAATTGTACTAAGCAAATTTTCTAAATTTGCTTATAACAGATAATTGAAATGTAGATATAAACCCAAATGTACAATTGTTAACCCCTTTGGGGGCCTAGTGCCTAGGCCTTTTGTGTATCCATATGCTCTTGCGCTACCGTCCACAGGATGGATATGGAGTGCACAATAAACTAGCCACTTCGGTGGCAAAATCTAAAAAAAAGTTGAAGATGGCCAGTATATGTGAACTTACATATCTATAGTGACCTATTTTGAGTGAAGAGGGATGAACTCTAGCTCTTGGTTCTGCCTTATACATTTCGACCAACTGACTTGAAATAGACTATCATATCTATTTGTTCTGACCATTTTTAAATCATTACTCTTCATCACGATTCACTTGGGATTATTTTTTTTTATTATATCCCTGTGGGAGTGTTATCTAGAGATGATAACATGAAATGTTACCGATAAATATGATAACAGGAAGTGATAATAAGAAATGTGACAACAGAAAGTGTTACCAAGAAATAAGATAACCTAAAGTATTACCACGAGAGAGAGGATAAGATAGCATGAAATGTTCAACAAGAAATTGAAAGGTGGGAATTATTACCAAGAAATAGGATACCAGGAAGTAATATCAAGACATAAGATAACATTAAGTGTTCCATCAAAAGAAAACGGCAAGTGTTACCAGGAAATAAGATAACAGTGTTACCAAAAGGGAGGATAACAAAAAAGTGTCACCAAAAGGGAGGCTAACAAAAAAGTGTTACCAAAAGAGAGGATAACAGCAATATAATAACAGGAAGCGTTACCAAGAAGATAATGGGAAGTATTACCAAAGTACGAAGCATATATTACCTGTAGTGTAGCCTCTGCACCAGCATGGCAGACTTCCCATCATATACCGTGTCTGTCGAGGACAGTTATAGCATCGTTGAGAAATAAACGTTATAAATGTCGACACAGAAAGTATTGACACAGAATATATCCAGTTAGATGCTATTAGGGTAGTAGGCACGTCGCCATAGACAAAATAGATACTGATTAATACAATGAACACTGGGGTTCAATGTTAAGAGGAGCAATTATATTTATTTCTTCAGTTTTATCTAACTGAATATATATATATATATATATATATATATATATATATATATATATATATATATATATATATATATATATATATATATATATATATATATATATATATATAAACGCCAAATAAAATATACTAATACACTATTATGTTTAGTATCACTGGTTTTAAATGAGCTTGTTTCTAAGCGGAGTGTTGTTGAAAGTAGCAGACATTATAATACCTACAGTTTGAAGGATCAGAGAATGACTATCTTATTTTCTACTGTCTCCAATAAGCTCTGTAATGAATAGAAAAGCAACTGATTGACGAAACGTCTTCAAAATAAAGATACCCAGGAGTTGAACATGTTTTTGTTTCATCAACTTTTAGGCACTGTATACTGTTAGGATTATAAAGAAGACAATATAGTTAAGTGAGACAAAGAATGTATGAGTTGACTCACCCATCCTGACGTTGTTGTAGTCTGGTGGGAGTGGATCACCGATCTTGTCTAAGGAAACATCCTCTGACAGGAGTTTGATGTTTCCGTCGTACACGTTGGGGAAATTGAGACTCGGCTTCCACACTCTATTTCTGTCCACATCTGAAAGTTTATTCCACTCCAGAGTCTCTCCCAGGTTCTGGTATTTGATCCTCGGGTCAATCCACCTCGTCTCCACTGTGAACTCCACGTTGATTATGCGACGGATGTCGCTAATCTCCATGAAGCGGAGGATGTCCACAGTGGATTCCAGGAAGATAGCCTGACCCTCGAGCTCATTGTCTGGTGGCCGCTCAGCACGGTAACCCTTCGGCAGGATGAACAGTTGACAGTCTTCCTCGTCAGAAAGGTCAATGCAGTCGTCCTTGGCATTGCACCGACGTTCCTTTGGAATACAATCACCGTTGGCACAGGTAAACTGGTCGTTATCACAAATGGAGAAGCTTAGCTGTAGTTTGGTTCCTATCAGTTGGTTGCACATGGACCTCTGGAGCGTCCAAATGTTACGACCAATCGGATAAGAGTCTCTGGATGGTACTTTTAAGACGGCAATGACTTCCCCCGTCGTGGTGTCAAAAATCTCCCAGGTGTATGTGTCTGTTTTGTATACCATGAAACCATAGTAACCGTGCAAGTAAGGCTTCTCTCCTTTGTACCCGAGTACTTCGTAGTAAGTCTCTGCTTCGTCAGAAAAACAAAAGCCTCTCAGACGAAGTGGTGAAGTCCTATTTACTTCGCAAGGAACACAGGCGGGCCACTTGATAACACAAGAGGTGTCTACCCATAGCCCGTTGGGCAGAAACATCAACATGCAGTTTTCTCCAGTTCCTCCGTTGGGTTCGTTAAGCTCAAACTGGGTCTGAGCTATCGAGTTGTCGGTGAACTTTCTCCAGACGTCTTCCTGTACCTCGTCAGTCACTCCAATCCACAAATGGTAATTCGAGAGGCAGTTTTCAGCAAAACGAAGCGACTCTTTGTGAAGTACTATGTTTTCGTCTTTGTTGTTGGGGGTGTACACATCGTAGCCTATCCTGCGACAAGTCCAGCGCGACTCTGCCATGTACTGTGCCTCAGGGAAGATCACGTACTCAACCGATTTCTGGCAAAAGTACTCAGGCTTCACCAACTCAACAGTGGCGTTCCCGAGTAGTTCCACGTCCTCCCTATCAGTGGAGAAGATATTTCCCAGTGGTGCTTTAGTACACGACGCTTGCTGCGCCACCTCCTCCGCTGTAAGAGACCTGTTCCAGATGTTAACCTGAGCCATGTGACCGCGGAAGCTTTGGTCAGTATCATAGCCTCCTGCTAAAAGATCCTGCTCTTGTCCTATGGTGATGATGCCCTTGAGCGGGAGCGGTACCTTGTGGGGTACGCTGAAGGGACCTCGGGCAGCCAGTTTACCATGGATATAGGCGCGGTACTCACCGTGGTGGAAGTTGTGGCAGTAGTGACTCCAGGAGTGGAGCCCGATGGCGTTGGTCATGTTCATGAAGCCGTACTGACGAACCCCATTGTAGTAGAACCCATGGTGCTCTCCTCGCCGGTCTGTTCAACACACAACATGACTCCATCTTTGTAATATTTTCATGCCTCCATCTGTTACCCAGAACTTTGTCTACTATTTCTGCCTCTTTATCACTAGTAATCTGTTTACGACTCTAACGTTCTTTGCGTTTGATGATCATTCAATTTCTTTTTGTGAATATTTACGCTATTTCTCTATAACAATTTCTTATTTTCACGCTGGTGAGAAATTTCCTTTTACATATAAACTCATTTTCGCAGAATTCTGTGAATTAACTGTCTGTAACGTGCGCCTTTATTTCTGAAGAAAATCTTCGATGAGAAGACTTATTATATATTTTGTGAAAATCTATGCGAGTCGAAATGTGGTGGCTAGGGGACGTGTTTTTGGAGTCTGAAATCATTCTTGTAAACCAAGTGAAATTCTACATTATCTTTTATTCTTGTTGAACCTTTTCTAACTGTTATGGTGTTCAAGGTTCTATATACTCTGGCAATAGATTCTTATCCTACTTTTTCGAGGATTTAATAAGTTTTAGTATTTTATTTATAACAAAAATCCCGAAAGAGGATAGACAGAGATTTTTACACTTAAATATAAATAAATTCATTTGTTTGACTTAATTGAGCTATCCTAGGTAATTTACACGTATTTTATTATGTAGGACAATTATAAAAATCTAAATTTGTATGTTGTACATGAATAAACTTGACTGTCTTAAAGTAAGAGGGCAGGAAGGAAGGAAGGAAAGAAGGAAGGAAGGAAGGCAGGAAAGAAGGAAGGAAGGAAGGAAGGCAGGAAAGAAGGAAGGAAGGAAGGAAGGCAGGAAAGAAGGAAGGAAGGCAGGAAAGAAGGAAGGCAGGAAAGAAGGAAGGAAGGAAGGCAGGAAAGAAGAAAGGAAGGAAGGCAGGAAAGAAGGAAGGAAGGAAGGCAGGAAGGAAGGAAGGCAGGAAAGAAGGAAGGAAGGAAGGAAGGAAAGAAGGAAGGAAGGAAGGAAGGAAAGAAGGAAGGAAGGCAGGAAAGAAGGAAGGAAGGAAGGCAGGAAAGGAGGAAGGAAGGCAGGAAAGAAGGAAGGAAGGAAGGCAGGAAAGAAGGAATGAAGGCAGGAAAGAAGAAAGGAAGGAAGGCAGGAAAGAAGGAAGGAAGGAAGGCAGGAAAGAAGGAAGGAAGGAAGGCAGGAAAGAAGGAAGGAAGGAAGGAAGGAAAGAAGGAAGGAAGGAAGGCAGGAAAGAAGGAAGGAAGGAAAGAAGGAAGGAAGGAAGGAAGGAAAGAAGGAAGGAAGGAAGGAAAGAAGGAAGGAAGGAAGGCAGGAAAGAAGGAAGGAAGGAATTTAAAGGAAGGAGAGAATAACTTACACATGTGAAGAACATCGTTGTCCTGGTCAGAGGTGGCGATGGAGATGTGACTTTCGTAGCTCATAAGCACTACTGGTCGAGCCCTCAGACACACGGTCACCTCAGGGAACTCTGACACCTCTCCCTGCAACACCACCATCACATTCATCAAGATAGCGGTGGTGAGCACCTCGTCTTTTACTGTCCCCGGTTTCGATACCTTCAAATAAACTTCTGTATTGAGTTGATAAAGATACTGGTCAGCGATACGTCTTCAGAATAAAGATACACAGGTGTTGCACAAGTGGCTTATTCAACAACTTGCCGATATTGTATACCATTCATGCTATATATAACTCCACCAGCACTCCTCTCTTATCCCCTTAAGCACGCGTTTAGTACTCGCATCCTCACATAGTTATGCCATTAACTGTCTATCAGTGAATTCACTGAGAAAAATTAACGAACATACTAGCTACTTTTTCCATATTGTCGCCCATGCTTCTTAGAGTATAATGACTCAGCATTTAATACTTGAAGGTTAGAAAGTAAATTGTAGTCTTGACGATCCTGGGATATTAACCTGGGGAAGGTCAAAGATCCACCAGAATTTAGGTGCTACGGTTAAAGTCCTATTGACTTTCAGAATTATTGAGGGCACAGTCGGTAAGGTAATCGCACAAATTATTGTTATAAACTGATGATGATAATAATAATAATAATAAATGCTTCAAGACAAGTCCGCTACTCCCTCTTCCATGAGACTGAGTGCCACCCCCAAAACACCTCTTAAATGAAACTCCTGGAATCGCTCCTGCCATGAACTGAATTGTCCACTTATTGAGGAATATAGAGATAGACAGTATAATAACCTATGTGACATGTCAAGATAACTTATTCATGAAATAAGATACCAATTGTACTAAGCAAATTTCCTAAATTTGCTTGTAACAGATAATTGAAATGTAGATATAAACCCAAATGTACAATTGTTAACCCTTTTGGGGCCTAGTGCCTAGGCCTTTTGTGTATCCATATGCTCTTGCGCTACCGTCCACAGGATGGATATGGGGTGCACAATAAACTAGCCACTTCGGTGGCAAAATCTAAAAAAATCTATCATGAATTGTACATAAGTGTCCTTATCAACAGCCTGTTGATATCACCATACCATTTACAACTAAAACAAAGAGACATTAACATTAGCACAAGAGATATTAACAATAGCACATGCCTGTTTGAAGTGGTTGGTGAGGTTGTATCTGAGGAGAACATCGTCCCTTGGAGGCGCCCACATGTTTAGCTGCATGGCAAACACCTTTACCAGGTCATTGCTGCCTTCACCTATTGCATTCTCAGCCGCATCTGCTACTCAGAAGATACGAATAGATAACACTAATAGGCCTACTGTTCCGTGATAGCCAGACCCTACTCTCGTATAACCATTCTCACTCATACGGATACAGGATTAGAGGTGAACTTCAGTAGGCCTACTGATCCATACTAGGCAAGTCTTACTCACGCTAGATAATTCACTCTCATATATTATAAACTATCCTAAGTATGGGCTTCGGCGAATTTAGAATACATGTGAATGATAGGGTTTAATGACCTAGGATTGGGTAAAGCCTAGAATTAAATTTGTGATGACTCGATGCGTGTTAAGTATAAGAATGCCGTCCAGGTTAAATCACAACCACCAGATGTAGACCAAACAAAATGTAAACTTTGTCAGTTGGATTATTGTCACACCCTGCGTCATTATGTACTGGAGTGCGACAAAATTAATGAATTCAGAGACAACTCACTCAGAAATGTTCAAGATATGTCAAAGTATTTTATCCACAGTGGTATATTACAGACCATTCTGGAAAAATACCCTGACTTTGCTCCCTGTAAATAAAGCATTGCTACGTGTGTATGTGTGTGTGTGTGTGTGTGTGTATGTGTGTGTGTGTGTGTGTGTGTGTGTGTGTGTGTGTGTGTGCGCGCGCGCGCGCGTGTTGATTGCCTTTTTGTCCTGTGCACATGTCGATTGAAGGCTGGGCCTGTTGTGTGTGCGTGTGTGTGTATGTATATATGTGTGTGTATGTGTGTGTGTGTATGTGTATATGTAAGTGTGTATGTGTGACCCAACAATAAAATTTGCACCAAGAACTCATTACAGTTGTGACTGGGTGTAGACTAGTGAAGTGTTCATTGCGTTATAATTTGTTCATGATTCTAACCATGTATAAACGTAAGTAAGTAAATTTACTTACATGTTTCATTACCTTTGTAACTTGTGAGTTCATTATCTTTGTAGCTTGTTAGTTCATTACCTTTGTAACTTGCTCAGCTATCATAACTTTGGGGTCCAGTCCCTGGACCCATTATGTACCTCTGTAATCTTTTGACTACCGCCCACAGGATGGGTATGGGGTGCATAATAAAGATATCAAACTAAAAAACTAACTAGACACTAATATCAAGGTTACTCGATCTCTAAAATAAGGATCAAGGTAAACTTGGAGTGTACTCTATATGCACCGAGAGACACATGTAGGTGCAGTGATAAGTTGATGATGGTTGTAATTATGAAATTAAAGTGCCAGTAAGAGCTCTATCAACTTTTTCTTTTACACAGTTCACTTTAACAGGCCAAGAGCTGTTATCCTCCCTCAGCTCATTTCAAAACCCAGCCCTATCTAAGGTATACTACCACCCCCCAGGATGTGATCCATAAAAGTCGACTAACACAAAGGTACCTACTTACTGATAGGTGAACATGGGCAACAGGTGTAAGGGAAGGTTGACAACAAATACACGGGATGTTTTTTACGGTACAATGATAATCTAGTTAATTCAAGGGTCAGGTGACAATTTTTTGATGAGGACAGCAGAGCAGAGATGTGAGTGAGGACTTACCTGGGTGGGTCAGCAGGAGGGCAGCAGCAGTCGTGGTAAGCAGGTTCACATGTCCTGACACAGCCATCATTAAATTACCTCCTCCATACAATTTACAAACTAAAAAAAAAATACTGAAGACTGTAATACATTGTAGACTATACAGTAAATTAATATTAGTAATAATACACACGTATATACCTACTATTATCTGAAGAATAATTAAACTAAAACTCATCATATGAAGCTGACATAATGACAGCAGCCAATGGAAATAAGACAGACAGTCCTCGATGACGCACTGACTTTCTTGGGTTATCCTGGGTGGCTAACCCTCCGGGGTTAAAAATCCGAAGAAATCTTATCTTATCTTATCTTATCTTAATTATCTGGATTAGTTATGATGTATTACTAAACATGTACTTCACTTCATTAGTCATTATGATCATATATTTTAAATCACCATCGTACAAAAATTAAACTACGCAATAAATGACCTCATTTCATTATTGAGCAGAGAACTGCAGCTTACAAAAAATACTGAGAAAAATCATAATGTAGATTCCTATTCAGGCACTATGATTACAAATCCGTATCTCTGATATTTTGGCTAAATATGGCAGTTTACATGATAATTTTGTGTGAGGTGAATGAGAGTGGTGCTAGTCTGATGGTCAGCTGGGCAAGAGTAACAGCAAGACCCTCAACTCACCTTATGATAGATCGATTCTCTGACGACAGCCGTCAAACCCAGCGATATCGTGATTTCTCAGTGTAGAATATAATTTACATGACGCTCTAAACCCATGTGGATCATTCAGTAACAGCTGTTCATTAGGTATCTCCAAGGAGGCAAGATAACATTCATTGTTGGTATAATGAATTAGACATGTGCAACATCTGAGTATCTTTATTTTGGAAATGTAAAAAGGTTTGAATTAGTTTTGGGCGGTGTAGGTGCCATTTTTTTAAGAAACTGAGATATTAAAGTGCATGTGATAAATTGTGAGGGACTCTTCTGCCATACTTATTACAATGATCTTAAACTTCGAACACTGAAACGTACTGCTCGCAGAATAGGCCTAGCCTATAGAAAACATCGTACCCCTGGAATGCTGAGGCTCTTTCAAACTGCCCTTGCTGCTGCAAGAGAGCGTATGACAGAGCTGCGGCAAACTGACTGGGAAAAATTTGTCAATGGTCTCAATGCTCACACCCCACTTAGCCGAGCATGGAGGGACATAAATAGAATTAAGGGTAACAGAACCGGTCAGATTGCACACCCTCATCCCTTACATAGGGCGAATGAGCTAGTCAGTGCTTGGGCTGTTACATCAAGCTATGAAAATCTTCCCAGTACCACACAGGCGAAATTAAATGACAAGTATGATGCTAGGGAGAGACTTGTTTGTTTTATGCTCAGCAAGGAAGATGACTGTAACATTCCTTTCACTGACTTTGAACTTGATGCAGCACTAACTAAAGGCAACTCCACGTCACCTGGTGAGGATGGTATTACCTACAATATACTAAGATTGCTGTGTCGAGTACCAGGCAATCCTTTACTCGAATTATACAACATGAGCTATGTAACTGGGGAGCTCCCTAAATCTTGGACCAACAGCCTCATCATTCCCATTCCTAAGCCCAATCAACAAAATTCATTTCGCCCAATATCTCTTACTAGCTGCTTATGTAAAACATTTGAGAGGATGATTCTTAATCGTCTCATGTACAGAATCAAACATTTTTTGTCCCCCCGGTTGCATGGTTTCATGCATGGAAGGAGTGTGCACCAATGCATAGCCACCTTTCTCACTCTGCACACTGACAGCTCATACACTACCTTCCTTGACCTTAAATCTGCTTTTGATGTTGCCAACAGACATGTAATCATTAGTGAACTTGCCAGAATGGATGTTGGAGGATGGCTTCTCCGCTGGATTAAAGGATACCTGTCCAACAGAAAGTCTTCTGTGTTGTTCCAGGGGCATAGAAGTATAACTAAAGACTTTGAATTAGGAACCCCACAGGGAGGTGTGCTCAGTCCCACTCTATTCAATATTCTAATTAATGCCTTACTTAATGCTATGCCTAGCCAGCCCCATCATTATATGATCAGTTTTGCTGATGATATAATGATTCACACCACCGGATTCTCCAACACCCAAAACATCCTTAACCATGTACTAGCCTCGTGTCAAGACCTGGGGTTGATAATCTCTACTGATAAAACAAAGATACTCAATAGGCGTCCTCCTCGACAGAGAGGCACAGTTCGCCAGATCCAGTTGCATGATGGGTCTCTTTTAGAATATGTAAACAAATACAGGTATCTAGGCTTTGAGGTCCCACTACTTGGACCTGTTGTAACGAGACTTTGTCGTCAATACAAAGAAAGGCTGAGAGCACTTAGAGTTGTGGCAGGGTTTCACCCCAGGTATGGTGCTAATGTTAAAATTGTGAAAATGATGTATCTTGCTTATATTAGATCATTAGTTGATTATGCTGCCTCACTACTTGCTCTTGTGTCTGACTGGAAGCTTGGAGGGTTGGAAAACTGCAGAACGAAGCAATGAGGATCATTTTAGGATGCCCTCGTACTGCCAAAATTTTAAATATGCAGAAAGAACTTGATATTCCAAGCATCAGAGATCGTGTTACTGAAAGAAATATCCTAATTGGGTTAATATGCTCAGGCAAGCCCATTCAAACCCATGCACAGAAGCCCTCCAAACTTTCCTCAGCACTGGTGAACATCCCTCCAGATGGATCGAAAAAACTGGAACCGACCTCCGCATGAATCAGATACATGATCTGTGGCAAGTAAGGCAACAGCGGCACTTCTCCGCTCCATGGAATATTACCCCATTCCAAACTACCATCCCTCCATTTCCCCCCAAACTACTTCTTAAATCACAACCAAAGCTTCGCCTTGAAGCCAAACATGATGCCTTAAAATGTATTGATAATTTAGCCAAACAGCACACTCTCTCACAAATTATTTACGTTGATGGTTCTGTTCACCAATCCACTGGTGCAGCTGGTAGTGCTGCTGTTGTCATACAGAGTGATGGCTCTCTTAAAGAAATTGGAGCACGCATCAATAACTGGGCCTCTACCCTTCAGACAGAACTGTTTGCCATACTCCTTGCACTCAAATGCGTCCATGTATCTAAGGTTAACTCTCTAATTGTAACTGATTCTCTGTCATCCATAAATGCTCTCAACTCATCAAGTATAACTTGTAGCATGCTCGTGTCAGAAGCCAGGCACAGGTATGGTAGGATTCTGGATAGTAGAGTCAGAGTGCACATGCTGTGGATTCCATCTCACATTGGTCTTCAGATGCATGATAGAACTGATAAATTGGCTAAGTTTTATGCTTTCAAAGAGGGGATAGATTACAATCTTGGCTTGTCAGTTAGCAGTTTGAGAACAATAATACGAAAAGAACTTCAACTGAATTTTATTGACTTAAGACTCAGGGAGTTTGACACCAGTCAGTCCATCTATCATCATTCTATCATGCAGGAGGAGCCACATGTCTATGGTGCATCCAACAAAATAAGCAGACTCTTGGATGTCACTACCGCCCGCCTCCGGCTGGGTTACAAGTATCTTTGGCAGGTTAAATCACCACCACCAGATGTAGACCAAACAAGATGTAAACTTTGCCAGTTGGATTATTGTCACACCCTGCGTCATTATGTACTGGAGTGCGATAAAATTAATGAATTCAGAGACTACTCATTCAGAAATGTTCAAGATATGTCAAAGTATTTTATCCACAGTGGTATATTACAGACCATTCTGGAAAAATACCCTGACTTTGCTCCCTGTAAATAAAGCATTGACACGTGTGTGTGTGTGTGTGTGTGTATGTACATGTGTGTATGTGTGTATGTATATACATGTATGCGTGTGTATGTGTATATGTATATGTGTGTGTGTGTGACCCAACAATTAAAATTTGCACCAATAACTCATTACAGTTGTGGCTGGGTGTAGACTAATAGATTGCTCATTGCTTTATAATTTGTTCATGAGTGCAACCATGTACAGACGTAAGTAAATTTACTTACATGATTCATTACCTTGTAACTAGTGAATTAATTACCATTGTACCTTGTTCAGCTATCAAAACTTTGGGGCCCAGTCTCTGGACCCTATATATACCTCTGTAATCTGCAAATACCTTTGTAACTTGTCATGATTGTGACCATCTGAGTTCATTACCTTTGTAACTTGCTCAGCTATCAAACTTTGAGGTCCAGTCCCTGGACCCATTATGTACCTCTGTAATCTTTTGACTACCGCCCACAGGATGGGTATGGGGTGCATAATAAAGATATCAAACAAACTAACTCTTCTGATTGTCTTCAGATGTTCAATGCTGATATTTAATCTCAAGCTGCACTCTGTGCTATTCATATTTGCGTGCATTAAGGTAGAGGGTGCTGGCTTATGGGATACCTTTCTCCAATCATTGAGGTAGAGGGTGCTGGCTTATGGGATACCTTTCTCCAATCATTGAGGTAGAGGGTGCTGGCTTATGGGATACCTTTCTCCAATCATTGAGGTAGAGGGTGCTGGCTTATGGGATACCTTTCTCCAATCATTAAGGTAGAGGGTGCTGGCTGATGGGATACCTTTCTCCAATCATTGAGGTAGAGGGTGCTGGCTTATGGGATACCTTTCTCCAATCATTAAGGTAGAGGGTGCTGGGCTTATGGGATACCTTTCTCCAATCATTGAAGTAGAGGGTGCTGGCTTATGGGATACCTTTCTCCAATCATTAAGGTAGAGGGTGCTGGGCTTATGGGATACCTTTCTAAAATCATTGAGGTAGAGGGTGCTGGCTTATGGGATACGTACCTTTCTCCAATCATTGAGGCAGAGGGTGCTGGCTTATGGGATACCTTTCTCCAATCATTGAGGTAGAGGGTGCTGGCTTATGGGATACCTTTCTTCAATCATTGAGGTAGAGGGTGCTGGCTTATGGGATACCTTTCTCCAATCATTGAGGTAGAGGGTACTGGGCTTATGAGATACCTTTCTCCAATCATTGAGGTAGAGGGTACTGGGCTTATGAGATACCTTTCTCCAATCATTGAGGTAGAGGGTACTGGCTTATGGGATACCTTTCTCCAATCATTGAGGTAGAGGGTACTGGGCTTATGAGATACCTTTCTCCAATCATTGAGGTAGAGGGTACTGGGCTTATGAGATACCTTTATCCAATCATTGAGGTAGAGGGTGCTGGCTTATGGGATACCTTTCTCCAATCATTGAGGTAGAGGGTACTGGGCTTATGAGATACCTTTCTCCAATCATTGAGGTAGAGGGTACTGGGCTTATGAGATACCTTTCTCCAATCATTGAGGTAGAGGGTACTGGGCTTATGAGATACCTTTCTCCAATCATTGAGGTAGAGGGTACTGGGCTTATGAGATACCTTTCTCCAATCATTGAGGTAGAGGGTACTGGGCTTATGAGATACCTTTCTCCAATCATTGAGGTAGAGGGTGCTGGGCTTATGGGATACTGGGACACCTCTCTCAGGTGGCTTAGTGAACGAAACACATCTAGTTTAAAAATATTTTTATATTTTGTCCCTTCATATATCAGCTTCTAGGAATGAATATTGAGAAGACTATAGAATATGACCAAATATTATTATATTCGTGGAGAAGTACTAAACCCTTAAGGATCATATATTATTATAATCAAAAGAAGCGCTAAACCACAGGGGTTATACAGCACTAAGGATCATATAGCGCCTGGAAAATGGGAGGGGTGGGGGTTCATTAGGTTTGATCCGAGGAAGGTGAGAGTATCTCCAAGTCCCTGGATCAAGATCCCTTCACCAGCATTAATACACCTCCCTGGAGTTTACCTGGAGAGTTCCGGGGGTCAACACCCCCGCGGCCCGGTCTGTGACCAGGCCTCATGGTGGATCAACCAGGTTGTTACTGCTAGCAGCACGCAGTCCAACGTACGAACCACAGCCTGGCTGGTCAGGTACCGACTTTAGGTGCCTGTCCAGTGCCTGCTTGAAGACAGCCAGGGGTCTATTGGTAATCCCCCTTATGTATGCTGGGAGGCAGTTGAACAGTCTTGGGCCCCTGACACTTATTGTGTTGTCTCTCAACGTGCTAGTGGCCACAGAAGATAATACGAGTGATGTAATGAACTTGGAAGGACGGATTAGCGAATCATTATTAAATTCATAAAGTACTAAACCCGGAAGTCATGCAGGTCATGGGGAATAAGAGGCAAATAGGTTTGATGTGAAGGAGAGGGGTAGCTATAATTCTTCGTATTGAGAGATCTTAACCAGCATCAGATCACCCCCCCCCCCTCCTTAAAGGGTGGATTAGCTAGTGATGTAAGGAAAAAATCTATCTATAAAAAATCGAAGGAGAGCTATTGATTACCTTGAAGGACTGCAAACTGTCTTATTTACAGTGTCAACATGACAGTCCTTGGCTGCTGCCATGATTCACTTGATTACCATGGTTGTTAACCATGGCTGCCAACCACTCGGATTTATGGTTAATAAAATTTATGAAATCACAAGTAACCACTAAAATGGCAGTTGCTCTTGCAAGGCACACAGCCAATACTCAAATATTATTACATTTATAGGGAACACGAAATCCGTAGGGGTCAGGCAGGGCCTGAGGAATGGAATACAATCAGGTTTGATCCAAGGAGAGTATACCTGGAGGGTGTTTTCGAGGGTCAGTGCCCCCACGGCCATGACCCCATGACCAGTTCTCGTGGTGAATCAGGGTCTGATCAACCAGGCTGTTACTACTGGCTGAACACAAACCGACGTACGAACCACAGCCCGGCTGATCAAGTACTGACTAGGTGTTTGTTCATCCCCCCTCTTGAAGACAGCCAGGGGTCTATTGGTAATCTCCCCTGATGGTTTAGTGCTTAGTTTTGATAATAATAAGAATAATAATTGGTAATCCCCATGGAGGGATTGGTACCAAACCCCCTGGAGGGATTGGTACCAAACCTGCACACGAAAATCACTCCCAATGAAAGCAAAAGACTTGGCAAGAGATGCAACATTTCCCTGATGAAAAGCAGGGGCGCCACGAGTACACTGAGAGACAACACCATAAGTGTCCGGGGCCCAAGACTGTTCAACTGCCTCCCAGCATACATTAGGGGGATTACCAATAGACCCCTGGCTGTCTTCAAGAAGGCACTGGACAGGCACCTAAAGTCAGTACCTGACCAACCGGGCTGTGGTTCATACGTCAGTTTGTGTGCAGCTGACAATAACAGCCTGGTTGATCAGACCCTGATCCACCATGAGGCCTGGTCTCAGACCTGGGTGTGGGGGCGTTGACCCCCAAAACCCTCTCCAGGTAATGTATGCTGGGAGACAGTTGAAAAATCTTGGGCCCCTGACACTTAGTGTGTCTCTTAGCGTACTCATTGCACCCCTGCTTTTCATTGGAGGGAATGTGGCACTGCCTGCCAAGTCTTTTGCTTTCATACGGAGTGATTTCCATGTGCAGATTTGGGATTAGTCCCTCTAGGATTTTCCAAGTGTATATTATCATGTATCTTTCTCGCCTACATTCCAAGGAGTACAGATCAAGGGACTTTAACTGTTCCCAGAAATTTATATGCTTTATTGTACTTACATGTGCATTGAAAGTTCTCTGTATATTCTCCAGGGCTGCAGTTTTGCCTGCCTTGAAAGGGGCTGTTAGTGTACAGCAATACTCCAGCCAAGAGAGAACAAGCAATTTGAAGAGAATCGTCATTGGCTTGGCATCGTTAGTTTTGAAGGTTTCCTAGCAGATGTGGTAGACATTGTTGTGATATTTGAAAGTGAGATTCTCTGACATTATCATTCCCAGGTCCTTTACATTAGTTTTTCATTCTATTGTGTGAGAGGTATGATCCAACTCCCTGGATCAAAAACCCTTAACAGGCATCAAGGTACTTCCTTTGAAAGGGAATAATAATAATAGCAGTAATAATAATAATAATAATAATTACTACTACTACTATCACTGCCGTCCTGCCAAGTGAGTGTAAAATGAAAGCCTGTAATTGTTTTACATGATGGTAGGAGTGCTGGTGTCTTTTTTTCTGTCTCATAAACATGCAAGATTTCAGGTATGTGTTGTTACTTCTACTTACACTTAGGTCACACTACACATTCATGTACAAGCATATATATACACATACCCCTCTGGGTTTTCTTCTATTTTCTTACTAGTTCTTGTTCTTATTTCCTCTTATCTCCATGGGAAAGTGGAACAGAATTCTTCCTCCATAAGCCATGCGTGTCGTAAGAGTCGACTAACATGCCGGGAGCAAGGGGCTAGTAACCCCTTCTCCTGTATACATACATTACTAAAGTTAAAAAGAGAAACTTTTGTTTTTCTCTTTGGGCCACCCCGCCTTGGTGGGAAACGGCTGATTTGTTGAAAGAAGAAACATATATATAAAATGCAATTTTTTTTTGTAAATTCATTTGAAAAAAATAATCTAAAACTTAATAGCATGAGGATAAGCCTTCATAGTACAAACTAAACAGTTTTGAATGCACGTTCTCGCACACATTTAAAAAATATCATGCTATATAGAGGGACTTTTATTTAAAAGCATACCATACAGTGAATAAGATGGTTTTTAGAAATTAATTATCCAACGTGTAACATACTCGTATACTGTGTATAGACAAGGCACAGTCACCTCTACTGAATTTTTTTTTTCTATTTAGGTATCAATGACATATTAAAGACTCGATAGAGTGGAGTGGTCAATAACCTTCAGCACTTACTTCTTGTCACCTCGGCAGTTTACTCAACTCTCCCGAGAGACAGCTATTTTCTCGTGTGAATTATTGAAGAGAGATAATGTGGTCAACTATTGATTACATGTAATAAAAATTTCAGTTAGAGGTGATGGCACAATCTTTTCCAAACTTGTGATAATATTTTAAAATATTTTAAATACAAATAATGTACATTTTTATATTTGTGGGTGAAGGGGAAGGTAATCAAGTTTGATTCAAAGGAGGTAATCAAGTTTGATTCAAAGGAGGTAATCAAGTTTGATTCAAAGGAGGTAATCAAGTTTGATTCAAAGGAGGTAATCAAGTTTGATTCAAAGGAGGTAATCAAGTTTGATTCAAAGGAGGTAATCAAGTTTGATTCAAAGGAGGTAATCAAGTTTGATTCAAAGGAGGTAATCAAGTTTGATTCAAAGGAGGTAATCAAGTTTGATTCAAAGGAGGTAATCAAGTTTGATTCAAAGTAGGAAACAGGTCTAATTCTTTGCATCAAGAACTCTCACCAAAATCAAGGAACTTCCCTTGAAGGGTGTTTAGTAAATGATTGTATATTAAAGTGAAGTGACCAGGATATGGAAAAGGCACGTCTTCCTAGGATAGTGTGTGCTACCATACCCTCTGTATCAGCTATCACTGTGATGGGTTGTATATGGATCAAGGGACCCCTTGTACACTCTCCATGCATACTTGGCCAGTGTTTACAAAAAATGTGTATGGGCTACCAGAGTACTGTAGGTGCTATTTCTCATCTTCAACATTTAACACCACTTGCAATGCTTGCTAGCACTGAAACAAAACTCCATATCCACAAGGCATCTGCCAAAGCTGTATGTCTGCTATATAGTTCATTGGTACACAATAATAAGTCACAATACCATGGCTGCAGTAATTCACATTATTATTATATTCACCAGAAAGCACTAAATAAATAAGAATCACAGAAACCTTGAAATGATTCATAGCTAACCCACAATCTGGAGAGGAAACGTCAAGTCATTTTGTGATGTCTGTCCAACATTTCCTCTCCAAATTGTGATTATTATTATAATCAAAACTAAGTGCTAAACCCACCAGGGTCATACAGCGCTGCTCCAAATTGTGAATTAGTTGTGAATTAGGACATAAGCATTAAAAAGTTGACCTCTCACTATAAACTATTGTTTAAGAAGTAAAATACGTACTGAAATATGTATGGGTTTTTCACCTAAAGTATTTTGTAGGATTACTCTTCCTCTTGATGCACTCCTAGGAACTGATATGGCTAGCTTATAGAGGATAGAAGAGTCAGTACCCTCCCACACTTCCTTTCATTCAAGATTTGGGGGTTAGAGGGTATGTCCATGCCACAATTAGTCGAGTTTTAAATGTTCTATATTGAATTAAAATCCCTTGAGTTTTCAGGCCAGTCATTAAGTATGGTAAACCACAATCTAGGCAATTTTTTTTTGTCTAACATTATGGTAAGGGGCACTGTCTTCCATGCAAAAGTTGTTCTGGCACTTCTCAAAGCTGTCGGGCAAATTGGCTGATAAAAGCTTACTTATGCATGTGCACATTTATGATGCCTACTGTATGAGGTAACATCCATCAGTGTATTAGGCTGGAGAGAGTGGAGGCAAATAGTTTTTATGACTTGGCATGCAGTTGGAGTGTGAATAAGCTGACATTTATGACAGGATTCAGAGAAACAAATTAGTTGGACTTGAGTCCTGGAGGAAAGGGCAGTGCCTGCACTATGGAGGGGTGAGAATATTGCATTCAGAGGGTAATCTAAATTGTGATGTTGGCACACTTCTGGCAAGACAGTGATTGAATGATAGTGAATGTGTTCCTTCTTCGGGTCAACCCTGCCTTCGTAGATGGGGAAAAAAAACTTTATAAATAAAAAACTATTTATGGGTACAAATTATTTTATATTAATTCATAAAGTAACATGGTAAAGAAATGTTACAAATTTTTGTTTTTCATAGGCAGCAGAATAAGACTTTAAAAAAAACTATATGTACATAAAAATGGAGCATATCAATAAAAAATTAAATAACCTTCCTCAATGAGGTTTCAATTTTTTTCTATATATTGTTTAATGTGCTCACAGTTTAAAAAATAGTGTCACCATAAACAGGGATGCATTTCACTAAGTTTTAAGTGGTCTGTCTGTGTTAGAGTTTACATTAAAATATGCTATTTATAATTCCAATTGTACTGTATTAACAGTACTTGGTATTGGGAAGATACACCATAAATATCTTTTTTTTTTTTAACGTGTTTACAATCTTGTTGCTGAATGAACCGTTTTAAGCTCAAGATTCCTTAATGAGATTAAAGTTGTAAAACTCTCTTTGAAGGGCATTTATATAAATTCTAATCATATTTAATTTCTGCTTGTCCATGGTTGCAATACACAAATTTTCCCCCTCCTTCCAAATTTGCACCAAAGTGGTATCAGCCATAAGGAACACATGCTTAGTAACATAGCTAGAAAAATATACAATGCTACCAGTATATCATATTATACATCTGTCATGGCAAACTAATGTTCTTTATTTAAGTTTTGAAGTTCATTACTTATTCCGGCAATATATAATTCTCATCATAAAATTTTTCACAGGACAAAATGCCTATTAAAAATTAACTTAGATAAATATATCACAATCATTTTTTATATAAGGCAGGGTGACACAAAGAAGAAAACACATTTATCATCATTCTTCCAACTGCTGCCTTTCCAGAAGTAGTCTGACATTACAATTCAGATTACCCTCCAACTATAACTTCCGCACCCCTCCTTCAGAGTGCAGGCACTGCCCTTCCCACCTCCACGACTCCCTTCATAAAAGGTACCTTGTTCACATTTCAACAGTACATCCATTAAAACCCACTTGTCTCCATTTACTCCTATCTAAGAGGCTCAAACAAGCCTGCTGGAGCTAAAAATAAAGAAAAGCTTGGAAAGGCATGGGTTCAAGTGGAAATGTTGTTGGTGTGAAGAGATCCAGAGAGATTGGTTAGCCAGACTTGAGTCCGGCTAACTGGTGGGAAAGGCGGTGCTGGCACCCTGAAGGAAGGGTGGGGATACTGCAGTCACAGGGTAATCTGAATTGTGATGTCAGCACACTTCTGGAAAGACAGAGAATGAATAAACAATGGTGACTATGTTGTCTTTATTGGTTCACCCTGCCCTGGTGGGTGACAGCTGTTGAGGTAAAGTAAAAGTTTTCTTTAAGAAATCTCTGGTTATATAAGTGTGGAAAGTCCAAAGTTTGATAAGCTCTATCATTTACATCATAACAGCTTAACAAGAACTTCATACAATATTCCAAATGTACAAAGGCTTCCTATAATTTTTTCTTGGGCAATAGATGTACATATTAAGTATCTTAATCAAGTGATGAGGCCACAAATTCCTCAACTCTTTTTCTAACTGCCTCTACACTTTGAAGACTTCCATGCGCCTTTTCAAAGTCCAAGAATTTTTTGAAGACAGAACGCATTTTACGAAGTCGCAACTTCAATCCCGTCATTCGTTCCAACACGTGTCTGTAGGAAAGTTATTTATTAATGTACTGAATCCTTATAAAATTAAATAGAACTATAATAGAGCAGGTTGAAAATATTGAAAAAATATCTATTGGTAATTTCTGAAAACTATGCTATAATCACAATGAAGCAACAAAAATGCTAATACACCTGGGAAAATTTTGGCAATGTCGGTCAGAAACTTTTAACCACCAATGTACAGCAGCACTAAATAATTCCCTTCAAGAAAAAATATATGAAACTGAAATAAATAATTGTAGCTTTTGATCTCCTTTGTGATCATAAAATATTTGTTAAAAACTGCAGGACTTTAATAACAATAGCAAATGGAAATAACCACTGAATAAGCAAAACAAATGAGGAACAATAAAATCTGAAACACAGATGGTAATATAACAGAAATTCTGATCGTACTGTACTAAGAAACCCTGCTTAGAGTCATTATTTACAAAACCCAAGCTTTTCAACCAATTACTGAAACAGAATTTATACATCAACTCCCAATAATAAAGCAAGGTTTTTATTGAAAATAAAAACAATTAAAAGATCCAGTGATACTTTACAATTATTATTAATTCTCTTCTTCAATTATTTGTATATATACAATAATTTTGAGTTGCAATTTACTCTCATAACAGAATTTAGTTGAGAACTGGGATGAAAAATTTGATATATGATATGAGTATGATGGGTGGGTGGGCCTCGGCCAACCAGCAATACAGTAGCTTGTGTCTTGGGCCAATAGGAGTATCAGTGGGATGGGGGTGGTAGGCTAGGCAGCCAGTCAGCAATGGGAGTGAATGTCTCCATGATAGCATTTTAGCCAATAGTAGAGTTTGTACTACAGCTTATTGTTGCCCATACCAACTCAGGATTATTTACCCTTCAGAACTGCATCTGTGATTTAATTAATTACACTATCTTTTGTGTTATTAAGTCAACAAGACACCTAAACTGTGCAGTAAACAGGTAATTTCTCTGAAGGTCAAGCAAGATAGGTAAAGTACAGTGAAAGTTGCTCTTCTGGGGTCTTGGAATGAAGCAACACAAAATCACATGTTTTGGGGTTTGAGTTATGATAGTTATGAAATATAATATGTCTTCTGGAATGAATTGATATCATAACTCAAGGACCACTGTGTATACAAACACAAGTTCTGGGTGTATGCTATATAAAACAACCACTGAATGTACTGATACGTACCACTTACTAGGTTAAATGTTATTATACAATGGAATTTTATTTGTATTATATGAGTTCACTGCAACAGGTAATTTATGACACTCGCCAAAATCATAATACTATAGTAATAAACTCAGGTAATAGGCTGGACTTGAGCTATCACTGGCCTGCTAGTTTTAAGACTAGCTTGCATGGGTTTGAATGCATGACTGTTTCCCTGATTTGATTTGATTGTGTTGACTACAAGAATGGGGGATGGGGGACAGTTTGGAGATGAGGAGGGGTAGTGATGGTTTCAATGATTCCTTACCTTCTAAAAAAAAAATTCATGCTCAAACATCATTAGTAAATGACACACAAATTACTCTGCTCGCTTTGGGCTAGCAGAACACTGGCATCCCAGTCAGATAACTTTCATAAGACTTATAAGCAATCACGGTTTATGTTATGCATGTCAAATAATAAGATGAGATCAATACCTTAACTAGTATGCTATTCAGTGTTTTTTTAATACGCTGGCCGTCTCCCACCGAGGCAGAGTGACCCCAAAAAGAAACACTTTTGGTTATTGAATGTGATCCTATGAATTTACCTTGCTCCTTCGATATCTTCTTTTTTTGTCAAGATGTCAACATACACACTCCAAATATCAATGCGCTTAGGGTAGTTACTAAGGAGACTTTCAAACATGGTTCTGCCACGTTCAGCCTCCCCAAAACGAAACTCGAGTTGACCAAAACGATTAATCAATTCCACATCTGAAAAATACAATGAGTTTATCTAAAGTACAGGTGTGTTAATGTCTATTTTTCAATAACTGTGATAAACATAATCTATATATGATGCTCAGAATATTAATAAATTATTGGCAAAATAATTACTACTTGTCTACATACGGTACTTTTTATCCAGGGAAAGTAGAGCTTTCTCCATGTAACGTCTTGCTTCATCTGCCATATTGTTGCTAAAGAAGAAGATTCCTGCTTTGATCCAAACAACACAATTCTGACTAAACTTTTTAGTCATTATGAAATACACTTTTTCAGCCTCCTGTTGAAAGATCATGATTTATTCTTCAAAATAAGAATACAGTTGTGTAACAATTTTTTTTATTAACCCTTAAACTATCCAAACGTAGATCTACGTTTGCTTGCGTAGCGCTCCAAACGTAGATCTACATTTTTTTACATGCTTTCAAATGGAGAAAATCAAGGTTGGAGCACTACGCGTGTAAACGTAGACCTACGTTTGGACAGTTTAAGGGTTAACACATCGGCTGCTTCCCACCAAGGAAGGATGGCCCAAAAAAGAAAAACCGTCACCATCATTCACTCCATCACTGTCTTGCAAGAGTTGTGCTTACACTACAGTTATAAAACTGCAACATTAACACCCCTCCTTCAGAGTGCAGGCACTGTCCTTCCCATCTCCAGGACTCAAGTCCGGCCTGCTGGTTTCCCTGAATCCCTTCATAAATATTACCCTGCTCACACTCCAACAGCACATCAAGTCCTAAAAATCATTTGTCTCCATTCACTCCTATCTAACACGATCACGCATGCTTGCTGGAAGTCCAAGTCCCTTGCACACAAAACCTCCTTTACCCCCTCCCTCCAACCTTTCCTAGGCCGACCTCTACACCACCTTCCCTCCACTACAGATTTATACACTCTCGAAGTCATTCTATTTTGTTCCATCTTCTCTACATGTCCAAACCACCTTAACAACCCCTCCTTGACTCTCTGGATAATAATTTTGGTAATCTCGCACCTCCTCCTAATTTCCAAACTACGAATTCTCTGCATTATATTCACACCACACATTGCCCTCAGACACGACATCTCCACTGCCTCCAGCCTTCTCCTTGTTGCAACATTCATCACCCATGCTTTGCACCCATATAAGTGTTGGTATAACTATACTCTAAACTCTTTGCTTCCATGGACAATTTTAATTTTAACTTTATGATTCAGAATAAATTCAAAACAACATAAACGTGTGTGCATATGTTTTTTTTAATTGGTCGTTATTCCTTATAATAATTACAATATGTATATTTCTCATAATTTTTAAGATTCAAGACTTTGATCCCTGATAGTCTACAGTTGTCTCTATAATAATAATAATATCTTTATTTACTACAAGTACATGTACATGGTATACAGGCCTAGCTGACATCAGTGACATACAGTGGTACCTCGAGTTACGATAGACTAGTCCTTTTACACCCCCAAAAATATACTTACAAAAGCATTTAAAAAAATAAACTTACATAAAAGGGCGATCTTGGGGACCATCGTAACTCGAGGTACCACTGTACTACTATATAGAAAGTCCCTTGTTATGCTGAGCATTTTGGGCAGATTAAGTCAGTGTCCTAGGATGCGACTCACACCAGTTGACTAACACCCAGGTACCCATTTTACTGATGGGGAACATAGACAACAGGTGTAAAGAAACACGCCCAATGTTTCTGCCCTGGCTGGGAATCGAACTCTAGTTTACTAGTTCATGTGAATGACTTTGAAAATGTAAATGAGTTCTCAAAACAATGTAATGGTTAGAGACTCTAAGACAAATCTTGTTTCCATTAAGGATGCACCAAAACAAACACTGAATGTTGAGGGACAACACAATAAGTGTGAGGGGCCCAAGATTGTTCAACTGCCTCCCAGCATACATCAGGGGGATTACCAACAAGCCCCTGGCTGTCTTCAAGCAGGCACTGGACAGGCACCTCAAGTCGGTACCGGATCAGCCGAGCTGTGGTTCGTACGTTGGACTGCGTGCGGCCAGCAGTAACAGCCTGGTTGATCAGGCTCTGGTCCAACAGGAGGCCTAGTCACAGACCGGGCCGCGGGGGCGTTGACCCCTGGAATTCTCTCCAGGTAGACTCCAGGATATCTCCCATCAAGGTAGGGTGACTCCCCCCCAAAAAAAAAAAAAAATCATCACTCATTCAATAGCTGTGTTCCCAGAAGTCTACAGACATCATGATTCAAATAGCAACATCTCTACCCCTCCTTGAGGATGCAGACACTGTACTTTCAAAGTATTTTAAAATATATAACAACAATAAAGAGGAGGATATAGCAGTAATATATATAAAGTCTGCAAGTTTAAAATACAACTTCTTTCTTTCAACAAACCGGCCGTATCCCACCGAAGCAGGGTGGCCCAAAAAGAAAAACAAAAGTACTGTATACAGGAGAAGGGTTACTAGCCTCTTGCCCCCTAGAATACAACTTGAGAGTGAAAATAATGGCACACTGCTTGAAGTGTCCTTGAAAAATGCAATCAGGAAAGACAGTAGGAATATCCTCTTCGACATCCCTGCAGAAGACATGGAGCCATCAGTATACAGTCATACCTCGGTTAACGATATTAATCCGTCAGAGAGGGCATATCTTTAACCGAAACAATCGTTAACCGAATCAATTTTCCCCATAAGAAATAATGGAAATAAAATTAATCCGTCCAAGACTTTCAAAAGTAGTAAAATAAAATATTTTTAGAACTTTTGACATTAAATAATACACAATTTAATGAACAATAAATAAATACACATGTAAATATAGTACAATAACATGTCACTTACATTTATTGAAGAGTTGTTGATGTGTGGAGGACGGGAGGAGGGGAAAGGATGGAGTATAGTATGCTAGTGTTTGGAAGGGGAATCCCCTTCCATTAACACTGCAGGTGGCAAGTTCTTTTCTGGGGTTACTGGACTTTTTCTTTTAATGTCACACTCCCTGCATGAATGGTACACTTCCTGCATGCCTGCTACACTCCCTGCATGCCTGCTACACTCCCTGCATGCCTGCTACACTCCCTGCATGCCTGCTACACTCCCTGCATGCCTGCTACACTCCCTGCATGCCTGCTATACTCCCTGCATGCCTGTTACACTCCCTGCATGCCTGCTACACTCCCTGCATAAATGCTACACTCCCTGCATGCCTGCTACACTCCCTGCATGCCTGCTAAACTCCCTGCATGCCTGCTACACTCCCTGCATGTCTGCTATACTCCCTGCATGCCTGCTACACTCCCTGCATGCCTGCTACACTCCCTGCATGCCTGCTACACTCCCTGCATGCCTGCTACACTCCCTGCATGCCTGCTACACTCCCTGCATAAATGCTACACTCCCTGCATGCCTGCTACACTCCCTGCATGAATGCTACACTCCCTGCATGAATGCTACACTCTTTATCACAGGGCTGGCACTAGGAGCTCTTTGGACCCATGGTAGCTTATTTAGCAGTTGCAAGCACTAAAAACAGTGGAATAATGACAATATACTGGTATGAATGCGTGGGTGTGGGTGGGTGGTCGCTCTCGCTTGTAAACAATAGCACACTGACGCTCCCTGGAGTGCGCACTCAGCTGGGCGCCACGCGGACACATCCAGTACGAATGTCGTTAACCGAAGCAAACATCGTTAACCGCAATCATTTTTTTTACGTCATAAATATCGTTAACTGAAAATATTGTTAACTGACAGCATCGTTAACCGAGGTATGACTGTATAAAGGATGGTTTGTATTAACAAACCACAGAACAGGTGAGATTTGAACCCATGGTGAGCGAGTCATAAAACTCCTCGCCATGAGTTCTAACCCCACCCGTTCCATTGTTTGTTTGTAATTGTGTTACTACAATTTCCTGAGTCATGGGTTGTATTTAAATTATTACGTGTGAAGTAATATACAATGCAGGTACAGCAAAATTTTCATCTCCAATCTAAAGAGTCAGTATATTCACACAAAATGGAGAAAGCATTATTTTTTAATTATCAGAGACCAGTTTCCTACCTTCAGTTTATTGCTCTCAGCATACACCATAGCCATAGCCAAGTGCACCTTTAGCTGGTCATTTGTAGCTAGTGCCTCACGGTAAGTTTCACCAACAGAGTCTGTGGTGCCATAAAGAACTTCCAGCCTTAACAGCACTGTCCATATATTGAGTCGCTCTTCTTCTTCACGAATATCTATCACTTGAAGAGCACGTCGTGCCACTGCTCTAGCTTTATCGACTTCAGCACTCTGCAAGGAGGAAAGCAACCCAAGAATTTAGTTAAGTCATTTATTAAGTATAGAAGAAAACCTTAATTTGCATAATCATAACTCATATTTTCAATATAACATTATTTAAATTTAGGGTTTCATTTCCAAAAGAAGTGAGCCATTTCCAATAAGGTGTGTGGGAGTGGAATTCATTTCTATTAGTGGCACATATTTCTGTTAAGAAGTGCCAGAGCAGAATTCATTTCCACTGGTGATGTTTGTTTGGTGTTAGGGAATCAATGATTTTGTCAATTTGAGACAATGAGGCAAAGATAAGGGCTTGTGCAATGAGTACAATGAGTAATCCTAAATGAGGAATAGGCCAGTACAGTTAAATAAAAGAAAAAGTTTACTAAATGTGTGGATTAAAAAACAAAAAGAAGTGTTCCATTTGATGGCCTTATTACAGGCATACCTGTAATAAGGCCAAACACTCCCTTAAAGCGAATCACAGCCTTTTTTTTCAATTGCCTGTGCACATAAAACTCTAAAAATATGTTTACATTATCATTTATTAAGTGCACAATAGCACAAAGCCTAAAAAAAAGAGATGCACAAGTCACTGCATACTGTTTGTAAACTTACAGACTTGTTTTATTGAAAAGGACCATGACTCATCTTGAAGCATTGCTGTAAAGTGTACTCTGGAGCAGGTGCTTGGGTCTTATTGTCTACTGTATAAAGAACTGTAGGGTAAAACAAACCAGTGGCATATGACTGAGTACCTGAGCACTCTACTGCAACAATCAACTAATGAAGTTGCATCATCAAAGAGCCCCAGCTTTGAACCTCACAAGAGTTCCAACCTTCAACATCACATGAGCCCCAACCTTCAACCAGGGCCCACAGCCACACTCTCTGCTCACTTCAAGACAATAAACATCCTGAACCCAACTTGAAGGTATGTAACAAATAATGTACAGTATTAATGTAACCATTGTTTAACTGTCTGAGCCTTACTAGAGTTAACATATTTCACAGAACATCATCATCGACAATGTTAAGTAAGAAAAGGATTATTTATATAACATTAAAAAAATTTGTTATAGCTCTTTGGGAGATCTGAAGAACAAAACCCTATTTTTACAATGTTACACATTTAGTGATTTTATGAGCAACTCAGGACAACCAGTCAATTACTTATAACAAAGTTATCAATAAAAAATAAATATTACCTCTAGATGAAAGCTAATAAACTGAATCCACATAGCTGAAGAGTTAGGACTGCGCTGTAGAAGTTCCTCATAGTCAAGAGCAGACTCAGGTAATCGGTCCTTTTCCAGCCGGGCTAATTCCAGTTCATGCAGGCGCTTCTCCTCCTCTTTTGCTAGAATTTCTCGTTCTGATTTTGTTAGCTTCTTCGCTTTCTTTTCCTAGTAATTCAAAAAAAGGTCATTTCAACACACACACACACATCTAGTACACAGTATCAAACTTAATAGTAAATATATACTAATATCTGTTATCATCCTAGGTAGTAGGCTGGTAGACAGCAACCACCCAGGGAGGTGCTACCATCCTGCCAAGTGAGTGTGAAACGGAAACCTGTAATTGCTTTACAAGATGGTAGGATTGCTGGTGTCTTTTTTTCCTATCTCAAACACACAAGGTTTCAGGTACATCTTGCTGCTTCTACTTACACTTAGGTCACACTACACATGCATGTCCATGCATATATTTACATACCCATCTGGGTTTTCTTCTATTTTTTTTTAATAAATCTTCTTATTTATTTCCTCTTATCTCCACGGGGAAGTGGAAAAGAATTCTTCCTCCGTAAGTCATGCATGTCATAAGTGGCGACTAAAATGCCAGGAGCAAGGGGCTAGTAACCCCTTCTCCTTATAAATTACTTAATTTATAAAAGAAAGACTTTTGTTTTTCTTTTTAAAATTTAGGGCGACCTAAATTAAGGGTGACCTAAAAAAAACTTTTGTTTTTCTTTTTAGGTCACCCTGCTTTGGTGGGATATGGCCAGTTAAAAAAAAAAACTGTTATCATAATGGTTCTGAAGCTGCACCTGAAGCTGGGTCTCAGGCTTCTAAATTGGGATAGAAAGATTACATGAATAAAAGCTATTACAAACACACAGGAAAGTAAAGTTACAGTAGGTATGCACTGAATGTAAGTACAGTATAAGTTTGCAAGATTTACCTGGCATCTTATGTGTTCACGAAACAAAGAAAAGACCAGCAATAATACTAAGAATGCAAAACATTTAACAAGCTTCCATTTTTTACTCACATAACAGAATGATAGTACCTTCCTGGGCAGTAGCTGTCTACCAACCTCCAACATTTAACCTATTACAAATGCTTAGTAAATGTAAATATTGGTTTTTAACAGTGCAAACAATACTTACTTTATTTTCTTCTTTATCTTCACTTTCAGAAGAGTCTTCTCCTAAATTATTAGCAGTGTCTGGTACTTCCCATACAAATCCAGTGCCCAGTGCTAGGCATGTTTCCTTTTTAAAGGAAGCCTTCAACTTAGTTCTTGAATCCTCCTCATCCACTTCAGTATTAAGTCCCATCTTCTGAACCTTCTTGCTAACTCCCTTATTTTCTTTCTTTAGTTTTTTCTTCTGGAATTGCATAAAATCATTAAGTAATACTTTAAAAATTATGCTAAATTATAAATATTATGATGAGCTTTCTAAAATGTTAGCAGCTAATTGAAATGAGGACACCAGCAACTAATTTCTCACCTACCACTTTTAACAAAATTTATTATTTTTTAACACACCAACCGTCTCCCACTGAGGTAGGGTGACCCGAAAACACTTTCACCATCATTCATTCAATCACTGTATTCACCCATATGTGACTACAGGGGTCAACATCACGGTTCAGATGACCCTCAAACTGTAACATCCCCAACCCTCCTTCAGAGTGCAGGCACTGTACTTCCCACATCCAGACTTCAAGTCTGGCTAATTGGTTTGTGAATCCCTTCATAAATGCTACCCTGCTCACACTCCAGCAGGACAGTCATAATAACCACTTGCCTCCACCCACTCCTATCTAACACTCACACAAGTTTTACAAATATTAGCTGGTAAATTTGCTTTCATTCAAAATGAGCTGAAGACATGTCTTACTGGGGGTGGAGTGACAGGTTGGTAGGTGTAAGACAGCACACACAAATTAAGCTGAAAATACTTTCCAAAAACACAGAGTTAAAACTTAAAGATCAGTGTTGATATTAATGTTTCTGAAACTATGTAAAGCCTTGGCAATAAACAGCTTAATATAGTCTAAACATTGTGATTACAATGACTAGGAAAAAAAAGCTTAAAAGAGACTGTCAATGAAAGGACAATGCCATGTGGCTATACTGCAGAGCCCCAAACCTGGTTAGAAGTATAGTAATGATCTTGAGCTATATGGATGGAGAGAGTTAGTAATTAATCTATAAGATGGGTACACTTACTAAAGTGAACCTGAATTTTATGGGATGCAGTGGGATAAAGGAAAGACTTTTCAAGAGTTACCTAGAGGGATACTGGCTGAATACATATGAAGGAAAGATTTACTGATTGAAGAAGTTTATCACTCTCTTGCTACTGACATCACAAACCTATTTCTCTGTATCCCTACATATTTACAATGTCATCCACATTAATAAAAGTAATTTAATTGCACTAACTTTTGGCACCTCATTATTACTTCCATTAAAGTTTGTTTCTTCGGTATGTGGGTCTTCTGATTCAAGGTTAGTATAATCTGTAGCTACTCCCTCAACCTCTTCATCCTTCTCTCTCTCCAACAATCGCAACTTTTTCTTCTCCAACCTCTTCTTTTTCTGAATTTCCTGTACTGTCTCTTCATCAAACTGAGGAACACTATCATTCGTCAAGCTTTTCAATTTCTCTTTGTCACTGATATTTTCTGTAACACTCCCCACATTTTTTGTGGAATACTGTGAATCTGTTACAACTCTCTCTATTTTCCTTAATGCCATTTCCTGTAAATTGTCAGATTCTGTTTCAATAAGTTCATCTTTCCTAGGTTGAGCATCAACACTTGACTTAAATAAAATACTTGGTAGCTCAGAGAGTAAACTCAAATCTTCCTTCTTATCATGCTCTTGCAAAACTCCTAAAACAAGGGGCCCATCAACAAATTTAATCACCATATGATAATTTTGACCAACAGTATAAAGTGAATGTTGACCTTCAAAATCATTGACATGTCTTAGAGAAGGCATATAGACAATCTTTCCCTTGCAGCAGGTCTTCAACATAACCATAATGAACTTCTTCTTGGCAAGCAGAACCTCACACTGAACAGTCATTTCAGCTTTAATCTTTTTAGCTTCCCTCTCATGGAGACATTCACAAAGGTCTGGTTTTGCTGTCAGCTCCAAGCACTCTTCCTCTTGATTTACATAGAGAACACAAACAAATATTTTTTGACCAACTTCAGCTTTGGCTTCAACATCTTGATGATCTTGTGACAAAATTCCAGTTATTTTACCTTTCTTCAGCGTTACAGCAAGACCAAGAGGAGTGACAGCTGTCACTTTTGCTTTCATTTTGTCACCAGGCCTAACCCTTGCCAACAGCCTCTTTGTACCACAACAGTCTAACCACCTATTTCTGATTATGGCTTCATCCTTGAGGTAGCTATAGAGCAACTGAATACTTGACTGAGTAACATTCTTTAGGTTATCTTCTAATAAAGAAGATACAATTGGGCGGCCTTTCCTGTCCTCACCTTTGTGAGTAACTGATATGCTCTGCCCAACACATATTCCAAGATCAGCAAACTTAAGCATTTTATTATTAGAGTTTAACAAATTTGTTACATGTACAAGAACGTTTCGTCCATGGTTACCCAATGGAATCGATGCCATTAATCCATAGGTTCGAACATCATGTACCACAGTTGGATAGCTTTCACCGACTAAAAATTCAGCATTTAGGCATGTTTTACCCTCGGCATAAATCCAATGATAAACAGAATACTTGAGAGTTAGAATAAGAGTATTAACATATTTTTTGAACACCACAGCATTATAAATCTCATCTCCCTCATGTAAAAGGTCTTTAATTAACCTGCTCTTATTGATATCATCAGACAAATGATACATAGGAATTTCAGCTTCAATTTCTTTTGGTTGAATGTTAACCTTGATGCTATCCTCCCTTACTTCCTTAATGACACAGTGTACTCTCTCTCTCATCTCTACCTGATTCATTAGCTTCAGCTGTTTCCCCTTTTTCTTATCAAAGGGATTACTTCCATCAACAATAAGACTTACTTTCATTTTTTTATTTTCTGGATCTACTGTCAAAATACTACACCTCACCACCTGTCCCTCAGAAAATAACTCCTCAACCTTTTCAACAGGTTCATTACTGAGCAATGACTTGGGAGCAAATCCCTTCACATCATTATACATAGCAATGAGCAAGCCAGCAGAAGAAACTTTCACAATGAAGCCTTCTGTTACTGTATTTTCAATATCCTTGGTATACTCTGTCACAATAGGTGCCTTTGATTCTATCAAGTGCTTCTTGCAGGTAAGAATCAAATAATGGTTTTCTGGATTTACTCTAAGCACTCGAGCCATCACCATTGTACCAACTTTAAATTTTTTTTCTGGATGTTTCATTCGTGTATCTGTGAGGTGGAGGAATGGGACAATGCCAGTAACAAGTTTGCTGACTGCAACCAGGGCGCCATTTTTAAAGTAGCCTTTTATTATACCCTTCACAACCTTCCCTACTTGCATCTCGCTATATCCAATAACCTGAAAAATAGAAAGAAATCACAATTATTATTGTGCTTGTTAACATGGTAGTAGTTACATTCCTGAAAATGACAGCTAAAGCTATTGCCTATTTTATATTCAGTACAGCACATACTTTGTATATAATCCCCCTACTATAAAAATGACTTCAATCAAAAGGGTTCAAACCCCAATGCTCTAGGGTGATGCACTAAAATTCATTACTGAATTTTGCTTTATCAAGAAGAATAAAAAAAATAAAGAAAAAATGGGGGCTTATACAATTATTAATGAAAAGGTATTTATTAAAACAGTACAGATAAAAACTTAGCACTTTCTGACATTACAGTACAATGACTGAAAGAAAAATAACAATCAAGAAAACAGAACTATACTGCAAAAGATCCTTTTAGAATTAATAAGTTTGTCAGGGCAAGCAATGACAACCAAATACTCTGGGTCTATATAAAAAATATTAACAATAAATTCTGTTTGTGTAACTTATAACCAAAATCCAACTTACCTGTTGTTCCATAACAGATTTTTGAAAAGAGACAATAAATAGCTGGTCCATATAATCATACTGGATCACACGACCTATTCGCTTGGTCCCTACTGGGAAATCTCTAGCCACATGTTTTGATGCCTTGTCTTTATCACTCAAACGATTCCCAGAGCAAAATCCTCGGCAGTTTTTTCCAATCTTCACATAAACACCACTGCGTGATGATTGATAAATCTCTGCATCCTCTATAGTGTCTCCAATATTAAAGCCATGTAGAGGATCACTTTCTGGGCTGTAAAAACATTATAATAAACATATAAAAGCAAAATGGGACGAGTTATATACAGAATATAGTACAATGGACCCCCGGTGTTCGTAATGCTCCAATCTCGAACAATTATGTAAGGGTATCTTTTTAAGTGCTTTTGTAAGTGTATTTTTGGGGGTCTAAAAGGACTAATCTAATTTACATTATTCCTTATGGGAACAAATTCGTTTGGTAACGGCACTTGAACAGCATTCTGGAACGAATTAATTACGAAAACCGGGGGTCCACTGTACAGGTCTCCCTTACTATAAGATAGATGTGTTTTAACATATTCACCACAGCCCAGCTGTGGTTAATATGGAAGAAGCAAATGTGCTTACATATCAGGGAGTGGACTTGTCAGTAGATAGGTCTATGAAAGATGAGGTGAACTATAGAGCTGAAAAAAAAAAAAGGTAGGTGGTGCATTGAGTCATCTGTAGAGACAAGGAACGTTATCCATTGAGGGAAAATGGTGAATGTACTGTACTAGAGTATAGTGGTACCAATATTGTTATATGGGTGTGAAACATGGGTTTTAAATGTTGCATAACATATTTGAGTGTGCAGGGTAACTCTTATGAAGGGATTCAAGGGTTAGCCGGACTTGAGTCCAGGTGGTGGAGAAAATATAGTGCCTGCACTCTGAAGGAGGGGTGGGGATGTTGCAATCAGAGAGTAATATGACTGCAATGTCGGCATGCTTCTGGAAAGATGGCAAGTGAATGAATGTTGGATGTTCTCTTCTTTGGGTAACCGTGCCTTGGCAGAAGATGGCTATTATAAAAAAAATTACAGAACAAAGGATTTTAACCCTTTCAGGGTCGAGAGGGCCTCTCCCAAACTCGTTCTCACTATCGAAAAAGTTTTGGAAAAAAAAAAAATTCTTATGAAATGATTGAGAATTTTTTTCCGTCATAATGACACCAAAAATATGAAATTTGATGGAAAACTTATGGAATTATGCTCTCGCGAAGTTAGCGGTCTCGACAATATTTGCGCATCGGCAATTTTGCCCACTTTGAGCCCTATTTTCGGCCAATTCCAATGTTCCAGTCTACTAAAATCATAGCTATTTCGCTAGAACTCCATTTGTTCTATCGATTGAGTACAAGAAACCGCCCATTTACCAATTTCAACTACCCAATAAAGTGGTCAGAAATTGGCAATTTGGCCAATTTCACACAAATTTCAAACAATGCCAATTTCAAAATGGGGTCCAGAATAAACAAGGCAGACATTCCTGGCACTACAATAAAATTTTATATGTTCATTAGTCACGTCTCCAGGCCCCTCTTACATTACTTTGCTTTCCATTTTGAATTTTTATTCTCACAAAAAATAGAAGATTTACTGTTCTATATACTACTGCATCATTGTAAAATCGGTATAAATAATATCACCGCACTTGTGAAAGAATATTAGACTCACCATTTGACGTGTATTGGACATGTGGCGTGATTTGTTTACTCTTGAACATCGGCAAAAATCGAACATTTTCACTACTTTGAGCTCAATTTCAAGGTACTTGTCTTTGTAAAACCAATCAAAATCATCTCTATTTCTGTACTATATCTTCCATTCTATCAAATGAGACCAAGAAAACGAGAATACAACAATAAATACCATATGAAAATAGACCGCAAAGTCGCTGCTTTAAACAAAAAATATGGTCGGAGTATTTTTTTCTCATTATGCACTGTGTGCTGCATGATTTTTTTTTATACTGCACACACTGACCACACAGACCCATTCTTTCATATGTAGGCCTACCAGCTTTCTCTCGCTAAATTTGAAGGCGCTAAAATTTAGGCGTTCAAGTACGGCACCAACCATGGCTCTCAAGCCGTACTAGTACGACACCGACCCTGAAAGGGTTAATTGTATAAATAAAAGAAAAGTAAATCACAAAACACTCACCTTGAAGCAAAAACTTCTTTTTGCAGTGTGAAATGTACCACTTTGCTCAGTGGAGTAATGTATAGGACTCGTGCCCGGACATTTTGGGCCTGCTCATACTGATTCAAACGATCTAGTGGCTTCTGCAGATGTAAACAATGTACAACTCCATCGCAGTCTGCCATAATAAGGCTCAGGCCTTCCCTGTGAACCTGTAATACAAGTTTAAATTGTGATTGAACTTCTTCACATTAATATTTTATAGAGTAACTGGAATAAATGTACAGTGGTCCCTCGGTTTTCACCGAAAATTCGTTCCAGAATGCTGCTCAAGTGCCATTACCGAACGAATTTACTTCCTTAAGAAATAAGGTCACGTAGGTTAGTCTATTTCAGACCCCCAAAAATACACTTGCAACAGCACTTACGAAAATACACTTACATAAATGTTCGAGTTTGGAGATGCACGAAAACCGAGGGACCACTGTATAACAATCACATAGGTAATTAAAATCCAGCTAATTTTTATCCATCAACAGTAAGGTATAACAGCAAACAAAATACAGTACAATAAACGCAATAGTCTCATTATAATAATGGTATACAGGCAGGCCCCGCTGTACAGCGCTTCACTTTGCAGTGTTTCGCTAATGAAGTGGTTTTTCAATTACACCCATTCTTCATTTATTCAGTCATCCTACAATAAATATATTCACCACTCACTATAAGCTAAGGATGAAAATATTTTAAGTAATGTGTGTACTGTATGTATATGTATTTTTTAGGCCTAGCTCTACTGATCCCTTACTATATGATAGTGTAAACATGTTATCAGGCTTATACATCCATTTGAAAGTGAAAAAAGCTGTGTTTCACTTTATAGTGATTTTTGTCTTACAACAGCAGCCCAGAACCTAACCTGTTGTATAAGCGGGGCCCCTCCTACACAATGCTAAGAAGAAGAAGAATTAGGCATGTGCAACTTCTGGGTATTTTTAGTTGAAGACATTTTACCAACCAGTGGTTTTATCATCTCTGTATTGAATTGATAAAGCCACTGGTTGGCAAAACATCTTCAAATAAAGACACCCAGATGTTGCATATGTCTCATCAAATGTAATGGTGTGTATGTATATGAATAGTGACAAAAAATTAAGAAAAATAACAATACTCTTTATCACATATTATAATATGGAAACCTTTGAAAAAATTATCTGCATACAATGAAAATTCTACATATAATAGGGTGGATAGGGAAGCAATGTGGCAGATGTTGCAAGTGTATGGAACAGGTGGTAGGTTATTGGAAGCAGTTGAGTTTTTATGAGAATAGGTTAGGTAAGCAGGAGAGTGTGAGATTATTTTCCAGTGAAAGTAGGCCTTAGACAGGAATGCATAATGTCACCATGGTGGTTTAATATACGTATTTATAGATGGGGCTGTAAGAGAAGTGAATGCAGGGGTTTTGGGAAAAGGTGTGGGATTGGAAGATAAAGAATCTAACAAAATGGGAGTGGTCACAGTTGCGTTTTGCTGATGACACTGTGCTTCTGCGAGATTCTGAAGAGAAGTTGCAAAGGTTTGGGGAAGAATTCAGGAGGGAATGTAAAAAAAAGAAATTAAAAGTAAACATAGGAAAGAGTAAGATGATGAGGATAACAAAAAAATTAGGTAATGAAAGACTGGATATCAGATGGGAGGGAGGGAGAATGGATGAAATGAATGTGTACAGATATTAGGGAGTGGACTTGACAGCAGATGGGTACATGAAAGACGAGGTGAACTCTGTCCCTGGACTTCTTCCAATCTTCCTCCAACTCCCACAGAAAATTAATTATTCATCTTGTCCCATCATATTTCTATTGTAACTAAGTAACTTCCTGTATCTTCACCATCTCTATTCAATCACTCCACAAAACTGAAGATCAATGAATAAGTTTGAAATAATAAGTCATATTTTTTAAATTGTACCATTTGTTACAAAGCTACCTTTCTTTTTGTACTTATGATTGTACATAGTTAACTGCATAAGAAATCCTACTTAATAATTCATGTCTAAATCTTAAGTAACATTTAAGCATTAGGATTAGTTTACCTGAATTGTATTGCATATTAGTGGCTCTTTTGTGCCTACCAATGTTTTATTACATGTAACCTACATTATGTGTATTGCATAAAAAAATAAAAACTGTATTGTATCATGATTCAACTTTGAGCAAAACCAAAAATTTAAAAAAATAAATATTATTTTTATTAACACATTGGCCATTTCCCACCAAGGAAGGGTGACCCAAAAAGAAAAAACACCATCATAATTCACTCCAACAGTTTTGCCAGAGATGTGCAACATATCAAAACCCCTCCTTCAAAGTGCAGGAACTGTACTGATTAGCCAGCCACTTATATACATAAACAGGTGAAATAAAATGAAAATTAATCTCTAATACACCTGATGTTGTGTTGGAGTTACCATATTGAGGATTGCCATGCCCTTAATAAAGATAAATCTCTAAATTCAATAACAAAAGAACAGAGGATCACTGTACAGTAGTAGGATTACTGACCACTGTAGAAAACTACCGCAGTGCACGCATGTGCACAAGCACACACTCACAGAGGAGCTGTGATTCGACCCTAGCAACCACAAATAGGTGAGTACAGACTACCATACCATATGGTCAACACACCTTTGATATAGAAGTGTTAATTGCAGTGCCTGGCAGTAGAAGAGACAGGTTAGTTGTATCAGTGATACTAAGAGTGGCCTTCCTGACAGCTTCTGCATCAGCACTGAGCTGCAGTCGTGTGTATGTATCATCACTTCTCGTGATGTGGGTTATAATGCAGCGAACAATACTACCCACTCCAACAATTCCTGGAGATGAACACGTTAATGGAGGTATAATACCAAGTTGCAATTTTGCACACAACATACTGATATTACTATCATTAACAACATAAGTAATTAGAATTAAATAACTATCATAACATACTGATATAACTATCATTAGCAATATAAGTAATTAGAATTAACTCTCTGAGGCACTGTATCAGCATTTTCACAAAGGAAGCAAAGAAGAAAGTTAATGGCTAAAATATTTTGGGATGAGCACCATTCTGACCTGAAAAATATATTCATAAAAAATCAGACATTTACATTTTATAAAAAATTATGATTACAGAAAAGAGAATATCTTAATGACACGAAGAGTTTTGAGTAAGAAATAAGTTAAAAATTAAGAGTACAGTAGGGCCTCACTTATACAGCAGGTTAGGTTCCAGGCTACTGCCGAAAAGCAGAACGCCATTTTTTTCCACTTATAAATGTATATAAATGCCAGATAACAAGTTTACACTAATATATATTAAGTTAGCAATAGAACTAGGCATTAAAAAACAATAAAAAGTAAAATACACACACAGTACACTCATTATTTACCTCAAAATATTTGTAGTCTTAATGTAGGGCAAAAGGTGAGTAGTATTTACTGTAAGAAGTCAGGTGTGGTAGCCCTCCTGGCCACCCCACACTGCTGGCCATCCCATCCACGACACTTAAAGTGCCCTAGTGTGATATAATACATATACAGTACACTCACTATTTACCTTAAAATATGTATCTGTAGTCTTAATGGTCTTAATGTAGGGTGAGAGGTGAAAAGGATTTGTTGAAAGTCGTGTGGGAGGTATGGCATCCCGCCTGGCCACCCCCACCTACTACGACATTTAAAGCGCTCTAGAGTGATAAAATGCATATACAGTGGACCCTGCCTAACGAGCAAAATTCATTCCAGAAGCCTGCTCAAGTGCCATTACCGAACGAATTTACTTCCTTAAGAAATAATGTCACGTAGGTTAGTCTATTTCAGACCCCCAAAAATACACTTCCACAAGCACTTACAATATTATACTTACATAATTGTGCGATTTCCGGGGTGCTTGTTAGGCGGGGGTCCACTGTATGTATATATAAAATACACAATAACTTATAAATATTGAAATTTTGGAAAATATCCAGACATAATAGAGAGATGTGCTCACGGAGAATGTAAACAAACCGGGTGGGATGTGCTGTATTTGAAAGACAGCTCGCCGTATAGCAAATTTTGGTCATACTAATTTGAAATTGCCGTATTAGCAGAACACTGTAAAGCGGGCCCCTACTGTATGTGCATTGTTGTGAAATAAACAAAATAAAAATTTATGCAGTGAATTAAGGTACACAATTTATAATTGAGATTATAATTTGAATAAATTAGAAATTAAAATAAACTGAAATTAAGGAGCCACAGAAATTGAACCTGAGATCAATAGATCCCAGTCTCATGCTGAAAATAGAGTCAGGAACAAGTTCAAATGTACTGGAACTGGAGGTCTCATTGTTCCTACCCCTATTTACCCAACACCCTGTAACCCAAGAAAATTCACAAAACTGTAAATAAAACTATAAATGGTAGTTTGACAGGTATCTAGTATCCACAAGGTTGATTCTTGCATTGCTTCTCAATTGCTGAGATACGAAGCTAATATTAATATTTTATAATGATGAATTATACTGATTCTCAAAGAATCAAAACGAAAATATAAATATATTGAATGTTTTTTCAGTAAATCTAATGCTCAAGAAAATGGTAAAAAAAAGGTATAAAATTTTTTTTGGCAAAAAAGATATGAGCAATAAAAATGATCATTGGAATAACAAATTATTTACACCTAAGGTATAGTTTCTAGGAATAAGATTGAATTACTGCACATTACATAATTGAAATGCAAATTCTTAAGAAATTTCTTTCACAATTGGGTTTCTTTCAACATATTAAGAGGGGCATCCACCTTATATTTTTGGGAATGCAAAAAACAAAACAAACAAACAAAAAAAAAATTCACTGGACATTAAAAATCACTCGCCAAATTTTCCAGCATAGTATATGGCGCACGAGTGTCGGCTGCTTGCTGGCACAATGTTTCCAAGCAGTTGTAATGTAACGTTAGTAAATATCTGCTAAAACATAACCCAAAGCCAACCCTTGACCCTGACCTTGAGCATATAAGGTGCAGGCCAATTTTTCCAAGGCTTTTTGTGGGAAACAAAGTGCACCTTATATGCCGGAAAATATGATTTTATGAAATTTATTATTTGGCTGGAAATGTGGGTGTGCATATACAGTACTTTACCTGCACCATCTGTTGCCGTGTTCTTCAAAAAAGCTGCTCTAACTCCAGAAATACCAGTATCCATAACAAAACCATTATCTTCTACACTTGACACAGCACAAGACAAGACAAATCCAACCTCAAGTTGTGATACATGGACTGCAAAGTTGACTTCTTGGGGTACCAATGTCAGATTCACTGAAATAGTACACTAGCCATTAAATTTGATACAAAACTATGTACAATGCAGCACCACAAAGAACAAAAAGGCACAATACAGAAGTTGGAATAAAACACAAATAACCCACACATAGGAGAAAGAAGCTTATGGCAATGTTTCAGTTTGACTCTGTAAATGGTCCAAGTCGGACCAAAACGTTGTCACAAGCTCCTTTCTCCTAAGTGCAGGTTACTCATGTACAGCATTATATTTTATTAAACTACTCACACTAGTCACTGAACTCCAGAAAACTTCAAATCTTCAAGGTAGAAAAAATTAATGTTGAGTAGTATTCCAAATTGAAATGTTCAGATTATTTATCACCTGTGACTAACCTCTAAATTTGTTGTTAACGTTTTCAACGTGTAGCACTCGGGTAACTACATACTGGCCTGGCTTGAAGAGTTCCTGCAGCAAGTGGACTTTCTCTTCACAATCATCATCATTTTCTTTGACCTGAAGATTTAGTAAATATCTTACATGCATCATTATCATTACAACTGTTTTAAAAACTTTCCTGTTGCATTACTTCACAATATGACAGAAATTATTAAATTTTTTAAAAGTTTTATGTACAGTATTTAAAAAAATTAAACCTATAATAAAAGTTTCTTCATAATCCAAAACTGACAATCACATCATGCCAAGATGACTGATAATCCAAGTCATCCACCACTCAGAGTTTCCTGCTTGAATGATAAGTTATTATACAGTAAACATTTTCAAATCATTAATTACATAATTAAGACTGAGTGATAGATGACTTTTTTTTAGTGTCCAGACATACTGTATGTGATTAATAGTTTAAGAGTACAATGAAACATCTACTAAAACACAGCATGTAAGAATAATAATAATTATAATAATAATAATAATAATAACACTCTTATATGGGTGAAAAGCTTGGGTTGTAAATGTTGCAGCGAGGAGGAGGTTGGAGGCAGTGGAGATGTCATGTCTGAGGGCAATGTGTAGTGTAAATATTATGGCAGAGAATTCATAGTTTGGAGATTAGGAGGAGGTGCGGAGTTACTAAAATTGTTATCCAGAGGGCTGAGGAGGGGTTGTTGAGGTTTTTTGGTCATTATAGAGGTTGGAGAAATAGGATGACATGGAGGGTATAAATTGATAGTGGAGGGAAGATGGGGTAGAGGTCATCCTAGGAAAGGATGGAAGGAGGGAGTAAAGGAGGTTTTGTGCACAAGGGGCTTGGATATCTAACAGGCATGTGTGAACATGCTAAATAGGAGTGGAGACAAGTGGTTATTATGATGATGTGAGCAAGTTAACATTTATGAAGGAATTAAAGGAAACTGGTTAACTGGTCCAGAAGGTGGGATGTACAGTGCCTGCACTCTGAAGCAGGGGCATCTGAGCTGCAATGTTGGCATGCCTCTGACAAGACAATGGAGTGAGTGATGGTGAAAGTGTTTCTTCTTTGTTAGGTCGCCCCCTCCCCCTCGGTGGGAAATGGCCAGTGTGTTAAAAAATACTGCAATATTAATACATAAACAATAAAGAAGTGAATGCTAGGGCATTAAGGAGAGGTGTGGAATAAATACTGTACATAATGAACATGTTATGAGGTGGTAATTGTCACAGCTGCTCTTTGCCAATGGTGTGGCTGTTGTAGGATATTCTGAAGAGAAGTTGCAGAAATTTGGTGAATGAGTCTGGAAGGGTGTGTAAAAGAAGGAAATTAAAAGTGAACAGAGAAAAAAGTAAGGTGATGAGAATAATGTGGTGCTGAGTGTAGAAATTTATTTTTATGGCTTGATGCACTATAAAGTGTGAACAAAAACCAGTTAGCCAAACTCAAGTCCTGGAGGTGGAAAGTACAATGCTCTCTGAAGGAAGGGTGATGTTGCAGTTGAGAGAGTTGTCTGGAACTGTGATGTCTGTGCACTTCTGGCAAAACAGCTAGACCATTTACAAAGTCACAAAGCCTTTTTGTTAGTTATTCTACACTTCTATTTTATGCCCATAATACAACAAATTCTATTTGTCCACAACACCCTTGGATCAAACTAATTTTGAAAAAAATAAAGAGCCCTTACTGTATAACTCTTAAAACAGTTGCATATAGTTCAGAGGGGTTACCTTAGTGAGCAGGGCACTGTAAGCATTAGATATGCGAGCAATGGTCACTGTTCCCTTCAGCCTATGTGGCAGACTGATCTGAACATTATAGTCCTGAACTTCATACACACGACCTAGTAGAACCTGTCCCTCTACCAACGTCTGAAAAATGGAGCACTGTACTTTAGCAAATACAACTATACTATACAGTATATACTGTATCTATGTTATACATTATATTTAGCATGTAAATTTAATGTTTCCATTACATAAACATTTGACTGCTGATTCTCATATTTATCCACAAGACATCTAGGTTGACAAGTCTCTAAATAATACCTATATGATAAATATTTATCAAAGCAATCATCTGCCATGTTTAAATGTTACTTTGTATAAAAAAAAAACCTGAGAATATGATCATGGAACATCTTACCTCATAAGTCAAAGGGTGTATTTCAACTGCTGAAAAATCCTCCAATTTCTGTTTTTTCTGTACACTGCCTTCACTCTTGTTCTGCTTCTTCCTCTTTTTATCAGTAGTGCTTGCAACACTTCTTTTTTTAACCTATTAAAAATGTAATAGAAAATGTACACTTGAAACTATCCTGTTGTTATTTTGGATACACAGATCTTTACCAATGTATTACACTAAATAAGAAATTTAATGTTTACTTACTGAAAAAAGATCTCGGTCTTTGCTTTTACTCCCTATCACCACCATCCTGAAAATTTAGAATTTTTAACTAAATTTATTTTGAGATAAAATAAATTAAAAAATAAAAAAATGTCTAAAATAAAAATATGACATATGACACGCTTTAATACATACGTATAGTGTATGTTTAAGTAAAATATGCAATGGAAATAAGTAGGACCTAATGGAAATAAGTCACTCTGACTTTTTTGGGCTATTCTAGGTGATTTACACTATGTACCACCTCTGGTGCAAAATGTGGGACCCATAGCCTCGGAGAAATGGATAAAAAGGCTTCAAGGAAGAATATTTCAATTTCTTCCTGTAATAAAATATACCAATAGGTATATTATATTACATAATATGGGTATTATATGGTAATTAGGGAGAAGCATTCAACTGGCAGTAGCCTTGGTTCACACACTGAGGGGCCAAGGTTCAATTCCCGGCACAAGTGGAAACATTGGGCAAGTTTCCTTACATCTGCTACCCCTATTGACCTAACAGTAACTAGGTACCTGAGTGTTAAGTTACCTTACACCTACTGCCCCTGTTGACCTAACAGTAAGAACGTACCTGGGTACTCACCTATATGTGGTTGAAGGGGTCTGTTTATAACTCCTGGCCCCGCCTCTTCACTGGATGTTAGGCGAATGGTGTGGGTTGCATCATTAGGTAAACAATCAGAGAACTCCAAAGGAAATAAGTCCAATAATTTGATGGTATGGCTTTACTGAGATATCCTGGGTTACTAACCCTCAGGGTTAGTAATCCCAACAAAATCTTCAGTTACATAAATTATCATACATAGCAGCATGTGTGTAGGTAACCTAGGATAACCCAAAAAAGTCTGACAAGGTTTCCTCCGCAGAAAGAAACTGGAACAATGAGTTCCCAGTTACGTCAGGTGAACCCCTTTGATATACCTTTGAAGAGTTTCGAGAGTTTGTCTACTCCCTGAGCCCGGCCATGGGCCAGGCTCGTCTGATGCTTGCCTGGTCAACCAGGCTGTTGCTGCTGGAGGCCCACTGCCCCACATATCCATCACAGCCTGGTTGATCTGGCACCTGATGAAGATACTTGTCCAGTTTCCTCTTACCTAAACTCTTGCAGAACAAGATGCCAATACAGCAAGACAGGGTGGAGACATGGCTAGTGGGGTTACACAGCCCACTGGAACTAGGAGGCAATCTGATTCGATCCAAGAGGCCAGGTTCATTTCCTTGGATCAAGAGCCCCTCATCCGCATCAAGGCACCTCCCTCGAGGGAGTTAGTAACTTTGAGGGGATTAAACCCTTAATAAAAGCTTACTTTGAGGGAGTTACCTTAATAAACTTACTTTGAGGGGGTTGCAACCCCTACGGTGTCCCGTAGCTCGATCGCCAGCGCACTCAGCTCACACACGGAGGTCCGGAGATCGAATTCCGGTACGGCTGGAAAACATTAGGTCGTGTTTCCTTAAGACACCTGGTGTCTATGTTCACCCATCAGTATAAAATGGGTACCTGGGTGTTAGTCGACTGGTGTAGGTCGCATCCTGGGACACAACTGACCTAATTTGCCCGAAATGCTCAGCATAACAAGCGGCTTTCTATATAGTAGTATGTCACTGATGTCAGCTAGGACTGTATACATTGTACATGTACTTGTAGTAAATAAAGATATTATAATTATTAATAAACTTACCTTGAGGGGTTGCAACCTTAATAAAAACTTAATTCACTTACTTAATATCTGCTGTTGTACTTCTTGTTGGGATTGTAAGGGCCGTTGGTGGTAGTATTTGCTGGAACACATGTGTTGCTTGATGAGTATCAGTATTTCATAGCATTTTCAACACATGTGTTAGTGTTGGGAATGTTAAGAGCCACCAAAGCTGACGCCTTATTGAATCCTGCCTCCCGGAGTCCGAAATGTGTTGTCCAAATCTACGAGGAAGAATTAGTAAGTTTATTCAGGTATAGGTACACATAAATACAGTTACATAAATTATCATACATAGCAGCATATGTGTAGGTTACCTAGGCTAACCCAAAAAAGTCAGACAAGGTTTCCTCCGCAGAAAAAAAACTGGAACAATGAGTTCCCAGTTACGTCAGGTGAACCTCTTACCTAAACTTTGGCAGAACAAGATGCCAATACATCAAGACAGGGTGGAGACATGGCTAGTGGAAATAAATGGTATAAAATACCGACACAATGGAAAAATAAACACATAAGCAGTATAATGTGATCCTTTATTGACAACGTTTCGCCCACGCAGTGGGCTTTATCGAGTCACAGACAGATCTACCTGGAAAATGAGCAACATGGAGATATATATAGGGTACAGTCAGGTGGAGAATGCTGCATGTGAGTCTTAAAAGTAGTGTGATAGTTGAAAACATTGTGTGACTTAAAGGACCTGCAGTGTACCATTCTTGAGTTCTAGGTGGGATAGCGTTGAAGAAGTTTCTTAGCAATAGGTTCAGCTATAATAATAATAATAATAATAATTTTTATTTCAATGCATGTTACAAGTGTACAATGTTATTGGTAGTTACAAATATAATACAATTATAAAACTGTAATGCAAGGAGAGCCACTGGCATGCCATGGCATTAGGGGCATTAGGGGCATTAGGGGCATTAGGGGCATTAGGTTGTAGAAGCCGTTGTTCTGGTTGAAGTTGTTGGATATACAGATGAGTGATGATTCTAGGATTCTTCGGTATTGCGTGTTGTCTTCTCTGGCGATGAGTCTTGCGTTTCTGTAGTTGATTAAATGGTTGTGTAAATTTCGGTGTTGAACACAGGCATTTCTTGAGTCGTCAGATCTGCCTGCATTTCAGAACACCAGTACGCAGGCAGATCTGACGACTCAAGAAATGCCTGTGTTCAACACCGAAATTTACACAACCATTTAATCAACTACAGAAACGCAAGACTCATCGCCAGAAGACAACACGCAATACCGAAGAATCCTAGAATCATCACTCATCTGTATATCCAACAACTTCAACCAGAACAACGGCTTCTACAACATGGCTGAACCTATTGCTAAGAAACTTCTTCAACGCTATCCCACCTAGAACTCAAGAATGGTACACTGCAGGTCCTTTAAGTCACACTATGTTTTCAACTATCACACTACTTTTAAGACTCACATGCAGCTTTCTCCACCTGACCCAGCATTCTCCACCTGACTGTACCCTATATATATCTCCATGTTGCTCATTTTCCAGGTAGATCTGTCTGTGACTCGATAAAGCCCACTGCGTGGGCGAAACGTTGTCAATAAAGGATCACATTATACTGCTTATGTGTTTATTTTTCCAGACATGGCTAGTGTTTGAGAGACAATCAGGTACACAAAGGAACAGATGAAAGTTAAAATTCAATTGAGTCACAGGGATGTTAGTAAATACTAATTGAGCAATATTCATTTGTGCATTGTTGAAGTCAAGGAAATGTCATTCTGTCCGACTTTTTGGGTTATCCTATGTTCTTTACACATATGCTGCGATGTATGATAACCTATGTAACTGTATTTGTGTATACCAAAATAAACTTACTGCGCATTTTTGTTCTTTATGGACACCGCAGGAAAGCCTCTAATTATTTTCATTTTCTTTGATGTTTTTCCTTCTCTTAAATCCCTCTTTGGTTCATATGAAGCTGCTTTTATTTCTTCCAGACGTCGTAAGAACCAGCTTTACTTTCTATGTGACTGTCTTGTTGAACAACTTTTGCCCAGGACTCAAGTCCAGCCTGCCGGTTTTCCTGAATCCCTTCATAAATGTTTTTTACTCACACTCCAACAACACGTCAAGTATTAAAAACCATTTGTCTCCATTCACTCCTATCAAATACGTTCATGAATGCTTGCTAGAAATCCAAGCCCCTCGCACACAAAACCTTTACCCCCTCCCTCCAACCTTTCCTACGCCAACCCCTACCCCGCCTTTCCTCCACTCTGTGGCGTGCAGAGGTCTGGTGATGCCCGGGCCAACTCCTTGAATGTATGCCCCAGACTCAAGTAATATATGGCCTAGTACTGAAAAAGGGAGATATTTTGAATATGTAAACACAGATGAAACATGAAATAAACGCTTTATTCGATTTAAATATAAATCAACCAAATTTATTAAGTTCTTTTCCCCAAATGATACCTCCTGTCAGAAAACACGAACTACTTCACTTTTTACATCAGCTGTGAGAAATTATTTTTCAATGCTTATTAACGCCAGGTTGGTCAGTCGCTCCTGTGACATTGAAGACCTCAGATATGTTTCTATTAATTTCAGTCTTGAAAATGACCTTTCACAACTTGTGACTGAAAATACGGTTGTAAGCAGTAATGTGTATGAAAGTCACAGCGTGGGAAGGCCATCCCTTGCATACTGCAGTAAAGACTCCAGAGCATCTTTACCATCAGGGGAAATTCTATTCCCTCCAGCTCGAAGGAGCATCAAAAAATCAATAATTTTGTCATATAACTGAATGGTTACCACATCATTATCACAATAATTTGCAAAGTCTGAACATTCCTATTTTAATTTCTCTCTTGTTCATCTTCAATTACTACTGAATTAAAGTTCAGAAGAAATGAAAATCGGTCATGGAGTCCTTGAAGACGGACACTGCGGTCTTCAATTTTCTTTTTTAATCGGTTTACAATCTCTACCATTACTCTATTCATTTCTTCTTGTGCTGTCAGTCCACTATCTCTTGCTGACTGCCCAGGCATTCTTCTTCTTCTCCTTGTTCGTGCAATTGGTATTCCCCAATTTTCACAATATTTATTAGCTAAATGTATTGCATTGTGGATAATTTCATCATTCTTCAAATTCAAGATATGAATAAGTCCTTTCAGATCACAAGAAACTTCACGAAACCCCATTTTTGGATCATGCAAACATTTTGTATGACCCTTGTCGGTTTAGCGCTTTCTTTGATTATAATAATAATCCAATGATGATAAAACTGGGTACCAAAAATTTAATGAAGCAATAAACGGGAACTGTTGAATAGAGTTCAGTAGCGATCCTGCATCAGATTTGGTTTCCCTTGAAAATTCTTCTTCCAGCATGTGGATGAATGGTTCAGAGAACTGACGAGTTGGTAAATGAGTATCTTTATTGAGGAAACGTTTCGCCACACAGTGGCTTCATCAGTCCATACAAAGGAGAATCGTGAAGAACAGGAGGAGTTTGAGGTGGTCAGTCCCTCAACCTTGAGTCGATGATGTCAGTCCATCAATCTTGAATAGAATACAGCATATGTGCGAAGAGGTTGCTTATATACTGTAGGCAGGAGAGGTGCAGCAGTCGTAGGAGGTGTCACATTTGACCAATGTGGAAGTAGGTCATGCCCAAGGGTTAGGCAAGCGAAGAATTCCCTAACCCTTGGGCACGATCTACTTCCACATTGATCAAATGTGACACCTCCTCGACTGCTGCACCTCTCCTGCCTACAGTATACAGTCATCCCTCGGTTTTCGATTTTAATCCGTTCCAGATGGATCGGCTAAAACCAAAATCGGCGAAAACCAAAACTATTTTCCCCATAAGAAATAATGGAAATTCAATTAATCCGTTCCAGAAACCCAGAAGTTTGGAAAAAAACAAATTTTTGGGGCCTTAAAGATAGATTTACATGCACAAATGAATGAAATGAATGTGGCACTTACCCTTACTGAAGACTGATGTTGTTGGATGGAAGAGAGATAGGAGGAGAGGGTAGAAACCCTAATTTTTGGAAGGGAATCCCCTCCATAAGGACTCTAGGTACCAAGTCCTCATCTGGGGTCACTTCCTTCTTTGTCTTTTAATCCCACTAGGATCAGCTTGTGATTCACTGCACACATGTGGCACTAAATATCCTCCAGAGAGCTCTGTATCTGGCGGTCTTTAAAATGTCCCTAAAATGGGACATGGAATTGTCATTGTAAAAGTAGCCAGCACGGATTGCAACATCTTTGTCAGGGTGATGTTCCTCCACAAATGATTGCACCCTACTCCACATTGCACAAATCTCCTTAATCTCTGAAGAAGGCACCTTACATCTTTCTTCCTCCACTGAAGCAATTTCCTCAGATCTGTTTTGTTGTTGTTGCAGCTCAAGCTCTTGCAGCTCTTCAGTGGTTAGATCTTCATTGTGGTCCTCCACCAACTCTTCCACATCCTCTCCATTCACATCCAACCCCATAGAAGTCCCCAATTCCACAATACTTTCCACAACTTCCATAGGCTCATCAGGTTAGCTTCAAACCCTTCAAAATCCCTCTCTGGGACACAATCTGGCCACAACTTTCTCCAAGCAGAGTTCATCGTCCTGGAGGTCACTCCCTGCCAAGCTTTATCTATAAGGCCTATGCAATGGAAGATATCGAAGTGAGCCTTCCAGAACTCTTTTAGGGTCAATCTAGTGTCTGAGGTTACATCAAAGCACCTTTGAAACATTGCTTTGGTGTACATTTTTTAAAGTTTGCAATGACCTGCTGGTCCATGGGCTGGAGGAGAGGAGTGGTGTTAGGAGGCAAGAACTTCACTTTTACAAATCTGAATTCCTTAGGCATTTGGTCTTCCAAGTCTTGAGGATGACCAGGAGCATTGTCCATTACCAGGAGGAACTTAAGTGGCAATTTATTCTCCAATAGATATTTCTTCACACTGGGGCCAAACACTTGATTAAACCATTCCAGGAAAATTTCCCTAGTGACCCATGCCTTAGCATTAGACTTCCAAAACACACACAATTTACTCTTGTCAACACTGTATTTGTTGAACACTCTGGGATTTTCAGAGTGATACACGAGTAAAGGCTTCACTTTTAAATCCCCACTAGCGTTCCCACATAACATAAGAGTTAGCCTGTCTTTCATAGGCTTGTGTCCTGACATTGCCTTTTCCTCCTGCGTGATGTAGGTCCTCCTTGGCATTTTCTTCCAAAAGAGGCCTGTTTTGTCACAATTAAACACTTGTTGGGGTTTAAATTCTTCTGCCTCTACATATTCTTTAAACTCACGCACAATTTTTTCAGCCCCATCTTTATCTGAACTGGCACCCTCACCATGCCTTACAACACTGTGTATGCCACTTTGCTTCTTGAAGTTTTCGAACCAGCCTTTGCTGGCCTTAAATTCATAAACCTCAACACTGGTTCCAGGCATTTTCTTTACAAGATCGGCATGCAACAGCCTTGCTTTTTCACATATGATGGATTGCACAACACTATCACCCGCTAGCAGTTTTTGGTTTATCCACACCAATAAAAATTTCTCCATATTTTCCATTGTTTGTGATCTCTGTTTCGTTATCGTATTCACCCCTTTCGCAACATTAGCTTCCGTGATTTCCTTTCTCTTTGCCACAATGGAACTGATGGTTGATGGGTTTTTCTTGTATATCCTGGCGAGCTCGGCAATACGTACACCACTATCATATTTTTCTATTATTTCTTTCTTCATTTCTACAGTGTTCCTCACTTTCTTTACCAAAGAACTGGCACTAGGAGCTTTCTTTGGGCCCATGGTAGCTTATTTAGTAGTCACACACAATAATCAAGGGCCAAAAACAATGAATTGTTAATAAATGTTTTGTATAAACTCCTGGGGTGATGTTCACTCAAGCATAAACAATGCTAGACTGCGTGACAATGTGCGTGGGAGGTGCGTGGGTGGCGGGCCTACGGCCTTTGTATGTGCGTGGCACTGGTGGACAGGTCCCATACGGTCGGCAAAAACTAAAACAATCGGCGAAAACTAAGACAAATTTTCCCTGAAAAAAGTCGGCGAAAACCAAAATCGGCGAAAACTGGGACAAGCGAAAACCAAGGGATGACTGTATAAGCAACCTCTTCGCACATATGCTGTATTCTAATCAAGATTGATGGACTGACAACATCGACTCAAGGTTGAGGGACTAACCACCTCAAACTCCTCCTGTTCTTCACGATTCTCCTTTGTATGGACTGATGAAGCCACTGTGTGGCGAAACGTTTCCTCAATAAAGATACCCAAGTGTTGCATATGTGTCTAATTTACAAACTCGTCGGTTCTCTGAACCATTCATCTATGTACATCCTGTCTGACACAGCAACATCTTGGTATCTTAATACAGGGAATTCTTCACTTACCTAACCCTTGGGCACGACCTACTTCCACATTGGTCAAATGTGACACCACCTACATGAGGTCTAATTTATCTTCCAGCATGTGTTGAAGGGTTGCAATAATGTTGTCACACTCTTCGTGGATTACTTGCACAGCATCATGGCGGGAACTCCATCTTGTGTCACACTGTCTTTTCACAGTCCGAGTTACAAATGATTTTAACACTTCCCAACGAAGAAAAAAAAAAGTAGTTTTTCCAGAATGCCAAAAAATGTAACAACAACAGGTTGCACCCCACTTGCATAGACACAGCCTAAATTAAGGCTGTGGTTCTCACAGTTCACATTATTATTATAATCAAATAGAAGCGCTAAACCACAAGGGTCATACAACTCGCAGTTCACAAACACAGCCTTTGGGTTAACTTCAAAAATTTTTTGTTGAACACCTCCTCTCACTCCAGCCATAACTGCTATGTTATCATTTGCTTGGCCACGACAGTCATTCATGGAAATTTTGTCTTCCAATTTTTCCAGAATTTTATTTACCAGGCTGACTGTATCTTTGTTGTTGACTAGAAAAAATCCCAGAAATATCTCCTTTATTTCTACTTTTCTGTTTTCATCAATATGAAGGTAACACAGAATTTCAGAAACCTGATCTTCATGGGTTTCACCAAGAAGATCAATTATTTCATTTTGAATTCTGTTGGACAAGTAGGTGACACTTTTTGGTTTCTCTTTCCCTCTCCTCAAGTGTTCTGCTAAGATTACATCATATTTGGCCAAAAGTCTGATTGTTGCTAGAAAGTTTCCTGTATTTTCACCGACTGTCTCCTCCGGCTCTGATAACCTAGATACAATGAATTCCTTCTCCTCGATGTCCACGATAGGCCAGATTCTGTTTTGCCAGAAAGAATACAACCTCAACAATCCGTTCAGTTATAGCTTTCCAGTTTTTCTTTTTAGCAGACATTTTCTGTTGAAGTTCAGCATCTATCGTAGTCGAATGATGGAGTCAAACTATGAGGTTCAGGTATTCCCTCATGTGAGCTCTATGAGAAGGGCTTTTCTCATGGTCAGGTATTCATGGATTTAATTTTTTCCAAGTGGAGAAACCGTCTTCGTTTCCAAAGTTTGACACAGACGACAACTGCTTCTTTGAAAACAAAAAAACAAACAAAACAGTAGCATGCTTTCCGATATGGAGAGTATAACAACCATTTCCTCTCCACAATTTCTCCATATGTGGAAACTTCATCAAACCACTGTTTGCTCTACGTACGTCATGCGCATGCATATGGGGAGCACCATTTTCTCTGGACAGAAAGGGTACACCATGTTAAAGGAATAAAGGGCTAACCACTGCCTCTGTAGTGCGGCGAGTCTCCAAAAATTGATTTATCACCGCTGAAATTTCTAAATCACGTTCTTATTTCCCTCTAATTGGATGCCCGGGGCCATCGCCCCTTCGGCCCCCCCTCTGCATGCCACTGCCTCCACTACAGATTTATAAACTCTCAAAGTCATTCTATATTGTTCCATCCTCTCTACATGCCCAAACCACCTCAACAACCCTTCCTCAGCCCTCTGGATAATAGTTTTGGTAAACCTGCACCTCCTCCTAATTTCCAAACTACGAATTCTCTGCATTATATTCACACCCAGACATGACATCTCCACTGCCTCCAGCCTTCTTCTTGTTGCAACATTCACCACCCATGCTTCACACCCATATAAGTGTGTTGGCATAACTATACTCTCATACATTCCCTTCTTTGCTTCCACGGACAAAGCAAATTCAACACCTTGGGAATTCCCTTTCTTGATCAGCTCATACTTTTTACAAAGTCTCAAGTCTCAATAGGCGTCCTCCTCGACAGAGAGGCACTGTTCGCCAGATCCAGTTGCATGATGGGTCTCTTCTAGAATATGTAAACAGATACAGGTATCTAGGCTTTGAGGTCCCACTACTTGGACCTGTTGTAACGAGACTTTGTCGTCAATACAAAGAAAGGTTGAGAGCACTTAGAGTTGTGGCAGGGTTTCACCCCAGGTATGGTGCTAATGTTAAAATTGTGAAAATGATGTATCTTGCTTATATTAGATCATTAGTTGATTATGCTGCGCCACTACTTGCTCTTGTGTCTGACTGGAAGCTTGGAGGGCTGGAAAAACTGCAGAACGAAGCAATGAGGATCATTTTAGGATGCCCTCGTACTGCCAAAATTTTAAATATGCAGAAAGAACTTGATATTCCAAGCATCAGAGATCGTGTTACTGAAAGAAATATCCTAATTGGGGTTAATATGCTCAGGCAAGCCCATTCAAACCCTGCACAGAAGCCCTCCAAACTTTCCTCAGCACTGGTGAACATCCCTCCAGATGGATCGAAAAACTGGAACCGACCTCCGCATGAATCAGATACATGATCTGTGGCAAGTAAGGCAACAGCGGCACTTCTCCGCTCCATGGAATATTACCCCATTCCAAACTACCATCCCTCCATTTCCCCCCAAACTACTTCTTAAATCACAACCAAAGCTTCGCCTTGAAGCCAAACATGATGCCTTAAGCTGTATTGATAATTTAGCCAAACAGCACACTCTCTCACAAATTATTTACGTTGATGGTTCTGTTCACCAATCCACTGGTGCAGCTGGTAGTGCTGCTGTTGTCATACAGAGTGATGGCTCTCTTAAAGAAATTGGAGCACGCATCAATAACTGGGCCTCTACCCTTCAGACAGAACTGTTTGCCATACTCCTTGCACTCAAATGCGTCCATGTATCTAAGGTTGACTCTCTAATTGTAACTGATTCTCTGTCATCCATAAATGCTCTCAACTCATCAAGTATAACTTGTAGCATGCTTGTGTCAGAAGCCAGACACAGGTATGGTAGGATTGTGGATAGTAGAGTCAGAGTGCACATGCTGTGGATTCCATCTCACATTGGTCTTCAGATGCATGATAGAACTGATAAATTGGCTAAGTTTTATGCTTTCAAAGAGGGGGTAGATTACAATCTTGGCTTGTCAGTTAGCAGTTTGAGAACAATAATACGAAAAGAACTTCAACTGAATTTTATTGACTTAAGACTCAGGGAGTTTGACACCAGTCAGTCCATCTATCATCATTCTATCATGCAGGAGGAGCCACATGTCTATGGTGCATCCAACAAAATAAGCAGACTCTTGGATGTCACTACCGCCCGCCTCCGGCTGGGCTACAAGTATCTTTGGCAGGTTAAATCACAACCACCAGATGTAGACCAAACAAAATGTAAACTTTGTCAGTTGGATTATTGTCACACCCTGCGTCATTATGTACTGGAGTGCGACAAAATTAATGAATTCAGAGACAACTCACTCAGAAATGTTCAAGATATGTCAAAGTATTTTATCCACAGTGGTATATTACAGACCATTCTGGAAAAATACCCTGACTTTGCTCCCTGTAAATAAAGCATTGCTACGTGTGTGTGTGTGTGTGTGTGTGTGGGTGTGTGTGTGTGTGTGTGTGTGTGTGCGCGCGCGTGTTGATTGCCTTTTTGTCCTGTGCACATGTCGATTGAAGGCTGGGCCTGTTGTGTGTGCGTGTGTGTGTATGTATATATGTGTGTGTATGTGTGTGTGTATATGTAAGTGTGTATGTGTGACCCAACAATAAAATTTGCACCAAGAACTCATTACAGTTGTGACTGGGTGTAGACTAGTGAAGTGTTCATTGCGTTATAATTTGTTCATGATTGTAACCATGTATAAACGTAAGTAAGTAAATTTACTTACATGTTTCATTACCTTTGTAACTTGTGAGTTCATTACCTTTGTAGCTTGTTAGTTCATTACCTTTGTAACTTGCTCAGCTATCATAACTTTGGGGTCCAGTCCCTGGACCCATTATGTACCTCTGTAATCTTTTGACTACCGCCCACAGGATGGGTATGGGGTGCATAATAAAGATATCAAACTATCAAACTAACTTTTTCACTCTCCGTCAACGTCAACGTGCTCTCTTTTCCGCTCTCACATGATCATACACAAAAGAGTTTTACCATATTACCGGATTAATAAAATATAACTGCTTGGGCAGGATTTTTTTATACTGTAATATACACACTCATCACACAGACCCATTCTCTCATAATTGGCTAAAACTTAATGCTCACAGCAAATTTGAGGGAGATGCATGTAACAAGCTTAAAACGTAGATTTACATGAGCAACATGTAACGCACCTCCAATCTGTTCCTCATCTTCATATCTGACATAGGCAGAGATGTAAACCATAATACCATGTCTTCTTTTGCAGATGATACTCGACTCTGCATGAGTGTGCCATCCACAGAGGACACAGTTAAATCTCCAAGTGGATATAAACAAGTTTTCTGGTAGGCCATGGAAAACAATATGATGTTCAGTGAGAACAAATTTCAGTTACTCTGTCACGGAAAACTTTAGGAAATAATATTTATTACAGACCTAGGTAGTAGGTTGGTAGACAGCAACCACCCAGGGAGGTATGTCCTGCTAAGTGAGTGTGAAACAGAAGCCTGTAATTGTTTTACATGATGGTGGAATTGCTGGTTTCTTTTTTTGTCTCATAAACATGAAAGGTTTCAGGTGCATCTTGCTACTTCTACTTACACTTAGGTCACACTATACATACATGTATAAGCATATATATACACACCCCTCTGGGTTTTCTTACTAGTTCTTGTTCTTGTTTATTTCCTCTTATTTCCATGAGGAAGCGGAAAAGAATTTTTCCTCCTCTGAAGCCATGCGTGTCGTAAGAGGCAACTAAAATCCCAGGAGCTAGTAACCCCTTCTCCTGTACACATTACTAAATTTAAAAAGAGAAACTTACATTTTTTCTTTTTAGGTCACCCTACCTCGGTGGGATATGGTCGGTTTGATAAAAACAATCTATACCAAAATATACTACAAACTCTAACCACACAATAGAGCAAAACACTAAAGTGAAGAACTTGGGAGTGTTAGTGTCAGAGATCTCATCTTCAAGGAACACAACAGTGGCACTAAGACATTTGCGAGGAAAATGATAGGATGGGTAACAAGAACCTTTAAAACAAAGATATTCCATGCCAATGGTGATCCTCTTTAAGTCGCTTGGTCTAAGCTGGAATACTGCCCCATTCAAGGCAGGTGAAATTTCAGATCTAGAAAATGTACAGAGAACCCTCACTGCATGTATTAGTTCAGTCGAACACATAAATTTCTGGGAACATTTGAAGTCCCTTGACCTGTACTCCCTGGAATGCAGGCAAGAAAGATACATCATAATCTACACCTGGAAAATCCTAGAGGGGCTGGTCCCAAGTCTGCACACACAAATCCCTCCCTACATAAGTAAAAGTCTAGGCAGATGGTAAAACATACCCCAATGAAAAACAGGGGTACCATGATTACACTAAGAGAAAATGCAATAAGTGTGGGGGGCCCAAGACTGTTCAACAGCCTCTCATCATACATAAGGGGAATTACCAATAGATCCCTGGCTGTCTTCAAGAGGGAACTGGACAGATACCTAAAGTCAGTGCCTGGCAAGCCGGGCTGTGGCTCATACATTGGATTGTGTGCAACCAGCAGTAACAGCTTGATTGATCAGGCCGATTCATTGGAAGGCCTGGTTAGAGACCAGACCACGGGGACATTGACCCCTGGAGCAACCTCCAGGTAGACTCCAGTTAACACTGGCATTAATGATGTAGATCTATGTTGGAGACAGTGAAAGACAGTGAAATTGTTGACACTGTTACTAAGGACTTACAGAGGGTATACCTGGAGAGGGTTTCGGGGGTCAACGCCCCCGCTGCACGGTCTGTAACCAGGCCTCATGGTGGATCAGGGCCTGATTAACCAGGCTGTTACTATTGGTCGCACGCAACCTGATGTACGAACCAGAGCCCGGCTGGTTAGGTACTGACTTTAGGTGCCTGTCCAGTGCCTTCTTGAAGACAGCCAGGGGTCTATTGGTAATCCCCCTTATGTATGCTGGGAGGCAGTTGAAGAGTCTTGGGCCCCTGACACTTATTGTGTTGTCTCTTATTGTGCTATTGGTGCCCCTGCTTTTCATTGGGGGATGTTGCATCGTCTGCCGAGTCTTTTGCTTTCATAGGGAGTGATTTTTGTGTGCAAGTTTGGTACTAATCACTCTAGGATTTTCGAAGTGTATATAATCATGTATCTTTCCCACCTGCATTCTAGGGAGTACAGGTTGAGTAACTGAGGTGTTTTATCGCTGTTGTGTGTGCCATGAAGGTTCTCTGTACATTTTCTAGGTCAACAATTTCACCTGCCTTGAAAAGTGTTGTTAGTGTGCAGCAATATTCCAGCCTAGATAGAACAAATGACCTGAAGAATGTCATCATGGGCTTGGCATCCCTGGTTTTGAAGGTTCTCATTATCCAACCTGTCATTTTTCTAGCAGATGTGATTGATACAATGTTGTGGTCTTTGAAGGTGAGATCCTCTGACATTATCACTCCCAGGTCTTTTACATTAGTTTTCGCTCTATTGTGTAGTTGAAACTTGTTTTATACTCCAATACAGTTTTAATTTCCTCATGTTTTCCATATTGGAGAAATTGAAATTTCTCATCATTGAACTTCACATTGTTTTCTGCGGCCCATTTAAAGATGTGGTTGATGTCCGCCTGGAGTCTTGCAGTGTCTTCAATGGAGGACACTGTTATGCAAATTTGGGTGTCATCTGCAAAGCATTTCAAAATTGTATTGGAAGTCTTTCTTGGGTTATCCTGGGTGGCTAACCCTCCAGGGTTAAAAATCTGAAGAAATCTTATCTTATTGTTTAAAGCAGTTTGACAACTGTGTTAGTCAGGGGAGGGAAAGTAATCTGTTGTGAGCTTTACTGCTTTTGAATTATGCAGACCTGGATTAGAATCTATGGGGGCTATGAAAATGAGAGAATTAATATCACTTAGAAAAGCTGTGAACATCTGTTGTTTTAATCTGCATAGAAGGAAAGAACAATGTGCAACTGAGAAGATATGGGACAGCTTTGGTCATGGTGTAATGGATGTGAAGGACAGGTGGAGAGGTGGAAAACCTCTGCTCCTATTACCTCATTAGTAGAGGGATATTACACATTCCTAAGTGCCTATAATGTCTTACAATAACACATGGTCAAGGTGAGAGAGAGTAGAAAGGAAGGGGTGCAAAGGAAATTGGCAGAAAGGAAGGGATGTGCTCAGCCCAAGCAATCATACAAGACAAACCAGCATTGAGGGAATGGGATGGAAGGCTGAGGTTTTTTTTTCAACACGCCAGCCGTCACCCACCAAGGCAGTGACCTGCCTTGGTGGAAGACAGTTTAGTTACGTATAGTATTCAGAAAAAACACTTAACTCACATTTTAATTAAGCTGTGTGGTTTTTTTAATTTGATGTGCTATTGCAGTAAGACTATATCTGTGAAAGTTCTGTAGGTGGGAAGTTCAATGCCTGATCTCAAGGATGGATGGGGATGCTGTAACTTAGCAAATCAGTGGAAATGCAGTGTCCATGCACTTCTTGCAAGACAGCTAGGGTACAAATGAGGATAAATGGATTTCATTCTTTAGGTCACCTTACCTTGGTGGGAAATGGCCTATAAATCAGCTGTGTGGTTGAATGTAGTTCTTATTTCTACTAATTCTTTACATTTTCAATCTGTATCTATGAAAATAGAGTTGTTCTTTGTTGATACAGTTCTTTTAAGGAATATTAAGAAAAATTACAAAGCTTGGTGGATGAATTTGGGAAGGAATGCAAAAGAAGAAAACTGAAAGTGAACAAAGACAAAAAGCAAGATGATGAAGGTAACAAAAAAGTCTAGGCAATGATAGATTCAATATCAGATTGGATGGAGTGAGTATGGAAGAAGTAATGTATTTAGATTTTCAGGAGTAGATATGTCGGCAGATGAAGGAAAAAAAGGAGTGGTATGTTGAAGTATCTGTGGACAGAAAGAAGTTTATCTACAGAGGCAAAAAAAAGGGAATGTACCAGAGAATAGTGGTATCAAAACTTTTATATGGGTGTGAAGTATGGGTTTTCTATGCTATAGACATCAGATATTTCATGTTGAAAGCAATATGTGGTGTGAATATAATGGAGCGAATTTGGTGTAAAATTAATAGGTGATGCGGGTGACCAAGGGTATAATTCAGAGCTGAGGAGGGGTTGTTGAGGTGGTTTGGGCATGTTGAGAGGATAGACAGGGATAGGTTGACGATGAGTGTATAAATCTCGGGTGGAAGGTAGTTGGGGAAGGGGTCATTCCAGGAATGGTTGGAGGAAAGGGTACAAGTAGCTTGAGTTTTAGAAGCTTGAGCATTCAGTAGCTTTGTGTGAGTGTGTCAGCTTGGAGTGCATGGAGACAAGTGGTTTGTAATAGTGAGAGCAAGATAACTTTTATGAATGGATTCGGGGAAACTTAATCAGCTGGGGTTGAGTCTTGGAGGGGTGGGGATGTTGCAGTCAAGAGGGGTAATCTTATTGTGATGTCAGCACTCTTATGGAAAGATGACAATTACGGGTAAGTGAATGTTTTCTTTTAGTCACCCTGAATTGGTGTATTAAATGAAAAACACTTGGATTACATAAAAATATTTTAAACAATTTTATTTTCTGAAACCTGAAAAATACATTATACCTATACTATTTTTATATATGTATATAAACTATTAATACTTTTGAACAAATACACCTCAGAACTCCTTTTACAACAGACAATAGAAATCAATTTATAACTCCATTATATAAAATGTTAAATGAACAAATAAGCTGCCAAGCTTTTATGCTCCTGGCAAACAAACATGTACAGAACAAAAAAAACAAGCAACAGCAATTCTGCTTTTTCCACAAATAAATTAAAGTTTAATAAAGATACATGAAATAGTTTATAATAATGTATCTTAGGATATGAGGCTTTAAAAGTAATTATTCAAAAACCAGACCATCCTCCTAAGCAACAGCTGTAATTTTGACTGTTGATAAACAGTCAGATTTATTACATGGAATTTTCAGCCATTTCATCTAAGAACAAATTTCATTTTTAACTTTGGTTAGGTTAGGTGTAGTTAGGTTAGACAGTTGTCTAGCACTCAAAATAAACCAATTATAACATACCAAGTCATTAACCCTTTCAGGATCCGTGCCGTAGTTCTACAGCTTTGAGTTGAGGGTCCAAACCGTAGTCCTATGCCATGAGCTCAGCTCACTCAAATAAGCTGAGAGTGGTAAATTTGGGCCTAGATATGAGAGAATACATCTATGTAGTAAGTGTGCACCACATAAAACAAATCCTGCAGCACACAGTGCATAATGAGAGGAAAAAACTGAGACCATAATTTTCGATTAAAACAGCGATTTTGCAGTGTTTTTTCGTATGTTTTTTATAGTTGTATTTGTGATTTCTTTGTCTCATTTGATAGAATGGAAGACATATTACAGAAATGAAGATGATTTTGATTGGTTTTAGTACTGGAAATAGCTTGAAACTGAGCTCAAAGTAGCGGAAATGTTAAATTTTTGCTGATATTCAAGAGTAAACAAATGACCTCACACGTCTAATATGCATCAGCTGATGGCTCTAATATACGTTCACAAATGTGGTGATATTATTTATACAATTATTGCATAACAGTAGATCTTCCATTTTTTGGTTTGAATAAAAATTCCTTATGTGAATAAAAAATCTAAATAGAATTCATTTGTAAAGACTGAAAATGTAACTAATGAACAAAGGAAATGTTAGTTAAGTGCCAGGAATGCCTGCAATGTTTATTCTGCACCCTATTTTGAAATTTGAATATTTTGAACTTTGTGTTAAATTGGCTAAATTACCAATTTCCGATCACTTTACTTTGTAGTTAAAACAGTTGACTGGGCGATTTCTTGTGCTCAATCGATAGAATAGAAGTAATGCTAGTGAAATAGCTAAGAATTTGGTCGACTGGAATAATGTAATTGGCCTAAAATGGGAGTTAAAGTCGGCAAAATTGCCGATGCGTAAATATCGCTGATGCATCAAAATTCGTGAGAGCATAATTTCGTAAATTTTTCATCAAATTTCATACTTTTTGTTTTATTACCTTCAGAAAAATATTCTCTACCATTTCATAAGAAAAAATAAAAATTTTTTTTTTTTAAATTCTTGGACCCTGGTGCACACTTCGAAATTTGGCCTCTGGACCCTGAAAGGGTTAAATGAAACTGCAGAACAAGCAAAAAGAAAAAGACTGTAACAAAAGTATGGTGAACCCTTGGTCCACCGTATTTTTGCTTCACCTGCATTGCAATTGTATTTATTGTCCTTGCTAGTATGTTATGGTTAATTTTGATTCTTAGGAAACAATCTAACTTAACTAAACCTAACCTAACTATAAATAATGCAAACAGAGGAATGTGCTTAAAAAAATTCTATGTGAGAACACTGTTTATAAACAGTTGGAATTCCAACTGTTCCTCAAGATGATGGGTTGTCGAAAACATAATACAGTGGTACCCCGGTTTACGATGGTCCCCAAACTCACCCTTTTATGTAAGTTTATTTTTTTAAATGCTTTTGTAAGTGTAATTTTGGGGGTCTAAAAGGACTAGTCTATTTTACAACTTTTCTTAAGGAGATAAATTCGTTTGGTAATGGCACTTGAACAGCATTCTGGAATGAAAAAATATCGTAAACCGGGGTACCACTGTATTGGATTCAAAAGTTAATAAAGAGCAAATACATATGCAGTAATTTGCTTCTACATTATAGCAATGTCAGATATATACCAACAAATTTCAAAGTCTCCAGTTTATGAATATATATATTCCATCTAAAGAAATTCTGGAACCTAAATCTTTCTAAAGGTCTATAAAGAAACTAAAACAAAACATAAATATCTTTTCAGTTTTTTCACTTTTTACAACAGGTACAACACAAATGGCTAAAATGTTCAGCGGTGAATTATACCACTGTTTTTAGTCAGCAAAAATAAATTCCTGAGCAATAAAGAATGCCTTAGTTGAAATAAAAAACTCTGCCATACAATAAACTTTCTGATATGACTTCTCTTAGTTATTGTTCTAACAAAGCTCTATATATAATATATAATGATAAACTCAGCTTTCTAGATTAAGGACATCCAGACTCTGTAACTTCATTACTTTTCCAACTGCAGCAGACAACCTGTAATAGATAAGCATTTGAAACAAACTGAAGGATAGATGCTAAAGGATAGAATCTCAATCACACTGTACTGTACCTGTATATCTGATACTGAGACACGATCCGAACTGCAAGTGGAAGAAGTCATGGCAATCACAGTAAAACAGGTTTTTACAATATAATAACTGACAAGGTTTCTAGATATAATTCTAGTCAAGATACATATACAGTGGTCCCTCGGTTTTCGCCGAAAATTCGTTCCAGAATGCTGCTCAAGTGCCATTACCGAACGAATTTACTTCCTTAAGAAATAATGTCACGTAGGTTAGTCTATTTCAGACCCCCAAAAATACACTTGCAACAGCACTTACGAAAATACACTTACATAAATGTTCGAGTTTGGAGATGCACGAAAACCGAGGGACCACTGTATATTCTTTGGTGAGTGTTTTGGTGACACTAGACATCAATCCAGATCAAGTGAAGGGAAACTTAACATTTTAAAAAACAAATGAGGGAGAATTTATGAAACTACATTTATTGCATCAAACTCATACTTGGACTAATGTTGACTAACAATATGTTAAAAAAATATCTTGTTCTCTGGTACTTTGTACTTAAATGTAACTACCTCTCATAGCTTTGCCACCTAATCCCTAAATCCCATGCTGATATATTTGAGTCTTACTGGGTAGACATGATGCTTGTGTATATACCAACTTGTAGTTATGTACAGGAGTAGAGCAATGTGTGTCATGGTCCATTTGTTATCTGTTATCACTCCCAAATGAGCAACTTAAAGCATAATTCTCACCTATACAGTGCATCAGCAACTCCTTCCAAAGAAGTCCTTAAATACTGCAAAGAATCAGCATAATCCTTCTGATTAGACTGGGATGTTTCTTCCCCCTGCTCAGCTCTCTCCTTGTACCTTCCTTGATTTCCCTTAGATGTGTCAAAGAGTGTTCGAGGTGCTGGGTGACTTGGTGTCAGAATCTAATAAAATAATTCAATTTTACAGTCATGGACCAAAGTTAGCAAGTATTTCTCAGTGAGATTTTTCATTGGAAATCTCATACAATGTACTACGCCATAGAAGTAGCTGATTGGGAAGGTAGTCAAGTTTTTGTTTAATTACTCCCAGTTACCATAGAAATGATTATATATCACATTTCCTCTGAAAGCTCACTAAAAAAGTATCTATTTACTTTAATTAAGCATTTATTTACATAAATGTTTAATTAAAAAAGTTCAATAAAAATGAAAACAACGGTAGAATAAAAATAAAATAGGTAAAGGATAAAAAATATGAATGTTAAAATATCCTGCTTATAACACTTTTAACAGTCAATCATTTGTTAATCAAATAAAGGCAAAGGATAAAGATAAGATAAGATTTCTTCGGATTTTTAACCCCGAAGGGTTAGCCACCCAGGATAACCCAAGAAAGTCAGTGCGTCATCGAGGACTGTCTGTCTTATTTCCATTGGGGTCCTTAATCTTGTCCCCCAGGATGCGACCCACACCAGTCGACTAACAACCCAGGTACCTATTTGCTGCTAGGTGAACATGACAACAGGTGTAAGGAAACACGTCAAAATATTTCCACCCGCCGGGAATTGAACCCGGGCCTTCCGTGTGTGAAGCGAGAGCTCAAGCCACCAGGCCACCGGGCCAGGAAAGATGAGGAAGGAGGAGAAAGGAGGAGGGGGAAGGAGAGGAAGGAGGGAAAGAAGTAAGGTCATGGGTAAGAAAAGAGAAAATAGGACAAAAATATATGAGAGGGGAGGAAGGAAAAGGCAAAAGGAGAACAATGATGAGGAAATGAGGTTGAAGAATAGACAAGATTGTGGCAGGAGTGAAAGGAGAGAGGAGGCATGAGTAGGAGAGGAAGCAAGCACAGAAGAAAAAAAAAAGACAAGAAGACAGGTTAAAAAAATAATTAAGGAAGTGAGAATAGTTGCAATTTTAATTAAAAAAAGAACAATGAAGCTAAAGAAATGACTTGGAGAAAAGGTATTTACCTACCTACAATACACATCATCTTCTTTCAACAAGCCAGCCAAATCCCACCGAAGCAGGGTGGCCCAAAAAGAAAAACAAAAGTTTCTTTTTTTAACTTTACTAATGTATACAGGAGAAGGGGCTACTAGCCCCTTGCTCCCGGCATTTTAGTCGCCTCTTACGACACACATGGCTTATGGAGGAAGAATTCTGTTCCACTTCCGCATGGAGATAAGAGGAAATAAACAAGAACAAGAATTAGTAAGAAAACAGAAGAAAACCCACAAGGGTGTGTATATATATGCTTGTACATGCATGTGTAGCGTGACCTAAGTGTAAGTAGAAGTAGCAAGACGTACCTGAAATCTTGCATGTTTATGAGACAGAAAAAAGACACCAGCAATCCTACCATTATGCACAACAATTACAGGCTTTCGTTTTGCGCTCACTTGGCAGGACGGTAGTACCTCCCTGGGCGATTACTGTCTACCAACCTACTACCTAGATAACACATCTTGTAACATTGTATTTCTACTGTAACTAAGTAACATGCTGTGTCTTTACCTCTATTCAATCATTCCACAAAACTGATGATCACTGAATCAGTTTGAAATAATAGGTAATACTTTGTAATTGACTATTTGTTTATTAGCTAATTTTTTTATTGTACTTATGATTGTAGTTAACTGAATAAGAAATCCTGTTAACAGTCTCTGTCAAGATCTTAAGTAACATTGAAGCATTAGGATTAGTTTACCTAAAATTCATTGCATAATTAGTGGCTTTTTTTTTGTTTACAAAATTCAAATTTTTATTTCTTTTATTCAGTACACAGACAACGTATTTTATATGTAATAAAATATTGTGAGGCATAAAAGTAAGTCACTAGTATGTAATACATTTTGGGCAACCTAATCCTAATGATTATAGATTACTTAAGAACTTAGACAGATTATTTAGTAGGATTTCTCAAATGTACAAAAAGAGAGATATGTTCAGCATTCTGAACAACAGTACCAATGTTTTATTACATGTAAACTACATTATTTGTACCACATAAATAAAAAAAAATTATATTGTAACCTACAACAGTACAACCATGGGCAATCATGGCCAACTAGACAACTATCAAACTTAAGATGGTAAACTGCAAACACTTACTTTCTTTGTTCTGCTTGGTGTTTCACTAAACATTCTATTTGTCAACTTGTTTAGAAGGCTGTTTAAGACAGTAGAAGTTTGGGTTGAGGTGGTATCACCATCCTGGGACTGCTTGCTGTAGTTCTGAAGTGATGGCATAGGTGGACTAATCAATTTATCTTGGGAAAACATATCCTGAGAGGCACACATCACTTCAGGTATCAGAGGTTTTGCAGTAGCTGATGATGTCACTGGATTTTCATTTAATAATGATTCTGAATGGCATGCATTATCTTCATATTCTTTATCTTTATTCTGTAATACGCCCTCCTCTGAAATTGATTTTTCATCATGTAATGACATACAAGAATGCTGCGGCATCGTGTCAAATGGCTCTTGAATATCGTCTTCCCCTGTTGAGTCATCAAAATTTAGTCGAGAGCTGATGCCAGTTTTAAGGATTGGTGAACTGAACTTTTCCTTAAGGTCATTTATGCTAAAATTTTGTGAATCTATCCCACTGGTGTTCTGGCAATTGCTACCTACATGATTATCAATATAGGATGTGTGTGCTTCTGATACATAACTAAATCTTCCAGTAGATACTGTATCTTGATATACTTCATCTATCATGGTACTCTGAAGGGGTCCAGATGGGATGTTTTGATTATGCTGTTTATCTTTTAAAATTTCACTGATCTCTCCAGCATCAAATGCTTGTGTTGAGAGATCTTCCACTGATTCTGGAGTGTTATTTGGAGGGCAAGGTATTTCATGGGTATTGTATGCTATATCAACTTTTTCAACAGGCCTAAGCTTCCTGGAAATTTTCTTCTGTTCAGGAAGAATGTTTTTAACCATAGTCTTTATTTCCACATCTTCAACTGAATTCTGAATTAGCCTTGTACATGGCTCTTTTACTTCTGGGGAGGAAAATCCAAAACTTTCATCAATGTCAGCTTTTGCCCTCGTGTACTTATCTTCTGTATTTTTTCTTTTAGATGGAATGAGGCTAAATTCCCTAATGCTGGGAGGGTTTGACTCAACTGAGCTCTTACTAGTGTGGCGTAGAATATCTGGAGATTTATTCTGTATGAAAGACTCTTCTTCACTGGTTGGCTGCTTATTATTTAGTTCACCTATTTTTAATGCATCATGATCAGTATCAGTGCTTCTCTCGACATAAGATAGAGTTTTTCTACATTTTCTGGACCTTGGTTCCCGTTTTGTTTGGTTCTTAACACTTGCCTCCCTCCTTGTATTAACAGGTTCCTTGCTTACTTTTCTTTTTTTTCTCTCTCTAAATGGCTGCCAATCATCACTACTTTCTTCTTGATTGTGTGACTCTAAGTGAGATTTTGTTCTGTTAGAGTACGTAGAGCCTTCAAACTTTCTAGATTTTTTGCTGTATAACCAACTGTACTGAGTTTCTTTCCCAGAACTATCTAAATCTGAGTATATACTATGAGTACATTGTTTTATTTCCTCAGTCTCAGGATATTCAAAGAAACCACACACAAACGATTCCACTGAGGTATCCTTTTTATTCAGATTTTGAGACCCTAAACTGATTTTTCTTCTGATTCCTTTAGTACTCTTATATTTTTTTGAAGATCTTTTATCATTTTTATTGAAGTATAAGGAAGCTGAAGATTTCCTAGGCTTGCTAAAATACTTTCTTGAACTTACCTTAGGACCAGATAAGTTACTATTTTCAGCATTCTGACTACTTTTATCTAAGGTTTCCTTTTTTTCATTGGAATCAGAAACATTCCTCATGGTTCGATCTGAGGATTTTGGAGGAGAATCAGAAAAATCGTCATCTGCAAAAGTGTAATGGTCATATAAAGTATCATTTGGGGGACTAGCTTCCAACATTGTCACAGCACTGGTATCAAAAAGTTTTTTTTTACTCTTCCAGTGCCTTACCCCCATATCTGAATGACTTAAAGTTGGAGTAAGACTCTTGCTTCTATTTTGCAATGGTGGATAGGATTTTGATCGCTTCTCCTCTTTTTGAGTTTTTACCTTAGTCTTTGCAGATTCTTTACCTGAGATTTTGGCATCAGAATTATTTGGTTCTTTAGTAGGAGTTTTTAAGCTCGAAGATTTAACAGGATAATCTGCTAAAATCGTTAATGTAGACATTAAGGCCTTGCTTGGACTCTTTTTCTTTCCATCAACACCAGATAAATGTGCATTAAGCTTAACAACAGGCAGCATTCCAGCACTCTCATTCTTTGAAATATCTAATTCAACTAACTCTGGAAGATTTTCTTGATTTAAAGTGTTTAAAAGAATAATTTCATCTGATAATGCAATTCTGCTATTTAATATCTGATGCCTAATTTCTCTTCCCAGTTTTTCATAATTTACTGGAACATAGAAATCTGAAGAAATTTGAACTGACTGGTTATGATCATTATTTCTCGAGTGTGAACCTTCAGTAATAGACTGAGAAAAACCTTGCATACTAACATTTATTGAGTCTGGTGGGGTAGGAACAAATGATTTTGAATGACTGTCATAACATGGTGAGTTAGTCCTGGATGGAGTAGCTTTTGGTGAAAGCAGTATAAATGGGACAGCAGGCAAAGATGAAGGATCCTTACAAATGGTTGGAGTAAATGTTGTAGGCATCAAGTAACCCTTTTTACTATTACTTGATAATGAAGCATCAAGACCAAGGATTTTGGGACAATGAGTACCATGCCAAACAGTGTCAGGCCTTGGGGTATCAGGCCCTTTGGTGTCTGGCCATGGAGTGTCAGGCCTTTTAATATCACATTCTGAGCTATCAGGGTTAGGAAAATTAGGCTTCCTTATATCATGCTGCCCTGTATCACTTTCTAAATACATCTTTGGAGACATATATAGCAGAGTGTTAACTCTTGAGGGCAAAAGATGCACATCAACAGCCTTTAATGTTTCAGAATGCAATGATTCAGCCACTGGATATGAAAGCTGCTGAGCATCAGTCACTGGTTGATTACAAATTATCTTTGGAGTAGTTGGGAAAATCTGTTCAGCTTTCTGAGAGAAAGATGGCACAGAATCAGCATTACGAGTGACAGGAATAAAAATTTTAGTCACTGGAGATACAGGAGCTGAAGTTGCAGTCTTCTGAGTGGCAAATCGCAGAGGGTGTCGCAGTGGGGTGTAAAATTGGATATCACCAGCTTTAGGTTTTATAGTGCTAGTCCTTGGAATAATGGGTTGCATAGTGCTAACAGTTGGAGTAGCTGGAGGCAGAGTGCTAGCCCTTGGTGTAGTGGACAGCACAGGGCTAGCCCTTGGAGTAGTAGGAGATAGGACGTTAACCACTGGTGCAGTAGCCTGAACCATATAATTCCTTGCAGTAGTAGGCTGCATCATGTTAGCCCTTGGAGTAGTAGGCTGAACAATTTTATCTCTTGGAGTGACAGGCTGCAGAGGGCTATCCCTTGGAGTGGTAAGCTGTACAAGATTATCCCTTGGAGTGGCAGGCTGCATAAGGCTAATCTCTGGAAAAGCAGGCTGCATAAGATTAGCCCCTGGAGTGGCAGGCTGCTTAAGGGTATTCCTTGGAGTGGCAGGCTGCTGCAGGAGACAGCTAACCCTTGGGGTAGTAGACTTAATCATATAATTCCTTTGAGTAGGAGGTTGCACCATGCTAATGCTTGTGGTAGATTCAACAGTTTTATCTTGTGGAGTGGTAGGTTGCACAGGGCTAGCCCTTGGAGTGGCAGGCTGCACAAGGCTAGCCCTTGGAGTGGCAGGCTTTGCAAGGCTTGCCCTTGGAGTGGCAGGCTGCACAAGGCCAGCCCTTGGAGTGGCAATGCATGAAGTATCATTCTTCAATATGATGTTTGTTTTTAACGATTCAGTTTCAGGAGTAACTAAAGTTATCTCATGATCAAGCTTAAGATCTTCAGCTTTCCGAGAGGCAAACCAAGGTGCATTAACTTGTGAAGAGATGAGCTTTGGACTATTTATACCAGAGATATTAAGTTCAGAAATGTACTTTGAGGCATCAGAATGAGATTTTCCTTTTGAAGGTGAAGTAATTAGTTTGTCTCTTCTTGAAGTCGTAGAAACTGGAGTGGTAGAGCCAGATGCAGGATAAGCAAATTCAAGAGGAGCTAGTGCTTTTAATGGCAGATACTCAGGACTCGGTGAAACACTGTTTTTACGTAAGGTTCTTCTTTTCTTCCTCACACTAGTTTTGGGAGAGACTTTGATGTTTTTTTGTAAAACATTTCTATGTTTTGGAGATTGCTGAGCAACTGTATTTAAATTCTGGGATTTAATGCGGTTGCGCAATGGGTACACTTTTGTGACTTTTGCTTCAGGAAAAATTTGCAATGAGACAGGTGTTTTATTAGCAGCTTTTTTGCTCTTGTAAGGAGTTTCATTTTTCTCAGGTTCTGATAATGGCTCTAGTGTAGGTTGTATATTTCTGTTCTCAGTAGCTTGTAAATTTTCCTTAATGGCTGAGGTTTTCTTAACAGCTTTAGTCTTCTTATGCTGTGTATCAGTAACTTCTCTGTGAACCTCGTTGTCTTCAACAGTGTACACACTTCCAGAGCATTGACCTAATTTTCTTGACTTCGATGACACAAATGAATTTTTAAAGCTTTTTTTTTCACATTCTGGTGTTACATTAACACTCAGACATTCAGATCTTTCTTGAGTGTTTAAAGAGCATGGTATAACTTCATCTTCTGAGGATTTTGTTTCTTTGAATTTAAACAGGTTCCTTTTCTTCTTCACTGTTACACTTGATTTTTGTTGAATTCTCTCACTTTCTATTTGGCCCTCTACTGAGTCCATAGCCAAGTTGAGAAGCATAGCATCCTGGGTAGTACAATTAATCATAGGGCTTTCTTCCAATTGTTTTCCAATATCAGAAAAATCTTTAGGGGCTAATTTAATGTTCTTCACTGCAGATTTCTTTTGGACACCAGTAGATCCTGTCGTACCATCGATTGCTATGATTTCACAGTCTGAAGTCATATCATCTGAATCAAGGTTTAAACTACATTCCGAGGTTTTGGTGAATTTTCTCAGTCTATATTTCTGTGAAGTATGCTCCGATTGCGTTAATTTTTCCTCCAATGCTGAAACACACGAGGATTATTTTTATGTATTAAAAGGTAAAAAGATAAAATGATACAGATATATTATATCTTTAAAATAATTATCTGTCAGTAACACATCAGTCAAGAGTTTTTACATGAAACACAATGCAAACCACATTTAAATAATAAAACTGGAGAATGATCAGTTCTAATATCTATAAATTCTTAAGAACCAGTGCATATATAACTTATAATTATAAAAAAATTCTTAAGGCCTTCCTATAATTTCTCACAGCAATAATAAGCAATCTATATCTCCAATGAGCTGTTGGAGTGTGAGCAGGGTAATATTTTGCAAGGGGATTCAGGGAAACCGGTTAACTGGACTTGAGTCCTGGAAGTGGGAAGTACAATGCCTGCACTTTAACCCTTAAACTGTCCACACGTAGATATACGTTCACTCGCGTAGCTGACCGAGTATTTTGAGAAAAAAATAAATTGTTCTTTTTCTTTAAAATGAAGAGTGCATTTTGTTTGTCATTCCCACATTTTGTAATACTACACACACTGAGTGCACAGACCCATTCTCTAATCTCTAGGCAACTCAGGCTTATCGTGGCAAGGTTAAAAGCATTTGAAAAAAAACGTAGATCTACGTTCGGTCAGCTACGCGAGTGAACGTATATCTACGTGTGGACAGTTTAAGGGTTAAAGGAGGGGTTTGGGATACTGGCTGTTTGGAGTGACATCTAAACTGTCGTATCCGAGCGCCTCTGCAAAGACAGTGATTATATATGAATGATGGTGAAAGTTTTTTTCTTTCTTTTTGGGTCACCCTGCCTCAGTGGAAAATGGCCGACGCATTAAAAAAAAAAATCCAACTTCCAACTTTATTGCACGAATTAACGGTGGCTCTATTAATATACAGTGGTCCCTCGAGTTAAGAGCACCTCGGAAATCCTACAATTATGTAAGTGTATTTTTGTAAGTGCTTTTGTAAGTGTATTTTTGGGGGTCTGAAATGAACTAACCTACTTGCCATTATTCCTTAAGGGAGAAAATTCGTTCGGTAATGGCACTTGAGCAGCCTTCTGGAATGAATTATGCTCTTAACTCGAGGGTCCACTTGCATACAACACAGGTGAGATGAGACTAATTAATTAAGACTTGAATCCTGGAGGTGGGAAGTATAGTGCCTGCACTCTAAGGGAAGGGATTTGGAATATTTGCTGTTTGGAGGGTCATCTGAACTCTCATATCTACGTGCCTCTGGCAAGACAGTGATAATGCGAGAGATGGTGAAAGTGTTTCTTTTTTGGGTCACCCTGCCTCAGTGGGAGACGGCCAGTGTGTTAAAAAAAGATTGTTAAATGTTTTCTTACATGTAAGACAATTTTATAATTACAGAAAATTCATTGTTATCCCAACTGAGTAGTAATGCATATCTTTCAGTTCAAAATCCTGCTTAACTGCTGTCTGGTCGATTTGGTGATGAGGATAAACTCATAAACACGCTGGATAACAGGTATATCTAGCTACTTCTACTTACACTTTAGGTCACACTACACTGGCATACACATGCATATATATACATACACACATCTAGGTTTTTCTTCTTTTTCTTAATAGCTCTTGTTCTTTTTATTTTCTCTATTGTCCATGGGGAAGTGGAAAAGAATCTTTCCTCCGTAAGCAATGCGTGTCGTATGAGGCGACTAAGATGCCGGGAGCAATGGGCTAGTAACCCCTTCTCCTGTACAAATCTACTAAAAACGAGAAGAAGAAAAAATTTATAAAACTGGGTTGTCTGAATGTGCGTGGATGTAGTGCGGATGATAAGAAAGAGATGATTGCCAATGTTATGAATGAAAAGAAGTTGGATGTCCTGGCCCTAAGCGAAACAAAGCTGAAGGGGGTAGGCGAGTTTCAGTGGGGAGAAATAAATGGGATTAAGTCAGGAGTATCTGGAGAGTTAGAGCTAAGGAAGGGTAGCAATAATGTTGAAGGATCAGTTATGGAAGGAAAAGAGGGAATATGAATGTGTAAATTCAAGGATTATGTGGATTAAAATAAGGGTCGGATGCGAAAAGTGGGTCATAATAAGCGTGTATGCACCTGGAGAAGAGAGGAGTGTAGAGGAGAGAGAGAGATTTTGGGAGATGTTAAGCGAATGTATAGGAACTTTTGAACCAAATGAGAGAGTAATTGTGGTAGGGGACCTAAATGCTAAAGTGGGAGAAACATGCAGAGAGGGTGTAGTAGGTAAGTTTGGGGTGCCAGGTGTAAATGATAATGGGAGCCCTTTGATTGAACTTTGTATAGAAAGGGGTTTAGTTATAGGTAATACATATTTTAAGAAAAAGAGGATAAATAAGTATACAAGATATGATGTAGGGCATAATGATAGTAGTTTGTTGGACTATGTATTGGTAGATAAAAGACTGTTGAGTAGACTTCAGGATGTACATGTTTATAGAGGGGCCACAGATATATCAGATCACTTTTTAGTTATAGCTACAGTGGGAGTAAAAGGTAGATGGGATACAAGGAAAATAGAATCAGTAAGTAAGAGAGAGGTGAAGGTTTATAAACTAAAAGAGGAGGCAGTTAGGGTAAGATATAAACAACTATTGGAGGATAGATGGGCTAGTGAGAGTGTAGGCAATGGGGTTGAAAATGTATGGGATAGATTTAAAAATGTAGTGTTAGAGTGTTCAGCAGAAGTTTGTGGTTACAGGCGAGTGGGTGCGGGAGGGAAGAGGAGCGATTGGTGGAATGATGATGTAAAGAGAGTAGTAAGGAGAAAAAGTTAGCATATGAGAGGTTTTACAAAGTAGAAGTGATGCAAGGAGGGAAGAGTATATGGAGAGAAAAGAGAGGTTAAAAGAGTGGTGAAGCAATGAAAAAAGAGAGCAGATGAGAGAGTGGGTGAGATGTTATCAGCAAATTTTGTTGAAAATAAGAAAAGTTTTGGAATGAGATTAATAAGTTGAGGAAGCCTAGAGAACAAATGGATTTGACAGTTAAAAATAGGAGAGGAGAGTTATTAAATGGAGAGTTAGAGGTATCGGGAAGATGGAGAGAATATTTTGAGGAGTTGTTAAATGTTGATGAAGACAGGGAAGCTGTGATTTCGTGTGTAGGCAAGGAGGAATAACATCTTGTAGGAGTGTGGAAGAGCCAGTTGTGAGTGTAGGGGAAGTTCGTGAGGCAGTGGGTAGAATGAAAGGGGGTAAGGCAGCTGGGATTGATGGGATAAAGATAGAAATGTTAAAAGCAGGTGGGGATATAGTTTTGGAGTGGTTGGTGCTATTATTTAATAAATGTATGGAAGAGGGTAAGGTACCTAGGGATTGGCAGAGAGCGTGTATTGTTCCTTTGTATAAAGGCAAAGGGGACAAAAGAGAGTGCAAAAATTATAGGGGAAGAAGTCTGTTGAGTGTACCTGGTAAAGTGTATGGTAGAGTTATTATTGAAAGAATTAAGAGTAAGACAGAAAGCAGGATAGCAGATGAACAAGGGGGCTTTAGGAAAGGTAGGGGGTGTGTAGACCAAGTGTTTACAGTGAAACATATAGGTGAACAGTATTTGGATAAGGGTAAAGAGGTTCTTTGTGGCATTTATGGATTTAGAAAAGGCGTATGATAGGGTGGATAGGGAGGCAATGTGGCAGATGTTGCAGGTGTATGGAATAGGAGGTAGGTTACTGAAAGCAGTGAAGAGTTTTTATGAGGATAGTGAGGCTCAAGTTAGAGTGTGTAGGAGGGAAGGGGACTATTTCCTAGTAAAAGTGGGCCTTAGACAGGGATGTGTGATGTCACCATGGTTGTTCAATATATTTATAGATGGGGTTGTAAGAGAAGTGAATGCGAGGGTTTTGGCAAGAAGTGTGGGGTTAAAAGATAAAGAATCAAATACAAAGTGGGAGTTGTCACAGTTGCTTTTTGCTGATGACACTGTATTTTTGGGAGATTCTGAAGAGAAGTTGCAGAGGTTGGTGGATGAATTTGGTAGGGTGTGTAAAAGAAGAAAATTGAAAGTGAATATAGGAAAGAGTAAGGTGATGAGGATAACAAAAAGAATAGGTGACGAAAGATTGGATATCAGATTGGAGGGAGAGAGTATGGAGGAGGTGAATGTATTCAGATATTTGGGAGTGTACATGTCGGCAGATGGGTCTATGAAGGATGAGGTGAATCATAGAATTGATGAGGGGAAAAGGGTGAGTGGAGCACTTCGGAGTCTGTGGAGACAAAGAACCTTGTCCATGGAAGTAAAGAGGGGAATGTATGAGAGTATAGTTATACCAACGCTCTTATATGGGTGTGAAGCATGGGTGATGAATGTTGCAACGAGGAGAAGGCTGGAGGCAGTGGAAATGTCATGTCTGAGGTCAATGTGTGGTGTGAATATAATGCAGAGAATTCGGAGTTTGGAAATTAGGAGGAGGTGTGGGATTACCAAAACGATTGTCCAGAGCTGAGGAGGGGTTGTTGAGGTGGTTTGGACATGTAGAGAGAATGGAACGAGACAGAGTGACTTCGAGAGTGTATAAATCTGTAGGAGGGAAGGCGGGGTAGGGGTCGGCCTAGGAAAGGGTGGAGGGAGGGGTAAAGGAAGTTTTGTGTGCGAGGGCTTGGACTTCCAGCAAGCATGTGTGAGCGTATTTGATAGGAGTGAATGGAGGCATATGGTTTTAATACTTGACGTGCTGTTGGAGTGTGAGCAAAGTAACATTTATGAAGGGATTCAGGAAACCGGCAGGCCGGACTTGAGTTCTGGAGATGGGAAGTACAGTGCCGGCACTCTGAAGGAGGAGTGTTAATGTTGCAGTTTTATAACTGTAGTGTAAAGCACCCCTCTGGCAAGACAGTGATGGAGTGAATGATGATGAAAGTTTTTCTTTTTCGGGCCACCCTGCCTTGGTGGGAATCGGCCGATGTGTTAATAAAAAAATAAAAAATTTTTAAACAAAGCTGTTAAAAAACTCAGTTCATAGACTAATTACCAATTAAGTCTCTCATATACTGTATGTCCAGCATTAGTGTTTCCCACCACAGCATACAATGAATCTTTATGTATTTCTGTGTTTGTCAATCTACAACCCTAGTTGTAGGGAAGAGAATGACCCCTACCCCTCCTATATCCTAAAAGAGAACGAGTTTTAGGGGCCTGAGCATCCAGAAGGCTTGTGTGAGCATGTTACATAGGAGTGAATGAAAATGAGTGGTTTTTAATGGATGTGCTGTCGGAGTTTCAGCAAGAATTTTTTTTATGCGGGATTCAAGAAAAATGGTTAACTAGACATGAGCTCTGAAGGTGGAAATTGCATTTGCTTGCACTCTGAAGGAGGTGTGCAGATGTTGCAGTTGGAAGGCACTCTGAATTGTGATGTCAGCACACTTCTGACAGCAATTTAATAAGTACAGTGGTACCCCGGTTTACGATATTTTTTCATTCCAGAATGCTGTTCAAGTGCCATTACCAAACGAATTTATCTCCTTAAGAAAAGTTGTAAAATAGACTAGTCCTTTTAGACCCCCAAAATTACACTTACAAAAGCATTTAAAAAAATAAACTTACATAAAAGGGTGAGTTTGGGGACCATCGTAAACCGGGGTACCACTGTAGGTGTCTTTTTTACCTTTGGGTCATCCTACCTTAGTGGAAGACAGCCATCAAATTAAAAAAATATATATATATACATACCAATGTCTTTCTTAGTTTGACTTGGGTCAGAAGAATAAGTAATTGAAGATTTGCGATGTTTCTTGGCACCATAAGTACTTGAGGATTGTGATGGAGTCAGATGTGCAGTTAATGTGGTACCAACTTGTTCAACCTTTCTCTTCTTTGCAACACAGACCTCACTCTGTATAAAAAAGTATATTTCTAGTTCAGAATGCAATACTGTAATATTCTGAAGTTCCAATGCTTGTATATGGCTGAGGGTGAAGTCAGTCATATAAAGCCATACTGAGTACAGATCAGAAATTTTAGCAACATAGCTTGCCCAAGGTTATGACAACTTGAAAGCTTTTTGTTTAATTACATCTGGACACCCTACCATCATGGCATTCTAATTTTAGTCTAACATATGTTATAAACAATTTTTTCCCATTTCACATTTATAACTGTAAGGCTTATTATTTGGGAATAGACTTGTCAGCAGATGGGTTTATGAAGAATGAGGTAAACCACAGAATTGATGAAGGAAAAAGGATGGGTGGTGCACTGAGGTATCTATGGAGACAAAAAGCATTATCCATGGAGGCAAAGAAGGGAATGTATAAAAGTATAGTGGTACCAACACTCTTATATGGGTGTCAAGCACGGGTTGTAAATGCTGCAGTAAAGAGGCTGGAGGTAGTGGAGTTACTAAAAGTATAATTCTGAGGGCTGAAGAGGGGTTGTTGAGGTGGTTTGGTCATTTAGAGAGGTTGGAGCAAAATAGGATTGGAGGGTATATAAATCTGTAGTGGAGGGGAGGAGGGGGTAGGGGTTATCCTTGGAAAGGATGGAGGGAGGGGGTAAAAGAGGTTTTGTGAGTAAGGGGTTTGGACATGCAACATTCATGTGTGAGCATGTTAGATAGGAGTGAATGGAGATAAATGGTTTTCGGGACCTGACAATCTGTTGGAGTGAGCAGGGTAATATTTTGTGAAGGGATTCAAGGAAATCAGTTAGCTGGACTTGAGTCCTGGAGGTGGAAAGTACAATGCTTGCACTTTAAATGAGGGGGTTGGGATATTGGCTGTTTGAAGTGACATCTAAACTGTCATATCTAAGCACCTCTGCAAATACAATGATTATGTGTGAATGGTGGTGAGTGTTGAATGATGGTGAAAGTGTTTCTTTCTTTTTGGGTCACCCTGCCTCAGTGGGAGATAGCTGACATGTTAAAAAAAAAAAAAAGTGACTTTCTATTGTTATTTGTCAGCCTACACCCATTATTCCATAAACAATAGCTGCTCCTATCCCAAATCACTGGCTTTATACACCAGAAATATAATTTTCACATGGAAAGGCAAACCTCAAAGACAAAAAATGACCATATGACAAATAGAAAATTAAATTTAGCCTATTTATTTCTAATAGGGGCTTGGACTTCCAGCAAGCATGTATGAGCGTGTTAGACAAGAGTGAATGGAGACGAATGGTTTTTGGGACCTGATGAGCTGTTGGAGTGTGAGCAGGGTAATATTTTGTGAAGGGATTCAGGGAAACCAGTTAGCCGGACTTGAGTCCTGGAAATGGGAAGTACAATGCCTGCACTTTAAAGGAGGGGTTTGGGATATTGGCAGTTTGGAGACTTTTAAACTGTCATATCTGAGCGACTTTGCAAAGAGTGATTATGTATGAGTGAGGTGAAAGTGTTGAATGATGATGAAAGTATTTTCTTTTTGGGGATTTTCTTTCTTTTTGGGTCACCCTGCCTCAGTGGGAGACAACAGACGTGTTAAAAAAAAAAGTTAAAAAGTTTTAACAATGTGACAATTTGAGTGAACTTTGTATAGAAAGAAGTTTGGTTATAGGTAATACATATTTTAAGAAAAAGAAGATAAATAAGTATACAAGATATGATGTAGGGCGTAATGACAGTACAGTTTGTTGGACTATGTATTGTTAGATAAAAGACTGTTTGGCAGACTTCAAGATGTACATGTTTATAGAGGGGCCACAGATATATCAGATCACTTTTTAGTTGTAGCTACAGTGAGAGTAAAAGGTAGATGGGATACAATGAAAATGGAAGCAGCAGGTAAGAGAGAGGTGAAGATTTATAAACTAAAGAAGGAGGAAGTTAGGGAAAGATATAAACAACTACTGGAGGATACAAGGGCTAGTGAGAGTATAGGCAATGGGGTTGAAGATGTATGGGGAAGGTTTAATTAAGTATGTAGTGTTGGAGTGTTCAGCAGAAGTTTGTGGTTACAGGAAAGTGGGTGCGGGAGGGAAGAAGAGCAATTGGTGGAATGATGATGTAGAGAGATTAGTAAGAGAGAAAAAGTTAGCATATGAGAGGTTTTTACAAAGTAGAAGTGATGCAAGGAGGGAGGAATATATAGAGAGAAAAAAGAGAGGTTAAGAGAGTGGTGAAGCAATGTAAAAAGAGAGCAAATGAGAGAGTGGGTGAGATGTTATCAACAAATTTTGTTGAAAATAAGAAAAAGTTTTGAAGTGAGATTAATAAGTTGAGGAAGCCTAGGAAATGAATGGATTTGACAGTTAAAAATAGGAGAGGAGAGTTAATGAAGAGTTAGAGGTATCGGGAAGATGGAAGGAATATTTTGAGGAATTGTTAAATGTTGATGAAGATAGGGAAGCTATGATTTCATGTATAGGGCAAGGAGGAATAACATCTTGTAGGAGTGAGGAGGAGTGAGTTGTAAGTGTGGGGGAAGTTCATGAGGCGGTGGGTAGAATGAAAGAGGGTAAGGCAGCTGGGATTGATGGGATAAAGATAGAAATGTTAAAAACAGGTGTTTGGTACTTTTATTTAATAAATGTATGGAAGAGGGTAAGGTACCTAGGGATTGGCAGAGAGCATGCATAGTTCCTTTTGTATAAAAGCAAAGGGGACAAAAGAGAGTGCAAAAATTATAGGGTAATAAGTCTGTTGATTCCTAGGTAGTAGGTTGGTAGACAGCAACCGCCCAGGGAGGTACTACTGTCCTGCCAAGTGAGTAAAACGAAAGCCTGTAATTGTTTTACATGATGGTAGGATTGCTGGTGTCTTTTTTCTGTCTCATAAACATGCAAGATTTCAGGTATGTGTTGTTACTTCTACTTACACTTAGGTCACACTACACATTCATGTACAAGCATATATATTTTATACACACCCCTCGGGGTTTTCTTCTATTTTCTTACTAGTTCTTGTTCTTATTTCCTCTTATCTCCATGGGGAAGTGGAACAGAGTTCTTCCTCCATAAGCCATGCGTGTCGTAAGAGGCGACTAAAATGCCGGGAGCAAGGGGCTAGTAACCCCTTCTCCTGTATATATTATTAAATGTAAAAAGAGAAACTTTCGTTTTTCTTTTTGGGCCACCCCGCTTCGGTGGGAAACAGCCGACATGTTGAAAGAAAGAAGTCTGTTGATTATACCTGGTAAAGTGTATGGAAGAGTTATTATTGAAAGAATTAAGAGTAAGACAGAGAGTAGGATAGCAGATGAACAAGGAGGCTTTAGGAAGGGTAGGGGAGTGTGTAGACCAAGTGTTTACAGAGAAACATATAGGTGAACAGTATTTAGATAAGAGTAAAGAGGTTTTTGTGGCATTTATGGATTTGGAAAAGACATATGACAGGGTGGATAGGGGTGCAATGTGGCACATGTTGCAAATGTATGGAATAGGAAGTAGGTTATTGAAAGCGGTGAAAAGTTTTTACGAGGATAGTGAGGCTCAGGTTAGAGTATGTAGGAGAGAGGGAGATTATTTCCCAGTAAAAGTAGGCCTTAGGCAAGGATGTGATGTCACCATGGTTGTTCAATATATTTATAGATGGGGTTGTAAGAGTGAAGGCTCGGGTGTTGGCAAGAAGTGTATACCTGGAGTATACTTGGAGAGGGTTCCGGGGGTCAACGCCCCAACGCCTCATGGTGGATCAGGGCCTGATCAACAAGGCTATTACTGTTGGCCGCACACAAACCGACGTACGAGCCATAGCCCGGCTGGTCAGGTACTGACTTTAGGTGCTTGTCCAGTGCCTGCTTGAAGACAGACAGGGGTCTATTGGTAATCCCCCTTATGTATGCTGGGAGGCAGTTGAACACTCTTGGGCCCTTGACACTTATTGTGTTCTCTTATCGTGCTAGTGGCACCCCTGCTTTTCATTGGGGGATGTTGCATCGTCTGCCGAGTCTTTTGCTTTCATAGGGAGTGATTTTCATGTGCAAGTTTGGTACTAATCCCTTCAGGATTTTCCAAGTGTATATAATCATGTACATATCTCTCCCACCTGCGTTCTAAGGCATACAGGTTTAGGAACTTCAAGCGTTCCCAGTAATTAAGGTGTTTTATCGCAGTTATGTGTGCCGTGAAGGTTCTCTGTACATTTTCTAGGTCGGCAATTTCACCTGCCTTGAAAGGTGCTGTTAGTGTGCAGCAATATTCCAGCCTAGATAGAACAAGCAACCTGAAGAGTGTCATCATGGGCTTAGCATCCCTAGTTTGGCGGTTCTCATTATCCATCCTGTCATTTTTCTAGCAGATGTGATTGATACAATGTTATGGTCTTTGAAGGTGAGATCTTCTGACATGATCACTCCCAGGTCTTTTACATTAGTTTTTCGCTCTATTGTGTGGTTGGAATTTGTTTTATACTCCGATGTAGTTTTAATTTCCTCACGTTTTCCATATCGGAGTAATTGAAATTTCTCATAATTAAATTTCATGCTGTTTTCTGCGGCCCATTTAAAGATTTGGTTGATGTCCGCCTGGAGTCTTGCGGTGTCTTCAATGGAGGACACTGTCATGCAAATTCGGGTGTCATCTGCAAAAGAAGACACGGCGCTGTGGCTAATATCCCTGTCTATGTCAGATATGAGGATGAGGAACAAGATGGGAGCGAGTACGGTGCCTTGTGGAGAAGATAAAGAATTTAACACAAAGTGGGAGTTGTCACAGTTGCTCTTTGCTGATGACACTGTGCTTTTGGGAAATTCTGAAGAGCAGTTTCAGAGATTGGTAGATGAGTTTGGTAGGGTATATAAAAGAAAATTAAAAGTGAATATAGGAAAGAGTAAGGTGATGAGGATAACAAAAAAATTAGGTGATGTAAGATTGAATATCAGATTGGAAAGAGAGAGTATGGAGGTGAATGTATTCAGATATTTAGGAGTGGACATGTCAGCAGATGGGTCTATGAAAGGTGAAGTGAATCATAGAATTGACAAGGGGAAAAAGGTGAGTGGTGCACTGAGGAGTCTGTGGAGACAAAGTGTACTTTGTCCATGGAAGCAAAGAGGGGAATGTATGAGAGTATAGTTATACCAATGCTCTTATATGGGTGCAAAGCATGGGTGGTGAATGTTGCAACAAGGATGGAGGTAGTGGAGATGTCGTGTCTGAGGGCAATATGTAGTGTGAATATAATGCAATTCGTAGTTTGGAAATTTGGAGGTGCAGGATTACCAAAACTATTATCCAGAGGGCTGAGGAGGGGTTTTTGAGGTGGTTTGGACATGTAGAAAGGATGGAATAAATAGAATGTCTTCAAGAGTATATAAATCTGTAGTGGAGGGAAGGCGGGGTAGAGGTCGGCCTAGGAAAGGTTGGAGGAAGGGGGTAAAAGAAGTTTTGTGTGCGAGGGGCTTGGACTTCCAGCAATCACGCGTGAGCGTGTTAGATAGGAGCGAATTGAGACATATGGTTTTTAGGACTCGACGTGATGTTGGAGTGTGAACAGGGTAATATTTATGAAGGGATTCAGGGAAACCGGCAGGCTGGACTTGAGTACTACTGGAGATGGGAAGTACAGTGCCTGCACTCTGAAGGAGGGGTGTTAATGTTGCAGTTTTATAACTGTAGTGTAAGTGCACCTCTGGCAAGAGAGTGGAGTGAATGATAGTCAATTTTTCTTTTTCGGGCCACCCTACCTTGGTGGGAAACAGCCAATGTATTAATAAAGAAAACAAAAATAATTGTATAATGAATCTATGCTACTGTTTGTTTAATCACATTTCTTTTGATTAACTATGATAAGAATTTGTATATTTTAAAATACAGGGATTTTGCCATACCATTTGTTTACCTGGAGTCTCCCTGGAATTCTCTCCAGGTAGACTCCAGGTAAACAAATGGTATGGCAAAATCCCTGTATTTTAAAATATACAAATTCTTATCATAGTTAATCAAAAGAAATGTGATTAAACAAACCATACCATGGGCAGGGATTGAACTCATGGCGAGTGAGCCGTAAAACTCCAGGAGTTTGGCCTGGAGTTTTACAACTCACTTGCCACAAGTTCAATCCCCACCCATGGTATGGTTTGTTTGTAATCGTGTCATTACGATTTTGCGAGTCAGAAATGTGAATAAGCAGTACTATATAATGTGATGGCAACCATACCTGACGATCTGATGTGCTACTGCTACTAGTCTTACAATGAAGAACATTCATGGAGCTCTTTCTGTACTTTCTGTTTGAACTACTGGATCGAGCAGCTTCCTGAAAAGTAGTGAAAAGAATAATGTGCTTGTACATTTTAGTTGTGGCTTACACAGTATTCCTAAAACAATTTATAATTGCTGAGAAAAATATAAAATATACAACATTTAAAAGTAATCTCAAAATGAAAAGTGAGAGACTTTAGGTATGACCACCTAAATTCAGGTAATATAAACACACTATACTGTGGACTCCCAGATTTCGTCATTAATTCGTTCCAGAATGCTGTTCAAGTGCCGTTACCGAACGAATTTGTTCCCTTAAGGAATAATGTAAATTAGATTAGTCCTTTTAGACCCCCAAAAAATACACTTACAAAAGCACTTACAAAAATACACTTACATAACTGTTCGAGTTTGGAGCAGTACGAAATCCGGGGGTCCACTGTATATATATAGTTTTGTGTAAGGGTTACATATACTTGCCACTATATAGAGTTGCAACTTACCCCACTTTGAGCAGAGGTATTCCTTGCTGCAATATTAATCCATCCCTTTGGTTCCAGCAGAACAACCTAATAACAAAACAGATAAAATATTACAAGAGTAATTTAAAAACATGCTATGATTACATTAAGCCTTCATATAGCATCTAAAAAAATCACTGACTAACCACTTTATATTCCAATGGATCAACCATTTTAATACTGTACACACAACAGAAAACTTCAGATTTATAAACAGCTCATGCACAAATCTTATAACATATGAGCAAATCTGATACAAGTAAATGGGGGCAAATGGTTTTTAATGAATTTGTTGTTTAAGTGTGAGTAAGATAACTTTTATTAAAAAAAAAATCAAAATTGTTGTTTCTTTGTGTAGTATACAATGTGTAGTTTACATGTAATAAAATATTGTTACGCACAAAGAAAGCCACTACCATGCATGAGCATTTTGGGCAAATTAATGGTAATGCTTACAGAGAACTTGAAACTAAACATAGGTTACCGAGTTGTAAATTCCCACCAAGGCAGGATGACCCAAAAAGAAAGAAAAATCCAAAAAGAAAGAAAAAACTTTCATCATCATTTAACACTTTCACCATCACTCATACATAATCACTGTCTTTGCAGAGGCACTCAGATATGACAGTTTAGACATCCCTCCAAACTGCCAATATCCTAAACCTTTCCTTTAAAGTGCAGGCATTGTACTTCCCATTTCCAGGACTCAAGTCCGGCTAACTGGTTTCCCTGAATCCCTTCACAAAATACTACCAAGCTCACACTCCAAGAGCTCGTCAGGTCCCAAAAACCATTCGTCTCCATTCAATCCAATCTAACACACTCACCACGCTTGCCGGAAGTCCACAAAACCTCCTTTACCCCTTCCCTCCAAACTTTTTGGGTAGATTTTTTTTTTATAATTAATAAAATTTATAGTAGATATATAGCAAAAAAAAAAAAAAAAAAAAATCAATTACAGTGGACCCCCTGTGTTTGTAGTCATCGGAGTTCATAATGTTTTTTCTTAAAAATATTGATTCGGAGATTGTAATTCCGCTCAGTAATCGTAATTCGTCCCAGACGCGTACGCCCGGCCCGACGCACCATTCACAGTCAGTGTGCCATTGTTTACCAGCGAGTGAGGATCACCCACGCGTTCATACGATACATTTCGTCATTATTCCATTGTTTTTAGTGCTTGCAACTGCTAAATAAACCACCATGGGCCCAAAGAAAGCTCCTATTGCTAGCCCTGTTGAAAAAATTGTGGCCAGACTGTGTCCAAGAGAGGGATTTTGAAGGGTTTGGGGCTGACCCTCAGGACCCTGTGCCTGTTGTGGAAAAAACTGTGGCACTGGGAAGTCCATGGGGTTGGAGATTAGTGGCGAGGATGTGGAAGAGTTGGTGGAGGACCACAATGAAGAGCTAACCACTGCAAATCTGCAAGAGCTTCATCTGCAACAGCAACAGACCACAGCTCGGGAAATTGCTTCAGAGGAGGAGGAAGAGAGATGGAAGACAGTGCCTTCTTCAAAGATTAAGGATATTTGTTCCAAGTGGACTGAGGTGCAAAGATTTATGGATGATTTTCACCCTGACAAAGCTGTTGCAGGCCATGTTGGCAACATGTACAATGACAATGTGGTGTCCCATTTTAGGCAAGTTTTAAAGAGACGCCAGACACAGAGCTCTCTGGACAGTTATTTTGGGAGACGGGTCCAGTGACTCTCGAGCTGGTCCTAGTGGCATTAAAAAACAAAGAAAGGAAGTAACCCCAGATAAGGACTTGTTACCTGATGTCTTTATGGAAGGGGATTACCCTTCCAAACAATAACAAATCTTCCATCCTCTCCCCTCCTCCCGTCTTCCACACATCAACAACTCTTCAATCAAGGTAAGTGTCATGGTTTTATTGTTTTATTCTTCATGTCTCATTGTTTTCTGTGTAATTAAATGTATATTTAATGTAGAATTTTTTTTTATTTTAATACTTTTAGGTGTCTGGAACGGATTAATTGAATTTCCATTATTTCTTATGGGAAAAACAGATTCGGAAATCGTAATATTTGGTTTTAGTCACTCTCTCTGGAACGGATTAATTATGAAAATCGAGGGTCCACTGTAGTACAATTTACAATAGGGTGGGGATGTTACAGTCAAGAGGGTAATCTGAAATGTGATGTCAGAATGCTTCTGGTAAGACAGCAATTGAATAAATGATGGTGAATACATTTTCTTCTTTGAGTTACCCTGCTTTGGTAGGAGACAACCACTGAGTTAAAAAAAAATAAAACTGGCATTTTCACTGAAATACTACAATGTTAAAATGATTCAAAACAAAACAAAAACAAAACCAAACAAAATCAATGGTAATCTGACAATGTTAAGATACTGAAATTACTTTTAACAAAGACTTGAATCCATTGACAATGCACCCTGTTACAACCTCTGCTGCTGTCTATTTTTTTTAACACACTGGCCATTTCCCACCAAGGTAGGGTGACCCCAAAAAACACATTCTCAATGGTTTTCCAAATGCATCTATTTTTTTTTCAACACATCGACTGTCTCCCAATAAGGCAGTGTAACCCAGAAAATAAAGAAACACTTTCATCATCATTCACACATAATTAGTCTTTGCAGAGGCGCTCAGATACAACCTTGTGAAATTATCAAGAGCAATACTGTAATTTTAACAAATACATCTTCTGGCAAGACAGAGATTAAATAAATATCAGTAAATGTTTCCTCTTTTAATTTTTTGGTCACCCTGTCTTAGGGAGAGATAACTAGTGTATCATGTTATAAATGGTATATCATACTGACAAGCTGAGGAGTAAGGCACATGGGCAACTCTAGGTATCTTTACTGATAAAATGCTTCACATGCACTCCATGTTTCATCAGTCAATTACAGCAAAATCAGCACAGATGGAAAATGAAGTACAGTGGTACCTCGAGTTACGATATTTTTTCGTTCGAGAATGCTGTTCAAGTGCCATTACCAAACGAATTTATCCCCATAAGGAATAATGTAAAATAGACTAGTCCTTTTACACCCCCAAAAATATACCTACAAAAGCATTTAAAAAAATAAACTTACATAAAAGGGCGATTTTGGGGACCATCGTAACTCGAGGTACCACTGTAGTTGAAATGAAGAGGCAGATGATGTAATCAGTCCAACACCCTTGGAACAAGCTCATAAGTCTCTTAACTTAATGCAGAAGCAAGTGGCCAGAGGCTTATATACTGGAGATGAGGTCACTGGTGAGCTGGGCTCACTAGTGGAAGTAGGTCATGATACACAGTCGTTAGCAACAAAGTTGTCGAAGACATCCCTGGTACCAAGAAAGCATGGTGTTGCAGTGTCAGACAGATAACACTCATCTCTTTCCAGTACATAAAACTCTGGCCACTTCTGATAAGGTTAAGACTGTTTATCTTGTTCAAAGGGTGATGAAGTGATTACTTTAACTACCTCTCAAATTTGTCTTTCACCAGTGATGATGTCTTTGTAATTGACTGATAAAGCCTGCAGCACAGGTGAAGTCCTTCGTCAATAAAAATACCTAGAGAAGCTTATGTCTTACTCTTCAGATGATTGGTATTAAAAAAAAAAACTTCTGGACATGCTCCTCTACCCAGTACTGACATTATACACATCTGTCTTAGCAGTACACAAATATATAGGCTTTTATACCAGATTCTATGAAAATATTTGGGACTTTAAAAGAGCAACCAACTTACTTTAAATTTTTCACCAAACATGTGAGTGCAGAGTCTCTCCAATATTTCTAGGGGAGAAAACTCCAACTGAAAAGTCTCTGACAAAAGGCATCGAGACTCTTGTGATAGTGGTGAAACAAACAAATCTAATACTGTGTCCAGTTTCTTCATGACAATTTCAAGTGAGTAAACTTGAACGGTGCGTGTTAAAGTAACAGTCGTCATATCTTCCTCTTCAAGTGTCAAACTTTCCCATGGAAGCTGTAGAGAAAAATGAATAATATTTTAATTTAAAAAGTGTACATTCTATGCCCTAAATATCAGATTGGAAGGAGGGAGTATGGAAGAAGTGAACGTGTTCAGATATCTGGGAGCAGACTTATCAGTCAATGGGTCTATGAAAGATGAAATGAACTATAGAGGGAGAAAAAGGTGTGGTGACCTAAGGCATCTGTGGAAACAAAGAACATTATCTATGAAAGCAAAATGAGAAAGAATGGGTCTGTGCAGTGAGTGTGCATAGTATAAAAAAAATGCTGTCCCATGCAGTGCATCATGGGAAAAACAAAATTGTTTGTTTTAAAATTGCAATTTAGAGGTGTTTTCTAGGATGGTTTTTATGGTTTTATTGATTGTTTCTTGGTATCACTAGATAGAATGGAAGACATTACTGAAATAGAAATGATTTTAGTTGGTTTCAGGACCAGAAGTAGCTTGAAATTGGGCAGTTTATGGGTTTTTAATAGGTCTGATTCAATTATTGGGATGTTGTAAACCATGACCAATTATCCCTGGTTATATTTTATTATCAGGGAAATATAGTAAATCTTCTATTTTGTGTGACACTGGGAAAAATATTAATTTCAGGGGTCTTGACAGTGATAGGGTTAACATCTTCCACTGTAAGCTAATGAAACCAAACAGGTTGGCTTTAACATTTTATATAAAACAGTATTTTAGTATACAGGCAGGCCCCGCTTATACAGAAGGTTAGGTTCCGGGCTACTGCTGTAAAGCGAAAATTGCTATAAAGTGAAAAACAGCCCTTTTTCGCTTTCAAATGCATATAAAAGCCTGATAACATGATTACACTATCATATATTAAGTGAGCAATAGAGCTAAGCCTAAAAAATGCATATACAGTAAACACATCACATACCTTAAAATATTTATAAGTTTAATATACAGTGGTACCTCGAGTTACGATGGTCCCCAAAATCGCCCTTTTATGTAAGTTTATTTTTTTAAATGCTTTTGTAGGTATATTTTTGGGGGTGTAAAAGGACTAGTCTATTTTACATTATTCCTTATGGGGATAAATTCATTTGGTAATGGCACTTGAACAGCATTCTCGAACGAAAAAATATCGTAACTCGAGGTACCACTGTATAAGTTTATAGTGAGTAGTCAATACAGTGGTACACCGAGTTTCGTACAGCTCCCAACTTGAACAATTATGTAAGTGCTTTTGTAAGTGTATTTTTGGGGGTCTGAAACGGACTAATCTAATTTACATTATTCCTTATTACCTGGAGTTTACCTGGAAAGAGTTTCGGGGATCAACGCCCCCGCGGCCTGGTCTGTAACCAGGCCTCATGGTGAATCAGAGCCTGATCAACCAGGCTGTTACTGCTGGCCGCACGCAGGCCGACGTACGAACCACAGCCCGGCTGGTCAGGCACTGATTTTAGGTGCCTGTCCAGTGCCTTCTTGAAGACAGCAAGGGGTCTATTGGTAAAACCCCTTAAGTACGCTGGGAGGCAGTTGAACAGTCTTGGGCCCCTGACACTTATTGTGTTGTCTCTCAACGTGCTAGTGGCACCCTGCTTTTCACTGGGGGGATGTTGCATCATCTGCCGAGTCTTTTGCATTCGTAGGGAGTGACTCTCATGTGCAAGTTTGGTACTAATCCCTCTAGGATTTTCCAAGTGTATATAATAATGTATCTCTCTCGCCTGCGTTCTAGGGAGTACAGGTTTAGGAACTTCAAGCGTTCCCAGTAATTGAGGTGGTTTATCGCAGTTATGCGTGCTGTTAAGGTTCTCTGCACGTTTTCTAGTTCAGCAATTTCATCTGCCTTGAAAGGTGCAGTTAGTGTGCAGCAATATTCCAGCCTAGATAGAACAAGCGACCTGAAAAGTGTCATCATGGGCTTGGCATCCCTGGTTTTGAAGGTTCTCATTATCCATCCTGTCATTTTTCTAGCAGATGCGATTGCTACAGTGTTATGGTCCTTGAAGGTGAGATCCTCTGACATGATCACTCCCAGGTCTTTGACATTAGTCAAACAAATTCGTTCGGTAACGGCACTCGAACAGCCTTCTGGAACGATTTATATATGAAACTCAGGGTACCACTGTATATTTATTGTAGGAAGTCTTAAATAAACGAAGAACTGAAAACTGCTGCATTAGCAAAATGCTGTAAAGCAAAGCGCTGTAAAGCGGGGCCTTGCTGTACAGTAATATGAAGACTAATAACATATACACACAAATGTACATCGATATTTCACAGCTAAACTCTTGTATTGTGACATCAAGAATCAAAGGAAGATGGCAAGAAAACAAGTTTTTACTAATGTTCAAAACATAAAGGAAAATACTTACCTCAACAAATGAATCTGCTTCAGAATTATATGGCTTTCGGCACAAAAGTAAAATGGTATTGTTTCCAAGATTAAAGTCAATCCAAAACTTCTGGTATGAAGGATCCTGTTAAAGGAAAAGATTTAAATTGTATTTATATTAAGGCATATAAAAATTAATAAAAAACACAATAACACTGTGGGTTACCAAAGAAAGTAATTCTAAACTAAAAATTAAATTGTGAAAAACAACATTTTGACTTCATAATCTGAATAAAAAAAAAAAAAAAAATGTACTTCAGAAAAACCAACATCAAGATCAACTTTCCTTGACAAAATTGTACCAAACAGAACCCATCACACCTACATGAAAAGACCATATACCAAATTTCAGTGCATTTAGTTAAGTATATTATGAAGAAATTATTATTAGGGCCTGAAGCCCCCTACACATTTAATTTTATTCAATTTTTTTATTTGTTTCTGGTTTATGTGATCCTGTTATTTTTTATGTAGCACTGTTGCTCAGTCCACTAACATACACGTGTTAACCCTTTGACTGTTTCGGTCGTATATATACGTCTTACGAGCCACTGTTTCGGACGTATCAATACGCCTAAATTCTAGCGGCTTCAAATCAAACGGGAGAAAGCTGGTAGGCCCACATATGAGAGAATGGGTCTGTGTGGTCAGTGTGCGCAGTATAAAAAAAATCCTGCAGCACGCAGTACATAATGAGAAAAAAACTCAGACCATTTTTTTGGATTAAAACGCCGACTTTGAGGTGTATTTTCGTATAGTATTTATGGTTGTATTCTCTTTTTTATGGTCTCATTTCATAGAATGGACAACATACTACAGAAATATAGATGATTTTGATTAGTTTTATGATGAAAACGACCTTGAAATTGAGCTCAAAGTAGGAGAAATGTTCGATTTTTGCAAATGTTCAAGAGTAAACAAATCACGCCACGTGTTCAATACACATCAATTGGCGAGTCTAATATTCTTTCACAAGTGCACTGATATTATTTATATCATTTTTATAATAATGCAATAGTCTGCATAACGGTAAATCTTCTATTTTTTATGTGAATAAAAAATCAAAATAGAAAGCAAAAGTAATATAAGAGGGGCCTAAAGACGTGACTAATGAACAGATAACATCTTATTTTAGTGCCAGGAATGTCTGCATTGTTTATTCTGGACCCTATTTTGAAATTGACAACTTTTTTATTTTGCATGAAATTGGTCAAATTGCCAATTTCTGATCACTTTATTGGGTAGTTGAAATCGATAAATTGGTGGTTTCTTGTACTCAATCGATAGAACAAATGGAGTTCTAAAGAAATATCTATGAGTTTGGTCAACTGGAACAATGGAATTTACCGAAAATAGGGCTCAAAATCGGCGAAATTGCCGATGCGTATATATTGTTGAGATCACTTACTTCGCGAGAGCGTAATTCCGTGAGTTTTCAATCAAATTTCAAACTTTTGGTGTCTTTACCATCGGGAAACGATTCTCTATCATTTCATAAGAAAAAATATTTTTTTTTTTTTTTAAATTTTGCGACAACAGGAGAGCACTCAGGATTGAGGGTTGCGACAGTCAAAGGGTTAAGGTATGTGAAAATTCAAAGTGAAAGAGTTCACTACCTGTACCTGTAAATCCTAGTTTATCATAATATATATGGAACAATACAGTAAATTTATTACTGTATCTACCTCACTTGTAGTTCAATAGCTTTATTATGCACCCCATTTCCATTCTATGGGTCCAGGTACTGGACCCCAAGTTATTTTCTAAGGCTGAGGCTGGAGCGGCAGAAAGTTTTTACATTGTTTAACCACCTTCAAGGCTGATATCTTGTTTTGTTTTAAGGACACCTGGCATCTACTATCAGTGAATTATGTAGCAACTGGTCATTTGCTCTCAAATCCAATGCAAACCATTCTTGAATCATCTTTTAATTTTATTTGCAACTAGGATTTTACAATATCTTATTCCTTACCACCCTGATAAAACTTGCACATCACTGTTCACAAATGGACACTGCCATCAAACATGTGAATTCTCAGTGCTATCTGTAAGCTGTCTTCAAGAAGGCACTGGACAGGCACCTAAAGTCAGTACCTGACCAACCAGGCTGTGGTTCGTATGTCAGTTTGCGTGCGGCCAGAAGTAACAGCCTGGTTGATCAGACCCAGATCCACCATGAGGCCTGGTCTCAGACCGAGCCGTGGGGGCGCTGACCCCCAAAACCCTCTCCAGGTATCCAAATTCATTAAATATTGTTACTTTGGTGTGGAACAGACCATGACAGAACTAGTAGGCACCACTACTAAAGCACAAAACATACAGAGGCAACAATCCTAAATTTGCCAAGCCAATGCAAAACAAAATTATTATTCCCAAGACAAGAGAATATCTACAGACAATCCACACATTGAAAATGCCAAAGAAAGGGCTACTAAAATTTGCAAAAGGCTTGGAATAACTTGCGACAAAATAGTGGGTTTCTGCTCCAAACAGAACCACTGACAACAAAGGGTGAATAGCAGTACAGTACTGTTAATTTTCATAAACTTGAGAAATACTACATGTAGAATGAATTATGCAAGAAAGTACTGTATAAACAAAGAACAAACAATATATACTGTATACATTAGTAAAGGGAATGTGGAAGACAATACAAACAGTACAAGAATTTTAATGTTTTTCTACAATATGCTACAGTGAAACATTACCTGGGGTTTATGCAATTTCATTTTGCCAACTGATGCAGAGTTGCAAAAGAAGGTATAAACTTTACGTTTCGGTCCTAAAAATGCATTAAATGCATTTAAAAAACGGCGGCAATCCTGAAAAATGCTAAGAAATAGTATAAGCAGTCGCAACAAAATACACATACTAACACTAAAAACTATAAAATTTCAAAATCATGAAAATAAGAGTGTGCACCTGAGGCTTATGTACACACTCACAAACATGCTTAACTTCTTACTTTTACATGGGCCCTATGTATCATGTCCAAATATAAATTTATTTATTTATTTATTTATTTATACATATGCATCCCTAATATTTATCATATAACTTCTAAGAAACACATCGAGCTATCCTCCTGTTTCAATCTTATATTTTATTCTAAACTGATTAAGCATACTATTCTTGAGCCTTCTGCTGTTGGGGAGAAATCATTTTCAGAAAAAGCCTTTACTTATGTAGCTCCCAGACTGTATAACACGTTGCTAGTGACTGTTAAGTGTCAGAAATTTGTTTATATTTCGAAGTCTCAATTGAAAGCACACCACTTTTCTAGATCTTGATTTGTCGAATATAAACCTCAGTATTCTTTTTAGTGTAGTTGCTGTATATGTACATATATGGTTTGATGTGAGAGCGATTGTGAATTTCTCAAAAACAAGCACTCAAGAATTATAAAATCTTATTATTATTATTATTATTATTATTATTATTATTCTTTCAACAAATCAGCCGTTTCCCACCAAGGTGGGGTGGCCCAAAGAGAAAAACAAAAGTTTCTCTTTTTAACTTTAGTAATGTATACAGGAGAAGGGGTTACTAGCCCCTTGCTCCCGGCATTTTAGTCAACTCTTACGACACGCATGGCTTACGGAGGAAGAATTCTGTTCCACTTCCCCATGGAGATAAGAGGAAATAAGAACAAGAACTAGTAAGAAAATAGAAGAAAACCCAGAGGGGTGTGTATATATATGCTTGTACATGAATGTGTAGTGTGACCTAAGTGTAAGTAGAAGTAACAACACATACCTGAAATCTTGCATGTTTATGAGACAGAAAAAAGACACCAGCAATCCTACCATCATGTAAAATAATTACAGGCTTTCGTTTTACACTCACTTGGCAGGACGGTAGTACCTCCCTGGGCGGTTACTGTCTACCAACCTACTACCTAGGAAACTTATTATTATTATTATTAAAATGCTAATGTCATATGTTCAAATGGTTTTAATCTGAATGTTGTAACAAGGGGCCCTATAGTTTACTAAACCTGGACAGCCATTGCACACCAGGTAAGTTTGGATAATATAATAAATTTTTGCACTAGAAGTATTAAGCTTTACTTTTATTTCTACTACTACAAATGCTAACAACACAAATAATAAAAAAAAACTCACAGGGTCAAATTCTGTTATCATGATAAAAAGTGACTGGAGAGTAAAATCCAGATCTGGAAACCAGTGGCTAACGCACCGGCTTCTTTCATGTGCTGTGGTCATTCGGTAAATGGTTTCCACAATGGTGACTTGAGTATCATAGTCACCAATTTCTTGCAGAAGACTTGGCAGATGGACACTACAGTAAATGAAGAGGTGAAGAAAAAGTAAACAAAATTAAAACTTATACTGTATAATCAGAATCCTGAATATCCAATAAGGTAATCCTATATTGTTGGAAAGGTGGAGTTGGCGTGTTGATTTATAAAGCATTAGAATGATTTGATTAATCAGCCCCTTAAATAAACAGTTGCTGAAACCATTATCAATTTCATGCTATCTGGCTACAATCATGACTAATTTACTCTCAATATAAAAATTACCAGGCAATCATAAAATGTAAAGTTAGTTACTCACATAACATAAACCATATTCAAACCACTTGTCATAAGTCCCAGCAAACATAGATGAATTTTTTTTTTTTTAATTCGTCGGCCGTTTCCCATTGAGGCAGGGTGACCCAAAAAGAAAGAAAAAATTTCATCATTCAACACTTTCACCATCACTCATACATAATCACTGTCTTTACAGAGGCGTTCAGATACGACAGTTTAGATGTCCCTCCAAACTGCCAATATCCCAAACCCCTCCTTTAAAGTGCAGGCATTGTACTTCCCATTTCCAGGACTCAAGCCCGGCTAACCGGTTTGCCTGAATCCCTTCACAAAATATTACCCTGCTCACACTCCAACAGCTCATCAGGTCCCAAAAACAATTCGAAAAGAAAAATATCCCCATCATTTATGTAAAAAAAATGTGCTGGATCCTTAGCTAAAGGTTAAGAGATATGAGGGGAGAAATTAAAGGAGCTAAACCTGATGGGACTGGAAGACAGAAAGACCAGGTGTGACATGAAAATGACATACCAAACAGTGAGAAGAATTTAGAGGAACAGAAGGGCCCTCTACTTCAAATTCACAAATAGCTCACACCCTCATCATCACCTTAAGGTGACCTAGGGAGAGAAGGGGTGTAGTGAAGGGGGAGTAATGAAAATCTTCACACAGTATGAAATGAAGAGGAGCAATATTAAAGCTTACCTGTGCTAAAATAAAAAAAAGTAAACCATCCTACTTTGTGGAACTGGGTCACTTTTTATTGGTCTATAGAAAATGCACATAAAGGACCTTAAACATACAGTAGACAGAATTACTTTTTATTAACCCTTTGAGGGTCGGTCCCGTACTAGTACGTCATTACAGACAGGGTCGGTCACGTACTTGTACGCCTAAATTCTAGTGCCTTCAAATCTGGTGGAAGAAAGCTGGCAGGCCTACATATGAAAGAATGGGTCTGCGTGGTCAGTGTGCGCAATATAAAAAAAATCCTGAAGCACGCAGTGCATAATGAGAAAAAAAAACTCCCACCGTTTTTTTGGTTTAAAACAGCGACTTTCGGGTGTATTTTCGTATGGTATTTGTTGATGTATTCTGGTTTTCTTGGTCTCATTTGATAGAATGGAAGATATATTACAGAAATGGTGATGATTTTGATTGGTTTTACGATGACAAGTACCTTGAAACTGATTGCAAAGTAGCGAAAATGTTCGATTTTTGTCTATGTTCAAGAGTAAACAAATCACGTCATGCGTCCAATACACATCAACTGGCATATCTAATATTCTTGCACAAGTGCACTGATATTATTTATACCGTTTCTACAATGATGCAGTTGTATACAAAACAGTAAATCTTCTATTTTTTTGTGAGAATAAAAATTCAAAATGGAAAGCAAAAGTAATGTAAGAGGGGCCTGGAGACGTGACTAATGAACAGATAAAATGTTATTTAAGTGCCAGGAATGTCTGTTTCGTTTATTCTGGACCCTATTTTGAAATTGGCATCTTTTGAAATTTGTGTAAAATTGGCCAAATTGCCAATTTCTGACCACCTTATTGGGTAGTTGAAATCGGTAAATTGGTGATTTCTTATACTCAATTGATAGAACAAATGGAACTCTAGCGAAATAGCTATAATTTTAGTAGACTGAAACATTGGAATTTGCCGAAAATAGGGCTCAAAGTGGGCAAAATCTTCGATGCGTAAATGTCATTCATACCGCTAACTTCACGAGAGCATAACTCCTTTAGTTTTCCATCAAATTTCATAATTTTGGTGGTGTTATGATCGGAAAAACATTCTCTATCATTTCATAAAAAATAATTTATTTTTTCTGAAAATTTTTTGACCCTGAGAACACGTTTGGGAGAGGGCCTCTCGACCCTCAAAGGGTTAAGAACGACATATTCAAGGATGAATTCTGGTCATAATGTACACTGCTGTGTAAATATGGTCTGAGAACCCTTAATGATAAGGTTAGTATTTGTTTTATAGCAGTATTGTTATACAGTACTTACATTAGACACACCTAGAAATAAACATACAATCAATTTTTAACCTCAAGAAAAGTAAGTGCTTATAAAACTCACAAAAGATCATTGCAGCTCTTCCTGAAGGTATCACGAGCTTCATTTGGGAACAGCTTCATCAGTTCATTGAGCTCCTTTAGGCATTTACTCCTAATATTTATTGGGTTAGTTGAATCTAAACTGGGCTTCATTAAACTTCTGCCCATATCACAAAAGTGACTTGAAACAATAACCTGATGATATTCAAGGAGGCTCTGAAAAAATTCAAGTGGATTTATTTACTTTTACAATACATGTTTAAGTTATAAATACATATCACTAATTTCAAAAGTTAAACAATTATCTGGACTACTGATACATCATACAAAGAAAGTTGTATACTATGTAATAGAAAAATAATGAATTTTGTATACAGTGGTACCCCGGATTTCGTACAGCTCCCAACTCGAACCATTATGCAAGTGTATTTTTATAAGTGCTTTTGTAAGTGTATTTTTGGGGGTATGAAATGGACTAATCTAATTTACATTCGTCCTTATGGGAACAAATTCGTTCGGTAACGGCACTCGAACAGCATTCTGGAAAGAATTATCAACGAAATCCGGGGTACCACTGTACTTGTCAAAAGTACAATTCCTGCTTTACTCTTCTATTTGCTAAATGGTTCATTTACATCACCATGAATAACATCTAGATGCTGGGGGGTGTTGGGGTAAGACTATAGCACCAGGTTTTCTAAGTTTAAACAATAATTTTTCTCTCTCACTTCAGTTCTACAGAAAGCTCATTAGAGGACTGTTCTTGCACTGGAGTAAGCTCCTCTTATTCATGCTCTTGATGCTAGTTAGAGAAAAGCTATTTTTCTTATCTGTGTACCTAGCCTCACATCCAATCTTGAATTGTTAGCATCCCACTGCAGAGTTGTATCTTAGATTGCATTTTAGTGGTAAAAAATTTGAAAGCAGTATAAACCCTCTTCATATATGATTTTCTCAGTAGGAAATGCACTGGTCTCATCTCACTGATGTTTGTTAGTAATCCTAAATTATAATACCTTGCTCCCCAGTGACCTCTCCTATTAAGTAGTGGCCATGACATGAAAGGCTTCAGGTAGTCCTATATAACATGATCTTGTAGTCTGTTCTATACTCTATGCCATCCTGAGATACCCCATTAATATTCCTTTCCATGAAATAGGCTGTTGATCCACAATTACTCTATTGCATATCTCTTACAAACATATCAGGAATCCTCTCCAGATGCCTAAACTATGGTTGATTTTAGTATAAATCTTGATTTGTCTCACATCAAATCTATTTTACTCTGCCATCCCACATAGTCCATGAAATTCTCTATTGCTTATTCCTTCCACACCTACATGTACCACATACATTCATTAACTAGTTCATATCAACAGCCTTGGATGCTTCCAGCAAGTCTTGAATTTTCTTACACGAGCATTTTGCTCTGGATGCAATTTCCAACAAGACTAGTTTTTAGCACATTTGCATAGCATCTTCCTTCCTGGATGTGATGCACAAGTCAGCTAATATATATAGTATGTTAGGGGAGGGAAGAAATAATAAGCCAAAATGATTTGCTCAAATACTTATTGCAAACCTAGGTCTCCCATCCACTTTGGAACATGATCTAATTACAGTATAAAGTGATTTCATTGCAGACAGTTCTCCTACACCTTAGATTTTAAAAACTTCTCATGGTTATTACACTTAAATTTTCAATCCCAGTGTTGAGACCTAAAAACATACCACAGAGATTTGGTACAAGTCAAATAAATTACACAAACCGTTTTTAGTACTTACAAAAAACAATGCAGCTAGAGCATGCCATAACTGGTGTTGGAAAGACTCATTCTGAGGCTTTTTTGTTGCTGCAAAGTTGATCATCTGAAGATAAACCTCAATGACTGTATCAAAATTAACCTCTTCATTGCTACTGGTAGTTGAATATGAGGTCAACAGCTGCAGCAAGTAACATGCTGATGGCACATGTTCCAGATCAGTTACCTATAAGAGTTTTGAATAAAACATGTTTGACAGATTTTTTTTTTTACCTCAGTGCCCATCTCTTGCCAAGGCATGGTGACCCAAAGAAAACACATTAACCTTTCTGGAGGGATGGGGATGTTGCTGTTTGGGGTGTCATTCAAAACGTCTGCACACTTCTGGCAAGACAGCTACTGACACAGTGATTGAAAGAACAACAGTGAATGCACATTCTCTCTTTTTGGGGCACTCTACCTCGATGGGAGACAGCCAGTATATTAAAAAAAATTAACATTTTGAAGAGAAGGATTTTTATAGAATGTTAAAATAAAAAAGATAAGATTTCTTCGGATTTTTAACCCCGGAGGGTTAGCCACCCAGGATAACCCAAGAAAGTCAGTGCGTCATCGAGGACTGTCTGTCTTATTTCCATTGGGGTCCTTAATCTTGTCCCCCAGGATGCGACCCACACCAGTCGACTAACACCCGGGTACCTATTTGCTGCTAGGTGAACATGACAACAGGTGTAAGGAAACACGTCGAAATGTTTCCACCCGCCGGGAATCGAACCCGGGCCCTCCGTGTGTGAAGCGAGAGCTCTAGCCACCAGACCACCCAGCCACCTCCCTTTTCTTCTTACAAATGCAAACCACTAGCTTGAATGTTTTACAATTATTGCACATCCTAATTATTGTGGGGTTATTTAATACTGATAGAACAACTTCCAAGTAACAACTAAGACTAATAAATTTCAAAATTCATTGATGTCAGCTAGGCCTGTATAAGTTGTATATTTTCAGAAATAAAGATTAGTATTATTATTAATACTTATCTGGCAAATATGGAGTGGGATTGCATATAGCTCTGGGGTACATTACTGTATGGTAATGCAAACAAAATACGTACTGTTAATTGTTCAGAAGAACATGTATATAGCTTTTAAATGCCTTTAATTGTTTTACAAAAATAATTTTAAGTCAAATTAAATTGTAAATTACTTCAATTTTTATAGCCATTATATCTAGTATACCTGGAGGGTATTCCGAGGGTCAATGCCCCCGTGGCCTGGTCCATGACTTGGCCTCATGGTGAGTCAGGGCCCAATCAACCAGGCTGTTACGTACGAACCAGTAGAGCTGTGGATCGTATGTTGGTCTGCACATGGCCAGCAGTAACAGCCTAGTTGATCAGGTCTTGATCCACCGCGAGGCCTGGTTGTGGACCAGGCCATGGGGGTGTTGACCCTCAAAATACCTTCCGGATATACGTACTCCATGTACATGTATACTAGATTTTTCTCCAAAACATTGTGCAGAATGTTTTGAATATATTTTAGCATAGCAAATTGCTATGCTAAAATTGCTAGCTCAAGATGCCAACCATGTAATAACTTTATTGCTAAGTTATCATTAAAGTCTGATTGAAATTATGTGAATAACTAATTTTTGTAAATTTATATTCAAGTTAACCCTTTCACTATAGCACCTACAGTATGTACATTTAAAAGAAAACAAAAATTATATATTTCAATATTTTATATTTGAAAATTAAAAAAATGGCAAAAAAAAATTCAGAAATTCTTTCATATTATAAGGAGTACAGTCTACTGCATAGAGCACTGTACTGTATTATATGTGCTAAGTTAAACTACTGGCAAACAGTTCAGTTTAATAAAAATAAACATTTATTACAGTTAGCCAGTACCTTTTGTGTACACAGTAAAACTGCTCTACTTCCATCGGGAAGCCAAGAAGGAAGTTTCTTTCCTGATGCTGCTTGGAGCAGAATATTTCTTAATGTACTAAGTAATTCATCTGCTGATTCAAGTGAGCTGAGGATGCTGAACAAACTGTCTGTCTCTCTGTGGGGATTATCATCTCGACTATTCATTGTTGATATCACCTAACAAACTGAAACATATAAAATTACAACCTCCTTTTTTATGGATTATAGTAATATTTCAGCCATTATGCATTGTGTTGTAAAAGCTTAGCAAAGTACAGTGGACCCCCGGTGTTCGCCCTGCTCAAAACTCACCCTTTTATGTAAGTGTATTTTTTTAAATGCTTTTACTGTACAAGTGTATTTTTGGGTGTCTAAAAGGACTACAGTGGACCCCCGCCTAACAAGCACCCCGGAAATCATACAATTATGTAAGTATAATATTGAAAGTGTTTGTGGAAGTGTATTTTTGGGGGTCTGAAATAGACTAACCTATATGACATTATTTCTTAAGGAAGTAAATTCGTTCGGTAATGGCACTTAAGCAGGCTTCTGGAATGAATTTTGCTCAATAGGCGGAGGTCCACTGTAGTCTACTTTACATTATTCCTTATGGGAATAAATTCGTTTGGTAATGGCACTTGAACAGCATTCTGGAACGAAAAAATAACGAAAACCGGGGGTCCACTGTACTTCAATAAGTCTGAAAAAAAAAAAAAACATTCTTAGAAACCTTGTACAAATACGACAAGAGTTTCCTATCCAAAAGAAAACTAGTAATCAGAAAATGCATACAGTATTTGGATGTAGACCGAGCCGCGGGGGCGTTGACCCCCGAAACCCTCTCCAGGTATACGCCAGAGTAAATAGATCTGTAAATAAAGGACCTATACTACACTACACTGTACTTTAATATGCAGATGTAATATTCAAGATAGACATTCTGTAACAGTATTCATAAACAAAAATATGATAAATACATTATGGACACAAGGATTAGTAATACATTAGCTGTCTTTATCATAAAGATTGCATAATTACCTAATACATAAATGTCTGGAATCCAATCCTGAATACCTTCAGAATTAGAGATGTTACTGTTACGCAAAATATATTTTAGTATAAAGTTATTAATATCTTGTAACTATGGCTAAAGCAATGTTCTAATGAACTTCAGTGTCTATTAGTGTAATGAAGGCATCAACTATGAAGAGCTATGCATTGTTAAAAAGAGTGGACAGTTGTATTATGTCTAGTTTCAGTGGCACAGTCATGGGGGGTTATAGGGAAGCTAAGGTGGTTAAAGCTCCCACCAGTTGCAAATATTTTTCTATATTTTTCCAACTGATGGCTAATTTTCACTGTGTTATACTGATCAGTGACCATGAAAGCATAACAGTTAAAGAAATTTTCCATGCATACTAAAAACCATGTTTTTAAAAATGATTTCTTAAGTTTTCAGCATCTTATGATGGAAAATTTAAGAAATCATGAGTACTAATACAGTATGAGTAGGAATTGGTAAAGCAAAAATAAAAATGTTCAATTAAAAAACTAAAAACTCACCACAAAACAGCTTTATCAATTAGTACTGTCATGCAATGCATTACTAAACATATTTTTTGTGACTTCAGGCTCATATCACTGCTGTTAATAAATCAGTGGTGAAAAATTTGAAGACCATTTTAGTCTTCTAGGTACAGCCAGTCTTGACTCTGTACCCATCATGCAGGTAGTAGTGAAAAGGTTAGAGGCACATACAGTGCTCGGCAATGTGCCGAGTAATACTTTAACCTGGAAGGTTTGTCAATGAGACAATGTAACTAAAAACAGGAATCTAAGGATTCCTTAAGGCCTTAAGTGCCTTACAGGCTTGTGTGGTGGATGGTTTGTGCCCTGTACCGAGTGGTCTTGAGAGCCAAGTCTGTTGGACATTTCTGGCTATTGACTAATTAATATGGGCAGGAATAAGGTGCTGACAGGAGACAATTGCAAAGATCATCAGATTACATAAGGAAGGCCATCAAACAAAGAAAATAATAGAAGCCACCAGTGTGTGTGTGTGTGTGAGCATCCAGTGAGGACATGGCTGCATCGATTCCTTGAGGACAATGTTGAGGACATACTCACACCAAAAGCACATCCAGGGAAGCCTCAAAAAAAAAAAAAAAATCCCTACTAACGTTAACTGTAATAACATAGAATTGCTCTGTTATCATCTGTCTGAATCTTTCATGCAGTGCAGTGAAAGCCTTTTACACAAAACTCTGCTCCTTGTCACACCACGAAATCTGCTGCTTGGTAGTTTCATGTCTGTGAGGTACCTTTCTTCAATGACTGGCTAGGATATTCCCAAGACTTGAACCCCATTGAGAACCTCTAGGTTGTGATCGAGAGATCTACTAGGGAAAGGATATCGGCCTATTCCAATGGCTTTAGAATGCCATACATGAGTTAGAGGAATTTACTCTCCAAAATCTTAAGAATGTGTGATAATTACTTCCAAGACAGATAAAGGATGTCCTAAAGCACCTATTTTGTGGTTGTGGTTTTAGAGTGGGAGCTGGTGTACTTTAATGAGTACTGTAATGGGTCTAGGATCTGGACCCAAACATTTAAATGGCTAAACAAGTCAACAGTAATGAGTTTTGTACAAGAATAATGATTTGTTACATACAGTACTTTAAAATTAAAATAACCATAAATATGAAAAAGTGACATTCATCAAATTTTAAACATTTACATCATACCTAAGACAATCATAAATGCACTTTATTACTATAATTATATTCGCAGGGATAAACATTAAATCCATAATGATCATATAGCACCAGGGAAATAAAAGAAAAGCTCCAATTCATTAGCTCAAAAGACCAAAACCAGTATGAAGGTATCCACCATGAAGTAAAGGTACTATGACAATACCAATACAGTATTTAATTCCAGTAAATACAGTATACAATTGTATGAAATGGTGACAAGTTATACAAATTTATTTGAAAGCTCTTGGATATACAAAGCATTTCAGGCAGTGTTAAAACTACATTATTATTTTAATTGTTATTATTTATTACATTCATAGAGAAGCACTAAACTTGTTAGGGTCATACCCCCATCCCCGGGAATTACTAGTAATGAGTTACTGTTATATTCATGGGAGAGCGCTAAATCTGTAAGGGTCATACAGCGCCTGGGGGTATGAGAGGTAATCTGGTTCTATCCGAGGGATAGCTCTGATTTCTTGGATTAAGTGCCTTTCACCTTCCAGACATTCTCGAAGAATTTATTACTATTATTATAATCAAAAGAAAAAGCTAAACTTGAATGGATAATAAGTGTGCAGGACACTTAAATAGCTCGACCTAACTTTTCAGAACTTGGAACGGGAATGATCTCCCAGCTATAATTTTAAGTGGTGAAGTGCAGTCTGAATAGAGATAGCTTATTTAATATGTGTGGCGTACTCTGGTTCTCGAGCACAATATTTCCACCAACTTTCTAATACATGACAAGAAAAATGGATTGTCAGTATGGCCAAGGTTCATGGGAGACCTGAACACAACTCTACAAGCTTGAGGGCTGGAATAAAACTCATAACCAAGCACAGCAGAGTATAATTACCCTCTAGGAGGTCACAATGACGTCTCGAAGGATTCAGAGAGGTAAAAATGGCAGTGTTGAAGATAAAGAAGAGATGCCCAACAATAACACTCCCTCCATCACTCAAAACACTGACCCAACCATTCACCCTTACACTAATTTTTATTTCAAGTCTAAAATATTAACAAAAAACAGACAAATAATAAAAACTCAGTTTAAATATACGTATTTATTGATTAGAAGTATTAACTGCTTCTCTGGGACTATTGAAATGCAACGAGTAATGCCTAAGAAACTCCATTTTAGCTCTTCTCCTTCAAAATATTAAAGCAACACTTTAACATAAATGTACAGTTTAAAATAATGTTTTAATTATTATGAACAGTAACAGTTGTATTATTAATACTAGTATTATTATTAGTTTCATTTGTTTTAAGTTTTGGCGGGTAAAAGTTTAGTGTTAAGTGATGGCGGTAACGAGAGAGTGAGTGTTGTGCTTCTCAACATCATCTTCTCTTCTCTTCTGCGCTGCTTTCATATGTCACTTCTTTTGGGTTAATGTGCGAGTGATTTGGGAAGTTCTGGCTTGTTGTGAAAAGTCCAGCGGTGGGCCAACATGACGAGGCTAGGGGGAAATGTTGCAGAGGTTGCTGCAGCAATGTTGATTGTGGGATGCCCTTAAGGGGTGTTTAGCTCCCCTCACAGCGCTGAATAACCCTTGTAGGTTTAGCGATTGGTTTTGAGTATAATAAACAGCTCTCCTCAAGGGATGGTCATAGATGCCGGTGAGGGCTCTTGATCCAAGGAATTGGAGTTTTCTTTCCCTCCTCCCCTTGGATCGAACTGAATACCAGGCGTTTGACCCTTACGGGGGCCAAACGTTTTCTAATAAATATGTCCTAGTGTTCATGTGAAGCTGAGGGGCGCTAAATCCAAGGAAGGCGATCTGACCTCCTTTGATTGAACCAGACAGCCTAACATTCCCCCGGCCTGTATGGCCCCCTAACTTTGTTCACTTTATGCCTATTCCTTTTTTCTTTTCTTTAAATTAGGTTCTTGACGCTGGTGAGGGGCTCTTGATCTAGGGAATTGGATCTGTGCTCTAGTTTCGTGAATTGAGTTTGAATACCTTCCATCCACCCCCACATGCGTTGTATAATCCTTCGAGTTTAGCGCTCCACATGATTATAATTTTCTTGAATTGATTTCACACAGTTGAGTTACTTAGCTGTTTTATTTTTTAAGGTCATAATCATTACGCTGCGCTGTATGACCCTTGTAGGTTTAGCGCTTCTTTTTTATTATAATAATCATAACTAATTTCTACTGTAAGTTACAGCTAGGCATTAAATAAAATATTACAAGGACCCCAGTGGAAATAAGTTTTTTTTTGTTATCCTAGGTAATTTACACGTGTTATTATGCATGATAATTGTACATGTGTACCTGTACTTTAATAAACTTACTGACTTAGGAGTTTATCACACCATGAATGTAATAAAGGTCAAGGGCTTTTGGTACATGGAATTGGATCTACCCTCCCTTGCCCTGAATCAAATTCGCCTCCGATTCCTCAGGCAGTATATGACCCCTGCAGGTTTAGCGCTTCCAGGATTTTTGGATTTTGACTAGATAAATTTAGGTTTCTAGCCTAACGTGAACCTTCATTTTTATATCTGCTCTTCATCCTGTTAGAATTATGGTTTTTACTAGAAGTTGTTTGTTTCTAGGCTATATACGTACTGTACAATGTTTCAGTGCTCGTTGCTTGAATTTATAATTCGGTTCTTCGAAATGCCCGATTTTGTACAGTACTGGAGTACTTTAACAGGCTTGTTTCACACTCGTGACCGAATGTTAGTACTTTCCTGGATGATTGTTATCATCCAACCCACAACTTTCTTTAATTTTGATTCATTAAATATAGGTTATTTTGTTGTCTCTGCTCTTAGTTTATATTATTGTACAACTGGCTGCAATGTGTTAACATATTTACAGGAATTGGCAAACTCCCCTTGAAGTGGCGCCACCACCTGATGATGGTGATTTGTCGCAGATGCCTTCCCAGCTGCCTCGTCAGGTTTGTTCTGCCCTGCCTGTTCAACTTTATCGTTTTCAGAAGCCATAAGGTCAGTGTGTCTGTAGGGGTGACGTTATCAGTGGTGACAGCACTGGACTTTCATTCGCAAGGTCTCGGTTAGCTTGTTGGCTGCTCCAGCCCACCTAGCAGAAAATTTTTTTTATCCCTCTGTAAGAATAAGATGCACAATCAAGACATTATTGAAGGACACCCTTAAGGAGGTTCAAAGAATTTGACCCGATTTCCCCTTGGACATAATCAGTTCTGATTTTGTCCAATTTTCTCAAATGCTGTATGACCCCTAAGAGTTTAACGCTCCCCCTTCCCCCATTAATAGAACAATGTTGAAGGAGACGTTTCGTCACTGAGGGCCTTTTCAATCCTACTGCGCGAAGCAAACCGGAGAAATGTCTCCGTCCACAAATGTCTTGATTGTGCATGTCTTTATTTCCACAGTCTATTCGTCGGCATTAATATACCTGTACTTATACTACTTGGGTGTAGTTTGCAAGCTGTTGTGGGTCGCATCGAGGGATAAAAATTTTAAGTGTTGGGCAAAAGGTACACGCTCATCGCTGTTTGTCTAATGTCAATAAAAACAAACGGAGTGGGATTGGTTACGAGTGATCTGCTGGAGTCATTGTTGGAACACCTGTTGTTCCCAATCTACGTAAACGACATTTATGCGGGAATAAAGAGCGACATAAGTAAGTTTTCGATGACACTAAAATAGGCCGTCAAATAATTTATGATGTGGACACAAAGGCTACAGCATGACCTAGGATAGGTTGATGCGGTCGAAGTGGCATAAGTATTCGCAATAAAGCTCGCCCGGTCACCATATGGAGAAGGCACCTGCAATATATTTAATAGAATTATTGGCTTCATATCAAGAAGTATAAATGAGTCCTAAGGCTTCAACTTTATATATCTTTGGTTAGACCTCATTTATATTATGCTGCTCAGTTCCGTTCTCCATAATACAAAATGGACATAAACCTCTACAATTTTCAGAGAAGGATAATGAAGTTGATAAAATGTATCAAATTTTTCCTACGAAAATAGGCTGAAGGCACTGAACTTACATTCTCTGGAAAAACGTAGAATTAGGGAAGATGTGATTGAAATATACAAATGGAAAACAGGAATAAATAAAGGAGATATAAAAAGCGTTTTAAAATATCTTAACCATGTCAGGACTCGCAGCAATGGATTCAAGTTGAACATAAGAAAGGAGGTACACTAAAATAGGCCTGTTGGCCCATACTAGGCAGATCCTTCACAAATCCAACCCACTAACAGAATAAGCGCTACCCAAGCAACAAGCTTTGATAATTCTATTTACTCTCGTGCAATAGGAAGTACTGATTGGGCAATAGAGTTATAGATAAGCAGAACAAACTCCCAGGTATCGTCACTGAAGCAAGAACAGTGTTATACCAAATATCAGGAATCATCTGGTGAGAATGAGATAATCTACATAATTTTTTTTTATATAGATTTAGAATGGAAGGGAAGAAGAAGGTTATGATTAAAGCTTGCAAACATTATCGATAAAATGCATATATGAATGGGATATAAGTAAATGCTGAAAATACTATATAATCAAGGTAGAATTCATTAATGAAATTAAAATGGGTAAATTTAGATTTATGAAGGATATGGGAGAGTACTGGATTGTCAGTAGAGTTGTAGATGAGAAATAAATTTCCATGTAACATTGAAGTAAATACTCTTGAAAGATTTAAAAATAGTGAAGAGTAAGTCAAATGCTATGAATATAATAATAATAATAATACTGTTTGGTGCAGGTATGGGAAGATGCGTCGTCGGGCTGGCGGCCAGGGAGCCTCCAGCAGGAAGACCCACAGTTAAATTTTGTCAGCGACGGCAGTGATCATGTTGTTCACCAGGTCTCGTGGCAACAGAGACACCACCACTCGCCTCATAGGCAGTATTCAGTCAGGTGATATTCAATTTTTATAAAGTCAAACCTCACCACTAGCCTATATAATTCCATGTAGGTGCTGTAAGATTTTGCCTTTAAAATTAGTAAAATATTCTTCCAATAATGATATATAATATATATATATATATATATATATATATATATATATATATATATATATATATATATATATATATATATATTCGTTCAGAAGGCTGTTCGAGTGCCGTTACCGAACGAATTTGTTCCCATAAGGACGAATGCAAATTAGTTTAGTCCGTTTCAGACCCCAACAATACACTTACAAAAGCACTTACAAAAATACACTTACATAATTGTTCGAGTTGGGAGCTGTACGAAATCCGGGGTACCACTGTGTGTGTGTGTGTGTGTATATATATATATATTTATATATATATATATATATATATATATATATATATATATATATATATATATATATATATATATATATATATATATATATATATATATATATATATATATATATATATATATATATATATATATATATGTATATGTATTAAGAGTGAATTATCTTGTTTCACACACACACAATGGGCAAGTTAAGTCTTTGGTTGTCAAGGCACTTTCTAGGCCTTGTAGCAATAAGCAAATACTGTACCACTATGTATCCCATGGTGGATATCGCGTATTGTTCATTATTTTAATTTCAACAGATTTACAGAATAATCAGTGTGTGATTGTAACGATTGGATTTTACCTTTACACAAATTTAATACATATCTTCTGTTAGGGTCAACTGAATATTATCTTCTTATTACAGTGAGAGTGGACGTATAGCATCAGAGGATAACAGGACCACAGCCGGCATGCTAAGACCTGTGTTCGAAATACGTATCCTTTTTTTTTTTTCAGAAATAGTGAAAGAGATGTAGATGAGAGACATTTTCTGTACCTACGGCAAAGGAAGATAGCGAAAATTACAAGAGAGGAATGGAAAAAGACCGAATGACTGTAGTGGAGTCTGACGAAGGTGTTGATAAAATTTATGAAAATAAAGTATTGAACTTGAGCACAGAAAGTATCTGAAAAAGTCAATTGATTGTAGTGTAGGAATCAAATAATGTATAAAAGGAGAGAAATAAAATGTGGACTGTATAAAATTAGGATATTCGAGCGTAAATAATTTGTGTCCAGTAGATACTACATTAGTAGTACTGTGAATTATTTATTTAGGGCCAAGGGAAAAAGTGAAAGACTGAAAGTAGGTTAGCAACGAAGCTATTTTTCTCTCTTCTCATCCTTTATCATCTTAATTCCCGAGGGAGGGAGAGTTGCCTTGATGCTGGTGAAGGGCTCTTGATCTAAAGAATTTGAACTACCCTTCCGTTCGATTAAACTTGATTGCATCCCAATCCCTAGGCTCTGTATGACCCTTACTGGGTTAACATTTTCCATGAATATGATCAAGAAAATTTGTCCTTGACTGATGGCAGCGGAGCGGTACCGTTCACTCTTCTCCCAGTTCCCGTACTTCAATATCGTCCAATCAACAGTGTTCCAGGATGTATTTCACACAGGTGAGAAATTAGTCCTCTATCTCACACACGTAAAGCAAGAGCTAAACTGTATATGTATTCAGTGCCTAATTAAGAATTTACATGGTCATCATTAGCCATAACATTTGTAAATCCCCCTCAAGGTAGGATCTTAGATGCCCGTGAGCAGCTCTTGATCCAAGGAATTAAACCTTCCTTCATGCGCTATATACCTCCAATGTAATAGTAATAACATTTGTAAATGTGTAAAAGGTTCATTTATATTATTTTAATATTTGCTTACTAACAGCAACCGTCCAGCAGTAAAACTGAATTTAAGCGAGTTGCACTAGTTATACCGTCTTATACCAGCGAGCAGTAGTAACGCTTAGTGAATATTAAAAAGTGGTGAATATTGTCAGGCACTGGTTTGGCTCGTCCAGTAATATCTAATGAAACCAAAAGGCATTGGCGACAGTTTTCTATGAGACGAAAGGAACATTTGGGACTATTTTTAATGGTGTGGTGGGTCTCCTTACCTCTGGCGTTAGAGTTGAAAATCTGTGGTGTGTTGGCGGACTAAAATTAATGAATTCAGAGACTACTCATTCAGAAATGTTCAAGATATGTCAAAGTATTTTATCCACAGTGGTATATTACAGACCATTCTGGAAAAATACCCTGACTTTGCTCCCTGTAAATAAAGCATTGACACGTGTGTGTGTGTGTGTGTATGTACATGTGTGTATGTATATACATGTATGCGTGTGTATGTGTATATGTATATGTGTGTGTGTGTGACCCAACAATTAAAATTTGCACCAATAACTCATTACAGTTGTGGCTGGGTGTAGACTAATAGATTGCTCATTGCTTTATAATTTGTTCATGAGTGCAACCATGTACAGACGTAAGTAAATTTACTTACATGATTCATTAATTTGTAACTAGTGAATTAATTACCATTGTACCTTGTTCAGCTATCAAAACTTTGGGGCCCAGTCTCTGGACCCTATATATACCTCTGTAATCTGCAAATACCTTTGTAACTTGTCATGATTGTGACCATCTGAGTTCATTACCTTTGTAACTTGCTCAGCTATCAAAATTTGAGGTCCAGTCCCTGGACCCATTATGTACCTCTGTAATCTTTTGACTACCGCCCACAGGATGGGTATGGGGTGCATAATAAAGATATCAAACTAAAACTAACTGTTGGCGGACTTCTTAGCAATCGCCACTGTCTTGGCGCAATATATAAAGGAAGTTCTGCAGGTCAGGTCTAACAACCTTCGCCACATATCATCGATTATCTAAAGCTGGAGCTCAGCCTCCTAGTGTGGCTATCTAGTTTTTTGTTGGGATATCGCTTCCCGTGGCTACGCCTCCTTGGTCAGAGTTTAGTCAGTTCGGTTGCTCATTCTGCATACATTCTCATAGACACCACAGCTTTGCTGAGTGGTTTGCTGAGCTTTGTTGAGTGGTTTGAACTTTGTCACTATTTTTTTCTTCATTTGTGCCACAACAGTAGCTGATATTCGTCTTTGTTAAACATTTTTTTTCGTGGGGTCACTGGAAGACCTAGTTCACAAGGCTTAAAGGTTTGCGCTGTGTCACTCATATAAATCTTAGTATCGTCACCGAAGAATGCTGCTATGCTACGTTTCTTATTTATTCGTGTCCAGTATAAGGAAAAGGACTGGGCGGCCTTTTCGATGGGGCTCCATACAATCAAGCATTAGGGACGGGAGGCTTCTCATAGCAGCCTTCCCAACTCAGAATATTGTCCCTATCTAGTCATTAAAGCATAACATCCTAGGGTCATCTAGGAGACTATTACACAAATAACCCACACATAAAAGAGAGGAGCTTACGACGACGTTTCGGTCCGACTTGGACCATTTACAAAGTCACACTAAGCAGGTTATTTGTGTATTGTTCCAGTCACGGTATTGTGCCTTTTTTGTTATTTAGGAGACTATTACTATCTGAATCATTGATTTTTGTAGGACGTGATTTTATATTTCGGTTGTGGTTAAAGTTTTTATTGCGTTTGGCTTACGTATATATATTAACTGAGTTGTATATTGTACGCAACAGATCGGTCGGTGGTGGTGTCAGCACCAACGGGGTCGGGTAAGACGGTGGTGATGGAGCTGGCTCTGGTGAGGCTTCTGCATACCCTGGAACATCAGCTGCCTACTGGATACATCCAGCCACGCGCCCGAGTAGTCTACCGTGAGTATCACATAAACATACACTCCGACGAGTACACACATTAAAGTTAAAGGCTCTTGATTCAAGGAACTGGATCTATCTTACCCAACTTCGGATTGAACCTGATTACTTCCTATTCCCAGGTGCCGCATGACTTACGGGTTGTCATTCCCTATGGTTATAACAATAATAGCTAAAGAGCAAATAACCCGGCGTTTCTGTCCAAGTCGGACCAAAACGTTGTCATAAGCTTTTCTCTCTGTATGCATATTATCTGTGTAGTAATATCTACTGAGTGTATTCTCTGTACTTTTGAGTTACACTTTGTATCGTTTGCTCTCCACACTCTTCTCAGCATTTCTTGAAATATTCTTTACTACCATATATAATACTTGGATTTTCTTTATGTTTATACCTCTTTAAGGGAAGCTCCTTGACGTGGTAAAGAGGCTATCGGTCTGAGGAATTGGACCTTTTGGTCTTCTTCCTCAGACCGAACCTAATTACCCCCCAATCCCCCCTCCCTTTTCCCATCTTCCCCATCCTCCCTTTTCCCTTTCCTCCTCCTCCTCCTCATCCCTCCCTTATTTCCTTCCCAGTTTTACCCTGGGAGCTTCTCTCCTCAGGCATTCTAGTTCCTAGGTAGGGGGAAGGGTATCGTGGTCCATCCCATTCCGTTGAGGTCCTTAGCGGTGGTGTAGTTTGCCGTGGAATCTGGATCGCCTGGGGATGTCCCGATCCCTCTCCGGTCACCCGGGGGGTGGCCTTGGGTATCTTTCGGGCGACGGGTGTATCTCTGGAGGCCACCTTTCGATTCCGGGGTGGTGGCCGAAGGCGGTATGCTTTGTGGCGGATATCCGGCCGCCCTCTCTTTTGTCCGCCGAGATGGCTCGGTGGATGTGAGGTTGCTATCCCGGATTGCTGGTTTACTGGCATGAAGGGTAGGGTATGGCACGGGTTCCATGCTGCATCTGCACCACTTGCGGTGTTGAGGTCCTCTTGGGCACGGAGGGGGATTTATGCTTACTTTCATTCCTCCTAGGAGCTATTCCTCCACGTTCCCCCTTTTTTTTATTCTTTTTTTTTTTTATTTTTTTTCTTCTTTCTTTTTTTTTCTTAAAAATAAAAAGAAAGAAGTAACCTAACCATGGCTGACCCAATCCATGAACCCACTACCCCCGGGCCCCTTCCTGATACCGAACCCAGTACTGACCCTGCCTCGTTAACGGATGACTCTTTGGACACCTCTCATGCCCCTGTACCTCTTGCTGGTGCTGGTTCGTCACCTGCTTCAGGTACCAGGGTCCCGACTGGCCCTTTCGATACGTCTGACCTTCGCTCTTCTCTGACCTTGATTCCGGCTTCTCCCTCGACGGTGCGGCAATTTTCGAATCGCTCGCCCGTCTCCCATCGGACCACCCCCGGTCCCACACAAAAACGACCAAGACCCACACATGACGATTCGACACTCCCTTCTCGTTCATCACAGAAACGACCAGCTCGTCACGCACTCCCCTTAAACTCTCTGTTTCAAACTACTCAATGGACGAAGTTTTTTACTCTACGACCGACTTCTCCTAATACCTATCTTTCAGACCATAGTATTGGTAAAGCTCTGCTACGCCATGTTGGTAAAGACATCTCATTTCACGCTCTCAAGAGCGGCACTCGCATTATCACGGTCCAGAATGCTGGCCAAGCTCGCGATCTTTCCCTTCTTACGACCATTGACACTACACCTGTTACTATTGACAAGCACCATTCCCTCAATTCTTGTTGTGGTTCTGTCATTTTGCCCCACACCATTGTCCAACGGAATTTCCAGACATGTGGTGATGACATTTTCGAGCAGCTTGAGCTCCAAGAACTCCCTATCCTTAAAGTTGACACTTTTGTCCTCCCAGCCAATAAGCGAAGACGTTATCCTTGCAATATAGCTCGTTTAACGTTTGACTGCCGAGAACTGCCACCTTCGGTCTACATTGCAGGTCAACGTTTACAAGTTCGAAAGGTGACCCCTACACCGCAGCAGTGTAGAAACTGCTGGCGTTTTGGTCATCCAGCAAAATATTGCAGGTCCATGGCCGAATGCCCAGTCTGTGGTGCTGACGACCATGCCAGTTCTTCTTGTACTCTACCTCCCTCTTGCCTTAACTGTCATGAGGCACATCCTGAATGAGCGGGAAATCCGTTGTCTCAAAGAGGCGGAAGGCTTCTCCTATGCTATGGCTGTCTCTCATCTTCGCCTTCAAGGGAAACTTCCCCGTATTTCTTATTCTCACATTGCTAAACGTCGCCCCGCTTCTGGGGTCCCAACTTCCACGGCTTCCTCTGTGGTCGCCTCATCCTCCGTCACCCCTGTCTCAAATCCTTTTGATGTTCTTGGCTCCGAGGTCCCTACCTCGGCTTCCCATACTATCCACACTCCTTCCTCTATTCACTCGCACAGTTCTGAGTCTACACGTCCTCGTCCTACACCTAAACCTCAGCGCCTTCCCTCTTATAAGCCCGGCAAAAAATCCCTATTGCCAGGTTCTTCGCCTCCGACTAGTTCTGTAACGTGTGTGGAGGTTCATCCTCCTCCTCATACACTACCTTCATCCCCTGTCCCCTCCCAAGTCCCTACGACAGTTCCCTCTTCTACCTCCTCGTCCTCTACTTTAGTACAGTCTATAGACTCCCCGATAGTTTCTTCCATTTCTAATGTAGTCTCCCATTCTGCATCTTTGACTTCCGAAACACTGGAAGCTATTGCAGAATATATTTCAGAGACTGGGCCGATGATGGACACTACTCCATCTGAGGTTCCTAATCTCTCTTCTTCGTCTCAACCCCCTCTTCCTTCACAACGTCCTCCTCCCTCTCTGATTACAGGTCTTCCGCTGCCTCCACACGTGGACTTTTCTAACCCTAGTCCATAGCTTCCTCTCACTACCACTTCTATCTTTTTCTCCATAAATCATGGCTTATTTGCAGTGGAATATCCGAGGCCTCAGGGGTTACAGGGGTGAGCTTCAGGTGTTGCTCTCCCATTTCCCTATTGGGGTCTGTTTGCAAGAACCCAAACTACAATCCACTGTTATCAGGCCCTTTTCAGGCTATAATTTGTTATATTCATCGGAACCTTTTCCGATGGAACCTTTAACGAAAGTGCTCTCCTTATACGCACTGGTGTTCCATACCGTCAGCTCTATGTCCCTTCTTCCTTACATTACACAGCAGCCCGTATCCACTTGAATAAGTGGTATACACTCTGTTCTTTATATCTCTCCCTTCAGGGCATTGTCTATCCCAGATGTTGATTTTCTGGTTTCTTCCTTACCGCCACCCCTTCTATTACTTGGCGATTTTAACGCGCACCATTTTCTCTGGGGAGGGTCGCACTGTGACTCCCGTGGCATTCAGTTGGAGGCATTTCTTGCTTCTCTTCCCTCCATGTTTTAAATACGGGTACTCCTACCCATTTTGATCCCCGAACTCATTCTTTCTCCTGCATCGATCTTTCCATCTGCTCTTCATCAACTGTCCTTGACTTCACCTGGTCTGTCCTCCCGGACTTACATGACAGCGATCATTTCCCAATTATCCTAAAGTCCCTCTGTTTTCTCCACCTCCTCATAGCCCACGCTGGCAATTTGACCGGGCGAAATGGGACCTTACGCACATCTTACTGCCTTTCATGAGGTTCCTACCTCATCCTCCATTGATGAGGTTTACATCTCTTTTCGTCCTCCATCTTCACAGCGGCTTCACATTCTATTCCCAAACCTCGGGCAAGCATCCTCAGAAGTGCGTGCCTTGGTGGTCTCCTACTTGTGCTCGGGCAGTGCGTTTGAAACGCGCTGCATGGGGCAGGTATCGGTATAACAGAACCACAGAGAGACTCCTTGATTTCAAGCAGAAGAGAGCTATTGCTCGCCGTGTCATACGTGATGCTAAACGCACTTGCTGGCGAGATTACGTTTCTACTGTCACTTCGGCTTCCTCGATGAGTGCAGTCTGGAAGAAAGTGCGAAATTGAGTGGTAAATTCTCCCCGACCCGGCTCCTGTTCTTCAGGTTGCTGGTGTCGATATAGCACACCTCTTGCCGTTGCCACTGAAATTGGTAATCATCTCGTCCGCATTTCTCAGGGTCTACATCTATGCCCCTCGTTCCTTTCTTCTAAGTCTGCCAGCGAGTTAAAGCCCTTAGATTTTTCTTCTCTTAGAGAAGAATCCTATAATGTGCCTTTTACCCTTCAAGAACTGGAGGCAACACTCTCTGCTTGCCGATCATCGGCAGCTGGGCCAGACGGCATACATATTCGTATGCTGCAGCATTTACATCAGTCTGCTCTTACTGTCCTCTTACGACTCTTTAATCTCATATGGTCGCAAGGAGTTATTCCCCAGCTGTGGAAGTCTGCTATTGTTCTCCTTTCGAAAACCAAGTACTACGGGACGTGATTCCTCTCACTACCGTCCCATCGCTCTTACCAGTGCAATTTGCAGGTGATGGAACGTCTAGTTAATAGACGTTTGATGTGGTATTTAGAGACTCACAATAGTCTCTCCCTAGTCAATATGGCTTCCGTAAGGGCGTTCTGCCATTGACCCTTGCTGCGCTTGGATACGTATATTCGTAATGCCTTTGCGAATAACCATTCGGTTATCGCTATCTTTTTCGACCTTGAGAAGGCTTATGACACAACTTGGAGATATAATATCTTGGCCCAGGCCCACTCCTTAGGCCTCCGAGGCAACCTACCATTCTTTTTAAGGCCTTCTTAACTGACAGACATTTCCGGGGCCGGGTTAGTAATGAACTCTCCCGGAATTTGTCCAAGCTGAAGGTGTCCCCAGGGATGTGTTCTGAGCACAACACTCTTTCTGCTTGCTATAAATAATCTGGCATCTGTTCTCCCATCCAATATTTGGTCATCGCTCTATGTGGATGACTTTGCTATAGCTTGTGCAGGTGCTGACTGTCACCTCATTGCAGTTTCCTCCAGCATGCCATCAACCAGGTTTCTGATTGGGCCACCACTCACGGGTTTAAATTTTCTAGTGGCAAAACTCATCAAATTACGTTCACTAGACGTTCAGTGGTCTCTGATCATCCATTGTACCTATACGGCTCACGTATCCCAGAACGTGATACAGTCAGGTTTCTCGGCCTCCTGTTTGACCGCAGATTGTCCTGGAAACCTCACATTACCTCTCTGAAGGCGACTTGTCATAGCCGGCTGAACCTCCTTAAAACCCTCGCACATCTTTCATGGGGGCTGATCGTAGAACTCTCCTTCGCCTACATTCGGCCCTAATTTTATCGAAACTCGATTATGGTGACCAGATATATTCGGCAGCTTCTCCTGCCACTCTTTCCAGCCTTAATCCCATCCATCACCAGGGATTACGCTTATGCCTTGGTGCTTTTCGTTCTTCCCTGGTTGAGAGCCTCTATGTAGAAGCGAACATTCCATCCTTGTCCGATCGTCGAGATGCACATTGCATTCGCTATTATGTTCGCTCATGACCTCCGCAATCCTTCCATGTATAGGATTGTTACAGATGTTAGTAGGCGCTCTTTATTTGTTCGTCGCCCTGCTTACTTCGTCCCTTTTCTCTTCGTCTACATTCACTCGTGTCTTCCCTTCAGCTCCCACCTCTATATGTTCATGTGACATCTCCCTTTCCCTACCCCTTGGGAAGTTCCTGCTGTCCGTGTCTGTTCTATTCCTCTACCTTGCGCGAAAGCCCAACTACCTACGGCGGCTTCTCGCTCTTTCTTTCTAGACCACTTCCATTCTCATTCCCATGCCATCGCAGTATACACCGATGGTTCAAAGTCATCTGACGGCGTCGGATTCGCAGCAGTGTTTCCGGACAGCGTTGTACGAGGGCATCTATTACCTTCGGCTAGCATATTTACGGCTGAATTGTATGCCATTCTTGTAGCACTTATCCGTATTGCATCTATGCCTGAGTCACCATTTGTGGTCGTTTCAGACTCCCTTAGTGCTTTACAGGCTATCCGTAAAATTGATACACCTCACCCCCTAGTTCTTCGTATCCACCTTTGGTTACGCCGTATCTTTAGCAAGCTTAAAGATATTGTTTTTTGTTGGGTCCCTGGTCATGTTGACGTACAGGGCAATGAACAGGCAGACACTGCTGCGCGGTCAGCAGTACATGACCTTCCAGTTTCATATAGAGGTGTTCCTTTCACGGACTATTTTGCGGTCATTGCTACCCACCTTCGCACCCGTTGGCAACAACGCTGGTCTGACCTGCTGAATAACAAACTTCATTCTGTTAAACCGGTTATAGGTTTCTGGCCTTCTTCTTGTCACCAATGTCGAGGTTGGGAGACTACTCTCTCCCGTCTTCGCATCGGCCACACTCGTCTTACTCACGGGTATCTCATGGAGAGGCTCCCTGCCCCTCTCTGTGAGCATTGTCAGGTTCCAGTGTCTGTTCGACATATCCTGTTGGACTGCCCACTCTATCAACGAGCACGCAGAATTTACCTCCAACGACGTCTTCGCTCTGCGGCCCTTTCTTTACCTTCCCTTCTTGCAGATGGACCCTCCTTTAATCCTGACTCTCTTGTTGACTTTTTGACAGAAACTGACTTACTACACAAACTCTGAAGATTATACCTCTAGCACCTCCCTCAGTCCCTTCTACCTCGATCTCTTGCTACCCTCCACCCCTGCACTACCCACCGTCATCTAGCACTCCATACCCTACTAATCGTCCATCTCCCTCTTACAACTCACTCTCCCTGCATCATACAATAACCTGCAGCGCTGTATAACCCCTGTGGTTTAGCGCTTCTATTTGATTATAATAATAATAATAATTTATGTTTATAGCTCAACTTGTAACTAATTTCTAAAAGTCGTATCAGTTTTACGTGAGCTTATTTCAAGAGTTTCTTGTTAAATAAATGTGTTCTATTTTACTTGTTTCTTAACAAATTTGAGCAACGAGATATAAACAACCTAAATTATCAATTAAAAAATTAAATAAAACTTAGGAAAGAGAGATTGTTCTTTTGGAAATTATAGTTACAAACTAACTGGAGAAGTTCATAAGCGTTCAGTCAGCTACAACGTAAAGAAAGAAGTAAAAGAGGTAAGGAAAAAAATGAATGCAAATATAATCTTCGGAAGGAGTGAAGAACATTTAATCAGTCAAGAGTAGACTGAAATTGAAATTACTACATTAGTTTTTGTTACCATTGTTGTTGGCATCACGAGAAGTATCGTAAGTTGTAGTTCTTTTCATGTACAATATACTTTATTTACTGACACTATTTGAGAATACATTTTTTTAATACATTTCGTTTCCTCAATTAAACTCAAAAGATTTTTGTATTATTAGATAAAAGAGCTATGCTGCCTCAGCTTATTCCAAAGTCAGGCTCGAACAAACAGGGAAAGCCTGTAAGGTAAGCCTCTCATACCCCAGGATGCAACCTGCAACAGTTTATCATATAATTAATGGTATACAGTACCGACAAGTTGATAGATTCTTCTACAGAAGTGGTGGATATAAGGAGAGTGGTGGATATAAGGAGACTCATACTTCTTGCCCAGCCCAGGATTCGAACTTAGGACCTTTCATTAGTTGACTGCACACAATAAAACTAAATTCTTTGTCATTCTTATGTCAGAGATAATTCCTGATGTCCCATGTCCACGTGTGTATCAGTGGCGCCCATGAAGGCAGTGGTGACGGAACGGTACTTGGACTGGCGGAGCCGATTGTCTGCCCTGGGACTCACCTGTGCAGAAGTTACTGGTGATACCGAGCACGACGACATATCCGTCATCAGGAACTCTCAGGTCCGTACTTGTAGAAGCAGTAGCAAGTCCGAGTGTCAGTAGCGTGTTCAGAAACATTCAGAAAATATATTTTCAATATGTATTTCATGACGAATCCTTTTAGGGGGATGCCTTGATGCTAGTGAAGGACGTCGAAACGTCATCTAAAAATTTATCTTCAATTATGGGTCAGTTATGAATTGTTCCATCCACGGTATTGATTTTTTATTCTTTAGCAAGTTATAATGTTTCCTGCAGGTGGTGCTGACGACACCGGAAAAATGGGATTCCCTCACCCGCCGCTGGAGAGACCACGCATCCCTCATGCAGGCTGTCTCTCTTCTCCTCATTGATGAAGTAAGTGAAAAAAAAAGATAAAAGTTGCAGAACCACCTTTCATTGGGACAGACACCATAGATAAATGTTGCCCTATTAAAGGCTTGTTCTGCAGTGTATTATTCAATGTTGTCGGCAGTACGCCATTCGGATCTACGAAGCGAGTTGTTAGTTCATTCGTCAGGCAAACTCACTTGATAGCCACAGCTTAACATACACTTCCTTCATGTGGGTGCCCTGATGTTGAAGTCCAAAAGATGGGGTGGAAGAAGTAGAATATTAAAAGAACCTTAGGGACAGCCCAATATTTTTCCTCATTTTTTTTTTTTTTGCCTCTTCGAAGGTATGGGTTCCCACAGTTGCACTGTAGACAGGTCCCATCTGAAAGAGGGGTGAGGATGAGTGAATATTAAAAAGGTATAAAATACCGACAGGTTGTTAGGTAAGACATATGCAACAGTTAGGTATCTTTATTTCGAAACGTTTCGAAATAAAGATATCTAACTGTTGCATATGTGTCTTACCTAACAACATGGGTGAGGATGATGCAGTTTGGAGAGCCATCTGCATTGATGTCAGCGCGCTTTTAACAAGACAACGATTGAATGAATCATAACGAATGTGTTTCCTCGTTTTTACTCATTTTACCTCAGTGGGGTAAGGAGAAAGTGAGCAGAATGGGACAGGGACATGGGGGCAGTGACCCCCAAAAGTGTCTACAGTTAAACTACAGGTATATTAGAATTTTTTTTTCACTATAATTAAACTAGCCGGCATTATTTGCCGTCACCCAAGAGGTGCACGCACCTCAGGTTAAGAACCATTGAACTAAGTTTACCTGGAGAGGGTTTCGGGGGTCAACGCCCCCGCGGCCAGGTCTGAGACCAGGCCTCATGGTGATCAGGGTCTGATCAACCAGGCTGTTACTGTCGGCCGCACGCAAACTGACGTACGAACCACAGCCCGGTTGGTCAGGTAATCCCCCTAATGTATGTTGGGAGGCAGTTGAACAGTCTTGGGCCTCGGACACTTATGGTGTTGTCTCTCAGTGTACTCGTGGCACCCCTGCTTTTCATCGGGGGAATGTTGCATCTCCTGTCGAGTCTTTTGCTTTCATAGGGAGTGATTTTCGTATGCAGGTTTGGTATTTTTTTTATCACAAAGCTTATGTAGTGCATGAGTGTATTAATTCTTATTACTTTATTACTGCATTAAGGTAAAGTGATACAGGTAATATAATTAATATTGTAAGTTGTTGAAACCACTGAAAATGATTTGAATGAACTCTAACATGATACTCAATAATTATAAATCTTTCAAGGGGGAAAGGAAGAAAGGGTGTCTTGATCCCGCTGAAGGGCTTTGGGCCCAGTGAAATGCAGCAGCTACTCTCCCTTTCATTAGATCTATTTGATTACTCCCCATTCCTGACTAGGCTCTGTATGATACCTATGGGTTTAGCACTTTCCCATGAAATTAATAATAATATAACAAGAATAAGAATAACAATTATTGTAAATTAAGAGCACAAAGTATCTTAAATCATATGAAGGGCAAAATTTACTGTGGCAGATATTAAAATTTTAATGTATCTTATTATTTTATTTAAAACTGTAAATAAATTTCTCGGAATCAAATATTTTTAATATGTACAAAAAAATGTATGTGATTATAATGTGGTACAGTGTCTGTGTGCTTATAGGATGTGAAACAGTCTTGGTTTCGTTGTGATACAAAATGACATGGTTATAAGACGTGGTACACAAGGTCTCTTTAAGTGATGTTACTATGTTTATAGGTACATTTGCTGAACGATGAAAACCGCGGACCCACTCTAGAGGCTGTCGTGTCCCGCATGAAGACCATTCGATCCACCAGACCCAACACGGATAATAGCAATGTTGCCCTCAGGTAACAAGAAAATTCTCTCTCACTTACATATGTTTTGTTGTCTCCATGTGGGTTCGTATGTGCCGCATGTACTATATAATGTAATAATAGTTTAAAAATTTGCGTCTATTGGGAAAAATAATGTACATGTCTTGTTTGAGGTTCATTGCTGTGTCTGCGACGATCCCCAACGTAGATGATGTGGCGGCCTGGCTCTCAGATGAACACGGTCCCGCGGTAGCACACAAGTAAGCTGTTGTCTTTGTAAGCTATTTGTATGAAACGCTAAAGTTGTATGGGTAATTCAGCCCTAGCCGTGGCTCAGTCTCTGATAAGTTAGGCTGTTTGTGGAATATGATCCTCAAAATCTTCAGAAATGAATGGCTTATCTTGGCTGTGACGACCAAGGGACGAAGTCCGGTGATGAATGCAAGGCTCTTACGTCAAGGTGCGTAATGAACTTCCTTTGGCAATACTGGAAGCATTGGCTTTTGCATAACGAAGACATTCTCTTTGACTTTTTTTTTTAATGGAAGCTAACCTATTGCACCAGCTTTGATCTAAATTTTACTCCTACACTAACCCCCCACCTCCACTAACCCTTGCCTTCATACTCCCCTACCCCTCGTTCACTCCTAACCTTCGCACATCCCTCCCCGCAGCGCTACATGACTCTAACTGGTTTAGCGTTGAAATTTATATATTATTATTATTTCGCATAAGTTAATTTCTTCATATCATATTTTACTCAAACTGACATTCACTTCTAAAGCTCACGTTTAACATACTGGTGTAGTTAGTTACGTTGTATAAGGAGTGAGTCGTGAAATCGTTTAACACGATTGTCAGCAATTCATGGAACGGGCAGGATTCAAACACATGGTAAACTAGCCCTAAAACTAGGACTGTTTGTTTTAGGGCTGGCATGCCATGGGTTAGTGAATTATATAAAGAGCGTATGACGATGATCGTTCTAGAGGTGGTGCCTCGATGCTGGCGAAGAGCTCTTGATCCAAGGAATTGGAGCTACTCTCCTTTCTTGGATCAAACCTGATTACCTCACATTCCCCAGGCGCTGTATGATCCCCTGCTAGTTTAGCGCTTCACCATAATCTTGATAATTATGACAGTGATCAGCTCGATGCAAGAATGGGAAGGTCAGATTCAATTCCTTGGATCAAACTCAAATTATATAACCATATTTCAGTATCGTAGAGAGAGTGCAAATCAACGCCATTTTCAATTGTTTTAAATTAATACAAATAGCAATAGCAATTAACAAAAAAAGGCACAATACCGTGACTGGAACAATACACACACAACCCGCACTATGATATGCAACAATACTGGATCATAAAAATCCATCTATTGTAATAGCTCAAAATTTATCAAGATTTTATTTTGAGGATTGGTAAAAGTAGATTAAGTAACAGGCATTTTCTAAATGAAATACTAAACACTTCAAGTCAGTTAGGTTACTTAACAACAAACATCACTTGATGGCTTGCCTCAGATGAGCCGGTTTATAGCGCACGTGTCCCGCCACTGTACCTGTTACATTATGTTAATAATTATTATAATTATTATTACTATTATTGTGGGGAAAGTCTAAACATCGGGGTTATAAAACGCCTGAGGAATGGAAGGTCTACAGGTTTGATCAAAGGAAGGAAAGAGTAATTCTCATTCCTTAGTTCAAGGAATTGGAAGTGTTTTTTTAGGCAATGCTTGTAATATTGACTTATAAAGCAAGGATGGGTTGGTGCAGGTTGGAGGAGGCTCTGCGACCAGTGAAGCTTCGCCAAGTTGTACTAGGATATGAGAGCCGGGAGTCCTGGAGTGAGTTTCGCTTTGACCTCTCCCTCAACTACCGCCTCCCATCCGTCATCAGCACCTACAGTGATAAAAAGCCAACCCTGGTCAGTCTCCCTACTCTCACTGATTTGTTCAAACCCAACAGTAGACATAGTAATTCTGTTCATGTATGGAATGTTTTTTTCAGCGCCAGAAAAGTACATACTATAGTGGAAAAGAACCTTCACGTATAGGTTTAATACCTGTTTTGCAGAAAAAATAATCTTTACACATTTAACACATGCGGCGAATTTTATTTCAATAGTGTATAATAGACTATCTACCGTGTGGTTTGTGACCAATATCTTCTGACTTGGCCGGTGGATGAAGGTCTTCGTGTCGACCAGGAAGGCTGCACAGGCAACTGCAACAACACTGACGAAGGAGGCGCGGCTGGTGAGGGACTCTGCCCACAAACAGATACTAAGCGCCGTCGCCAATTCCCTCAGGGACAACAAACTCAGAGGTAATTTGATATCTCGCTTTCGTGAATAAAACAAAAATATATGCAAACAATAAAAAAAAAAATATATGCAAACAATAAAAACAAAAATATATGCAAACAAAAATATATGCAAAAATTACACACATACACAAAACGATTTAAGCGCTGTTAACAATCCCATTCATGTTATTTAATTAATTTTTAAAACTAAAATTTGACCTAAATCTGATTAAAGACATTTCATTGAACATCTATTTTTCACGTGAGTTATATATAGGAGAAAAATCAACATAGGTGAGGTGAGAGTGTCTTGGTTGCAGAATGTGTGTTGTGTGGGGTTGGATACCACCACGCCGGACTGGAAGCCACTGACCGCCATCAACTTGAAGAACTCTTCATGGACTGCCAACTTCCCGTTCTTGTTGCCACCAGCACCCTCGGTGAGCACCACACATTGTTAACTGTACTTAACTCTGCACCTACATACATACATAGAGTCGACAGACTTTAATACCCTAAGTTTATAAGTAGATAACTAATTTATGTTTATCAGCCATGGGTGTGAACCTGCCGGCGCATCTGGTGGTGATCAAGTCGACGGAGCAGTACGTGGGTGGCGCCTACCAGGAGTACTCTGCTACCCAGCTGCTGCAGATGATGGGTCGCGCTGGTAGGCCTCAGTTCGACACCCACGCTACTGCTGTCATCATGACTAAGAACCAGCACAAGGTAAGAAACCTTTCAGCGGAAGTGACGAAGCTGGTGAAATGCTCTTGATTCGTGGAAATGGAGTTACCCTCCATTCCTCGGATCAAACTTTATTATTTCCTATTCACAGGCGCTGTATGACTACGGATTTAGCGCTTCCCAAAGAATATAATAATAATAATACTCTGGTAAGTCATTTATGGATCAGCATGTGCTAGTGTAAGGCACTGGTAATCAAGGTAAAGAATTCACGTTGTTCATTTTATGTTTTAGAAAAAAATAAGAGGTGGGAAAATATCCATGGAAGTAGAACTATTTTAATTTTTATGCCATATGCAGATTGTCATAGTAACTTAAGGGGCGTTGATCCCCGGAACATCCTCCAAGTATACTCCAGGTAATACCTAGAAAAAATGACTTTCCCTATGTTAAATCATGTTATATATGTTACTGATATAGTTGCTATGGTGCAGGGAAAATGCCTAAACTATTATAAGCTCGAAAAGGTGTCAGGGCGGGTGAACACGACGATTAGCAAAAATACGGTGGAGAAAGTACCAATGCATGACAATACCAGCAGATGACATCTCAGCCTACATGACAGCTTAGCTTAGTAGCTTCTTTAGTGAGGCTACATAAACCTTTGACTTGTATTATCACATAATTTAATTCAGAGTTGCTAGGCTTCCTATACCATTTTTAGAAGCCTAGCCCTGTCTTAAATTAAGGTAATACTTTGCCTGGATGCGACCTACAGCAGCCAGGTAAAATCAGTTACTTGTTTACCTCTAGGCGAACACGTGTAAGGTTTTAAATATGCCTAATGTCTCCATCCCCATAATCAAATCTGGGTCCTATAATTGTGAACCGAAGGTGCTACTAATGATCAACGAAACTTCGTCATTATGTTAGAGGTGAACATTTAGCCAGAAATATTATATACACAGCATTTACATGTGACTGACTTCTTGTCATTGTTATATAAGAGATGGAAACTTGCCTCTAGTTTCTCTACGCAGCTTTTATATAAAACTTAGGCTTCAGGGGAGGTGCCTGGATGCTGGTTCTTGATCCAACAAATTGCAGTAACCTCCTTTATTCTTGGATCAAACCGGATTACCTCCATAATACTACCACTACTACTACTAATTTAATACTTGGACTTCTTGAAAGTAATATTCAAGAGGATTTAATAAAATCTTTTAAATTGAAAAAAAGACACAAAGAGCTACTTATAGAAAGGTTAGTTTTAAGTTAAACTACGTGTTTACAAGTAGTGTATTTTTATTGTGCTTTTTAGATAACCATATAATGTACATCCTAATACATTCTTTCTCCAATTAATGCTGATGAACCTTTAAATATATAAAAATAGTTTTTATTTTTACTTAGAATGGACAAATTTTAGTAACGCTGAATACTAATAAGTGTGAAATTAGGTAAGAAAGGGTTAAAAAAAACCTGAACACTAACATAAAGAATGCATTAATCCCTAAAATAAGGGTTAAAGTATACTGTCAATGTATACACCAAGACACATAACTGTCGGTGTATATAATCTAGATAGCGTATTAAGTGTAGGGGAAAAGATAGTATAGAGGGTCCTGCAGACGTAGATGGTGAACCTCAAGTTGCCTATAAATCCATCTACAGCACCTCGGCACTCGTGACTGTCCATAGTGACCCATTAGGGCTGTTTGGTGCCTCGATGCTGGTGAAGGGCTCGTGATATCCCCTTTTTAGGATCACACATGATTACTTCCCTCTCCCAGGCGCTGTATGTTTATAATTAATGGCATAGGAGTGTTCTTGTTAGGAAAGGAGGTTTATATCGAAGGGATGCCACTTATAAGGATATCTGCTAGGAGCACTGTTCATTTTAAGACCGACGTCTAGGAAGGATGTCGTCAATGAAGTTGAGAATGTGCAGTCCTCGAGGCGCGTTCGTGGAGCGTGTGAGGGTGATCTACCTGCGACCGTAGTAAGGTGAGCCCCAACTAGGAGAGTAGTTGTTTTCGTATGTGATGGTGGGCACAAAGCCGGAGTCACCGTCCACGTAGTAGGTGACCTTCATGAGGCGATTGTCAGGGAGCAACACGTGATAGGAACCCTCTACGCGGCCGTTGGTCGCCACCTCCTTCTGTCCATAGAAGTTGGCATACTCCTGGTCGTTCACCTCCCACTGGAAGTCGTACTGCACCACAGCAACATAATTAGTAAAGCTGTAATACCGTAGTTCGTACAATTCACAAACAAGTAATAAATTGGAAATAAAAACTAAACGTTTCTGTCCAGTTTCTGAAAGTCTATTTTTTCGTTTCCAAACACTGGATTAGCTGGGGTGAAAAGTTGGTCACTTCAACTCCAGTAAGATACATTTCGCTGCTTATAGTTAAGAGTAACTGGAAATGTGCAAAAATGATACTGGTGTTGTAAAATTAATATTTGAAGTTCTGATTATGTTATATTGGCTAAGACTCGAGATTATGATTATGCTGTAGTGGCTAAAATTTGAAGCTCTCCTTATATTACACTAAGTGTCAGAGTATCGGTAATGTAAACGAACGAAGAGTGGTTCTTACATTCATAGGAGCATTTTGCTGTTGTAGTGGCTGGAGTTGTTTGCCGCGTCCACCACCGCCGCCGTAGTTCTGCGGCAGCGCCACCACCAGCGTGACTGCCAGGCTCAGGAGGATCACTAAACGCTCACACATGGCTGTCCAATACATACATATTAGCCTTGCGCCACAAACTTATGATGAGCCAACAAGTCCGCATTTTACATCATTCCTTTTCTAATTCGTTTACGTGTCTGTTTCTAAGCCATTGAAAATACCGTAAGCAATTCACTATCCTCATAAAAACTCTTCACTGCTTTCAGTAACCTACCTCCTATTCCATACACCTGCAACATCTGCCACATTGCCCCCCTATTTACACTATCATACGCCTTTTCCAATCCATAAATGCCACAAAAACCTCTTTACCCTTATCCAAATACTGTTCACCTATATGTTTCACTGTAAACACTTGGTCTACACCCCCCACCCCCTACCTTTCCTAAAGCCCCCTTGTTCATCTGCTATCCTGCTCTCTGTCTTACTCTTAATTCTTTCAATAATAACTCTACCATACACTTTACCAGGTACACTCAACAGACTTATTCCCCTATAATTTTTGCACTCTCTTTTATCCCATTTGCCTTTATACAAAGGAACAATACACGCTCTCTGCCAATCCCTAGGTACCTTACCCTCTTCCATACATTTATTAAATAATAGCACCAACCACTCCAAAACTATATCCCCACCTGCTTTTAACATTTCTATTTTTATCCCATCAATCCCAGCTGCCTTACCCCCTTTCATTCTACCCACTGCCTCACGAACTTCCCCCACACTCACAACTGGCTCTTCCACACTCCTACAAGATGTTATTCCTCCTTGCCCTATACACGAAATCACAGCTTCCCTGTCTTCATCAACATTTAACAACTCCTCAAAATATTCCCTTCATCTTCCTGAGACCTCTAACTCTCCATTTAATAACTCTCCTCTCCTATTTTTAACTGTCAAATCCATTTGTTCCCTAGGCTTCCTCAACTTATTAATCTCACTCCAAAACTTTTTCTTATTTTCAACAAAATTTGTTGATAACATCTCACCCACTCGTGTAATATTCACTTATTACAGCACTTGGAGAATTGTAATTACGTAAGTCACGGTTGTCAAATCACCTGGATATAATAAGTAAAAATACTTAAGATCAAAATGGTTAAAAATACATATTTTTTAAAACTGTTCGGTTTATTAGACCGACTTGGCTTTTTATGCATGAAAAATGGACGAGCTTAAGCGAGTTGTTGAATGAATGTTTAGTTTCTCAGTGATGGAGCGCGTGGTGAGGCACTAGCAATATCGTCACTGGGAATCATTATATTTTATGCTAAAAGTGCGTATACGCAATGCATGACAAGAGTATTAGATACTCAGCGTAAATGGCAACAGTGATAAATAGAGGCAGTATACAAGGGCAGTATACAGGTGGCTAAGCCTGAGGGTTAGCCACCCAGGATAACCCAGTAGTCTGCGCATCTTATTTCCATTGGGGTCCTTTCATCTTCTCCCCCAGAATGCGACCCACAACAGTCGACTAACACCCAGGTACGTACTTACTATTAAGTGAACAGGGGGCCGAAGATGTATAAAAAACATGCATAATGTTTCGCCCGTGCCGGGATTGATCCCCGGTCCCTTAGTGTGTAAGCTGAGCACGCTATCAATCGAACCACTAACAAGCTGTAAACTCTCTTGACATGAGTCTTTATCCTAAGGTACCAACACCAGTGTTGGGGATTCCCAACAAGTCTAATAACATACGAAGGTTTGGGAGTTAATTAATGACCACATGGCGAGCCACTGCAGCAGCGACGTTGTCTTACCGGCGTTAGACTCAGTGGTCGGATTGGTTACTTGTACGCTGACACCCCTCGCTACAACTTCTACTGCACTTCACTGAGTGAGACCTTTCGGGAGTTTACCTTTTGATGTTGGTACAATGGCACACTGTTGTGGATGCGTGAGATTTCAGCGGCACCCACTTATATACAGACGTGTTGGTGACGTCACGGCCTTCAGGCTGTAATGACGCAGGGCGGAGCATTTGTGCAGGTCCGGGTAACCGTTAGCCAATGAACGTGCGTGGTTAGCCTCGTCTTCATGGTGGCAGCCTATGGCGCACTTTAGCGATGTGCTAAAGTGCGCATCTTGACGTTTCTTACCCTCAGCCTCACCCATCATTCTGTTTACGCATTTATTACGAATCTTGGGGTCGTTGATCATCCCGTTAGCTGAGACGCTAACCAGCCTCCTGACTAAGATCATGTCATGAAACAATCGAGACAGTCACTATGAAAAAAAATAAACCATTTTGCATCATCTAGCCTCTTCGTAGGTGCAATGTTACTATGCATTATGTTAGGTGACGCGTGTATATAAGAGCTTTTTAGCGTACCGTCTCTTATAAATTAATTTATCAAACATTTCTTTTTAATTTCCTGTGATTTATGGGTGTAATTTCGTATTTGAAGAATATAATCACAGTGGCTGCAACAGTTCATAAATAACAAACACTTTGTCAGGGAAACAAGAAGACGTTTCGAATCTGTTCTGGAGCATTACCAAGAACCAACTGGGACAGTCATCACCTTCAAGGAGGTACCTTGACACCGGTGAGAGGCTGATGATCCAAGGAATTGGACCTATTTTCCCTTCCTTCGGGCGCTGTATGACCCTTACATGTGCATGCTTCCCCAATAATGTAAAAATAATAATGCGGCTTATGAGGGCATTGGTACAAGACAAAACGAAACTTTGTTAAACAAAAATCACCAAAATGTTGGTTATTCGTGAATTTTTCTTAGGGTTTATATAGGTTGAGCTGCAGCATTTAGGCTGGAATCTTAACTTTCGATTGATTGCCGGGAATTAAAATTATTGTATTTACTTAAACATCCAATATATGAGGTATACTTATAATGTGTCCAGGGTTTACCTGGAGTTTACCTGGAGAGGGTTTCGGGAGTCAACGCCCCCACTGCTCGGTCTGAGACCAGGCCCCATGGTGGATCAGGGTCTGATCAACCAGGCGCTTTCTTACGTTAAATAATTGCTTCAGTTTTTTTCAAACTTGTTATAACCGTGAGGGATATTTTAAAGAGTTTTGCTAGTTTATATTTTTCTCAACTGCTGGCTTTTCAGGTAAAGAATGCTTCTTTACACTCGTGTCAAAACGCAAAACAAAAGTATGGTAGTCACTTTAAACTTCGTGTATATATATATATATATATGTTCTTTCTTCTTTCAACACGTCGGCCGTTTTCCACCGAAGCAGGGTGGCCCAAAAAGAAAAACGAAAGTTATATATATATATATATATATATATATATATATATATATATATATATATAATATGTAGTGCCGAATAGGTAAAATTGGTCATTTAGCAAGAACTCATTTAGAATTAAGTCCTTTCTAAAATTTTCTCTTATACGTTTAAAGATATATATTTTTCATTTATGTTAATGTAAATGTGCTCCAGTTCCCTGAATTAAGCCTGAATACCTTCCACATCCCCCCCACAGGCGCTGCATAATCCTATGGGTTTAGCGCTCCCCCTTGATTATAATAATAATAATGTTAATGTAAAAATTAATAATTTTGTACCAAAAGCACCTTAGAAAACTTACTTAACCTTATTATAACAAGCACAATTTAATTTAGCCTAATCAAACTAAACATATTTTAGATAAGTTTACAATAATTTAATAATAAACAAACACAATGAAATATATTTTTTTCGTTAGGTTCAGAATGATTTTTGAGAAATTATTGCATACACAAATTTTCGCTTGCCTTATTCGGCAAGAAGAGCGTTGTTATTTAAGCAAAAATAGCAAGTTTTACCTATTCGGCACGAGATATATATATATATATATATATATATATATATATATATATATATATATATATATATATATATATATATATATATATATACACACACACATACATATATACAGAGAAAGATCTCTGTATATACCCCGCTTGTTTCTGCGTGGTGCATTGATATAAAAATCGCTTGTGAGGTGAAGAGTGTCACTTTGGGAACCTTGCCAGTTTTCCTGTAGAGGGATCGAATCCTGCTGACTGCTCTCTCTCTCTCTCTCTCTCTCTCTCTCTATCTATCTATCTATCTATCTATCTCTCAAATATATATCGAGCCTCCAGTATTTCCTACGCTGAGTAAGTCACATTATCAGCAGTGATTGATAAAGCCAGGCACCATAGATAATTGGGAAGAGTTGTGAATTTTTATAATTCTCAGAATTATATTATTATTATTATTATTATTATTATTAGTATTATTATTTAAGGAATATTGATAATCGTATTCACATAGTCATATATAATGATTATAGATGGTAAGTTAACTTACTACTTTCATTAAGATGGTTTACTCTCTTATGCTGCCGGGTTCACAGTTAAAATAATCCGTTGTGCGCTGTTCTTGATTCGCCGGTACTCTCGCGGCCCGGGTCTTTTCCACATGGTGACCCGGCCTTAGCTCCCTGTCTTGGGAGTGTCTTGAGACCAGTGTCTCCCATGGGAGGAGGTACAAGTACCCCCTCATCTTCGGGAAAAACTGTCCCCAAGCCTAGCCCCATTCCCTGCCCTCACGGGGCTCGTAAGGAGAAGCTAGGCCTCTGGTCTGCCATCTTCCCAGCCCCAGGGGGCTCGTGGGAATGGCAGTCTTGTGAGCTGCAGGTAGTAGCAAGCTCTGGCTCTGGCACCTTCCCCTCCCTAGGAGGGCTCGTGGGAGAGGTGAGCTCGTTGTTCGCTGTATTTTTTAGGTAATTAACTCACGCTAGGATTCATTGAGACACTCGGGGTTCACACTTAATATAATATAGATAATATATCTCTTCATGTTGGTGAAAACACTTGATTAAATGAATTGGAACTGCCCTTCTCTCTCCTTGGATTGAACCCGCTTACCTCCTATTTCCAGGTGCCGTATGGCCCCTGCAGATTTATCGCTTTGTCATGTATATAATAATAATAATAATAATAATAATAATAATAATTAGAATTGTATTAATTATATAAGTGCGGGGTTCATACCTAAAATAAATCAACACAGGTTCTTCACTACGGTGGTTAAATGAATTCGACTTTGATAAAAGAGTTGAGGGTGACCTTGCTGGGTTTACCTTGAGACGAGGATGTGGCATGGTGTTGGTTGTTTACTGATGACTTATTATTGTGTGTCTTACTACAAGTAGTATACAATGCATACAGGTTGATGAGTTGTCATCCACTTACGGATGTGTTGGTCCGCCATAGACGACAGCTTCTCACGACGAGGCTTGGCTCTGCCTCATGTGCTCTGTTGCAGGTCATCTATGTGTACACTTTCTGTTTGGATACTCTCTAAACACTGGATATTCGCTGTGCAGTCATTTTGTTTGGATAGTTTTAAAGTCCACAGGCTTGCATTTTATATATATATATATATATATATATATATATATATATATATATATATATATATATATATATATATATATATATATATATATATATATATATATATATATATATATATATATATATATATATATATATATATATATATATATATATATATATTAGGATATATATATTAGGGAGGTACCACCTCTGAAACTGTCCTGGGGACCCTCATCCTCAGAGAAAATAATAAACTTGCTTCAGGGAAAACTCCAGTAGAAATAAGTCACTTTGACTGATTTTTTTGGGTTATCCTAGGTAATGCTGCCATGTATGATAATTTATGTAACTATATATGTGTACATATTTCCTGCAGTCTGCAAAGACTTGAGCACACAGGTAAGACCCCCCCAGATCCTTCGATAGCTCAGTTGGTAGAGCGGTGGACTGTAGTTGGCACTTTAAAAACAGACATCCATAGGTCACTGGTTCGAATCCGGTTCGAAGGAGATCTTTTTTTTTTATTATTCAGTATTTTGGGGTGTTAGTGTTGTCTTGATGGGGTGAAGTGTACCTGTGTTCTTGATGGAGTGAGGTGTTCTTGTGTTCTTGATGTGGTTAAGTGTTCCTGTGTTCTTGATGGGGTGAAGTGTACCTGTGTTCTCGATGGGGTGAAGTGTACCTGTGTTCTTGATGAAGTGTACCTGTGTTCTTGATGGGGTGAAGTGTTCCTGTGTTCTAGATGTAGATGAGGTAAAGTGTACCTGCGTTCTTGATGGGGTGAAGTGTACCTGTGTTCTTGATGAAGTGTACCTGTGTTCTTGATGGGGTGAAGTGTTCCTGTGTTCTTGATGGGGTGAAGTGTACCTGTGTTCTTGATGAAGTGAAGTGTACCTGTGTTCTTGATGGGGTGAAGTGTACCTGTGTTCTTGATGGGGTGAAGTGTACCTGTGTTCTTGATGGAGTGAGGTGTTCTTGTGTTCTTGATGTGGTTAAGTGTTCCTGTGTTCTTGATGGGGTGAAGTGTACCTGTGTTCTCGATGGGGTGAAGTGTACCTGTGTTCTTGATGAAGTGTACCTGTGTTCTTGATGGGGTGAAGTGTTCCTGTGTTCTAGATGTAGATGAGGTAAAGTGTACCTGCGTTCTTGATGGGGTGAAGTGTACCTGTGTTCTTGATGAAGTGTACCTGTGTTCTTGATGGGGTGAAGTGTTCCTGTGTTCTTGATGGGGTGAAGTGTACCTGTGTTCTTGATGGAGTGAAGTGTACCTGTGTTCTTGATGGGGTGAAGTGTACCTGTGTTCTTGATGGGGTGAAGTGTACCTGTGTTCTTGATGGAGTGAGGTGTTCTTGTGTTCTTGATGTGGTTAAGTGTTCCTGTGTTCTTGATGGGGTGAAGTGTACCTGTGTTCTCGATGGGGTGAAGTGTACCTGTGTTCTTGATGAAGTGTACCTGTGTTCTTGATGGGGTGAAGTGTTCCTGTGTTCTAGATGGGGTAAAGTGTACCTGCGTTCTTCATGGGGTGAACCTGTGTTCTTGATGGAGTGAGGTGTTCTTGATGTGGTTAAGTGTTCCTGTGTTCTTGATGGGGTGAAGTGTACCTGTGTTCTTGATGGGGTGAAGTGTACCTGTGTTCTTGATGGGGTGAAGTGTACCTGTGTTCTTGATGGGGTGAAGTGTACCTGTGTTCTTGATGGGGTGAAGTGTACCTGTGTTCTTGATGGGGTGAAGTGTACCTGTGTTCTTGATGGGTGAAGTGTACCTGTGTTCTTGATGGGGTGAAGTGTACCTGTGTTCTTGATGGGGTGAAGTGTACCTGTGTTCTTGATGGGGTGAAGTGTACCTGTGTTCTTGATGGGTGAAGTGTACCTGTGTTCTTGATGGGGTGAAGTGTACCTGTGTTCTTGATGGGTGAAGTGTACCTGTGTTCTTGATGGGGTGAAGTGTACCTGTGTTCTTGATGGGTGAAGTGTACCTGTGTTCTTGATGGGGTGAAGTGTACCTGTGTTCTTGATGGGTGAAGTGTACCTGTGTTCTTGATGGGGTGAAGTGTACCTGTGTTCTTGATGGGGTGAAGTGTACCTGTGTTCTTGATGGGCTGAAGTGTAAGTAAGTAAGTAAGTAAGTTTATTCATGTATACACAAATACATTTACATACATTATCATACATAGCAGCATATGTGTAGAGAACCTAGGATAACCCAAAAAAGTCAGACAGAGTGACTTATTTCCATTGGGTACCTGTGTTCTTGATGGTGTGAGGTGTTCCTGATTGAGTGAGCTGTTGTAATGACTTTTTTCAGTTGTTTTGGTCAAGAGTACAGCGATGTGGGTCGCATCCTGGGACAAAACTGACCAAATTTGCCCGAAATGCTCTGCATAACAAGCGGCTTTCTATGTAGTAGTATGTCATTGATGTCACCTAGGCCTGTATACCATGTACATGTACTTGTAGAAATAAAGATATTATATGTTCATGCTGGCTTTCTGGAGGAAGTGTGTACTGTATGGCAACTGCCGTAAATCCACAGGGGGTTATTAACTGTTCCTAAGTGATTATGTCTTCTTTGAGTTCCTAAATATTTCTTATATTTGTAATATTTCCAGTTTTAGAGGACTGGTCTAAGACCAAGCCGCGGAGGCGGTAATCCCCTGAACCATAAAATATGATTGATATATATATATATATATATATATATATATATATATATATATATATATATATATATATATATATATATATATATATATATATATATATATATATATTCAACAAGTCGGCCGTCTCCCACCGAGGCAGGGTGACCCAAAAAGAAAGAAAATCCCCAAAAACAAAATACTTTCATCATCATTCAACACTTTCACCACACTCACACATAATCACTGTCTTTGCAGAGGCGCTCAGATACGACAGCTGAGAATAGTCCCTCCCAGCTGTCACTATCCCAGACCCCCTCCCTTAAAGTGCAGGCATTGTACTTCCCATTTCCAGGACTCAAGTCCAACTAAATCAATTAACTGGTTTCCCTGAATCCCTTCACAAAATGTTACCCTGCTCACACTCCAACAGATCGTCATGTCCCAAAAACCATTCGTCTCCATTCACTCCTATCTAACACGCTCACACATGCTTGCTGGAAGTCCAAGCCCCTCGCCCACAAAACCTCCTTTACCCCCTCCCTCCAACCTTTTCTAGGACGACCCCTACCCCGCCTTCCTTACCCTACAGATTTATACGCTCTCCAAGTCATTCTACTTTGATCCATTCTCTCTAAATGACCAAACCACCTCAACAACCCCTCTTTAGCCCTCTGACAAATATTTTTAGTAACTCCACACCTCCTAATTTCCACATTCCGAATTTTCTGCATAATATTTACACCACACATTGCCCTTAGACAGGACATCTCCACTGTCTCCAGCCTCCTCCTCGCTGCAGCATTTGCAACCCATGCTTCACACCCACTATACTTTCGTACATTCCCTTCTTTGCCTCCATGGATAACGTTTTTTGTCTCCACAGATACCTCAATGAACCACTCACCTTTTTTCCTTCATCAATTCTATGGTTAACCTCATCCTTCATAAACCCATCCGCTGACACGTCAACTCCCAAATATCTGAAAACATTTACTTCTTCCATAATCCCTCTCTCCAATGTGATATCCAATTTTTCTTTATTTAAATCGTTTGATACCCTCATCAACTTACTCTTATCTATGTTCACTTTCAACTTTTTACCTTTACACACCCTTCCAAACTCATCCACTAACCTTTGCAACTTTTCTTTAGAATCTCCCATAAGCACAGTATCATCAGCAAAAAGTAACTGTGTCAACTCCCATTTTGCATTTAATTCACCATAATTTAATCCCACCCCTCTCCCCAACACCCTAGCATTTATTTCTTTTACAACCCCATCTATAAATATATTAAACAACCATGGTGACATTACACATCCCTGTCTAAGACCTACTTTTACCGGGAAGTAATCTCCCTCTCTCCTACACACCCTAACCTGAGCCTCACTATCCTCATAAAAACTCTTTACAGCCTTCAGTAACTTACTACCTATTCCATACACTTGCAACATTTGCCACATTGCTCCCCTATCCACTCTATCATATGCCTTTTCTAAATCCATAAATGCAATGAAAACTTCTATACCTTTATCTAAATACTGTTCACATATATGCTTCACTGTAAACACTTGATCTACACATCCCCTACCCACTCTAAAGCCTCCTTGCTCATCTGCAATCCTACTCTCTATCTTACCTCTAATTCTTTCAATAATAACCCTGCCATACACTTTACCTGGTATACTCAGTAAACTTATTCCCCTATAATTCTTACAATATATTTTATCCCCCTTCCCTTTATACATGCTCTCTGCCAATCCCTAGGTACCTTCCCCTCTTTCATACATTTATTAAACAAAAATACCAACCACTCCAGCACTATATCATCCCCTGCTTTTAACATTTCTGTCATGATCCCATCAGTTCCAGCTGCTTTACCCCCTTTCATTCTACGTAATGCCTCACGCACCTCCCCCACACTCACATCCTGCTCTTCTTCACTCCTAAACGATGTTGTACCTCCCTGGCCAGTACATGAAATTACCGCCTCCCTTTTTTCATCGACATTTAAAAGTTCCTCAAAATATTCCCACCATCTACCCAATACCTCCAGCTCCCCATCTACTAACTCCCCTACTCTGTTTTTAACTGACACATCCATTCGTTCCCTAGGCTTTCTTACCTTGTTTATCTCGCTCCAAATTTTTTTCTTGTTTTCAGCAAAATTTCTTGACAGAGCCTCTCCCATTCTTTCATCCGCTCTTCTTTTGCACTCTCTCACCACTCTCTTCACCTTTCGTTTACTCTCCATATACTCTGCTCTTCTATTAACACTTCTGTTTTGTAAAAACCTCTCATAAGCTACCTTTTTCTCTTTTATCACACCCTTTACTTCTTCATTCCACCACTCACTCCTCTTTCCTCCTGCACCCACCCTCCTGTAGCCACAAACTTCTGCCCCACATTCTAATACTGCATTTTTAAAACTATCCCAACTCTCATCAACCCCCCCACTACTCATACTTGCACTAGCCCACCTTTCTGCCAATAGTTGCTTATATCTCACCCTAACTTCCTCCTCCCTTAGTTTATACACTTTTACCTCTCTCTTACTTGCTGTTTCCATTTTCTTTTTGTCCCATCTACCTTTTACTCTAACTGTAGCTACAACTAAATAATGATCCGATATATCCGTTGCCCCTCTATAAACATGTACATCCTGAAGCCTATCCATCAACCTTTTATCCACCAATACATAATCCAACAAACTACTTTCCTTATGTGCTATATCATACCTTGTATATTTATTTATCCTCTTTTTCATAAAGTATGTATTACTTATTACCAAACCTCTTTCTACACATAGCTCAATTAATGGTTCCCCATTTACATTTACCCCTGGCACCCCAAATTTACCTACTACTCCCTCCACAACATTTTTACCCACTTTAGCATTAAGATCCCCAACCACAATTACTCTCTCACTTGGTTCAAAACTCCCCACACACTCACTCAACATTTCCCAAAATCTCTCTCTCTCCTCTACACTTCTCTCTTCTCCAGGTGCATAAACACTTACTATAACCCACTTTTCACATCCAACTTTTATTTTACTCCACATAATCCTTGAATTTATACATTTATATTCCTTCTTTACCTGCCATAACTGATTATTCAACATTATTGCCACTCCTTCTTTAGCTCTAACTCTATTTGAAACCCCTGACCTAAGCCCATTTATTTCTCCCCACTGAAACTCTCCTACCCCCTTCAGCTTTGTCTCACTTAAAGCCAGGACATCCAGCTTCTTTTCATTCATAACATCTACAATCATCTCTTTCTTATCATTCGCACAACATCCACGCACATTCAAACATCCCACTTTGACGGTTTTCTTCTTTTTCTTTTTAGTAAATCTATACAGGAAAAGGGGTTACTAGCCCATTGTTCCCGGCATTTTAGTTGACTTTTACAACACGCATGGCTTAAGGAGGAAATATTCTTATTCCACTTCCCCATGGATATGAAAGGAAAAGCAATAAGAACAAGAACTATTAAGATAAAATCAAAGAAAACTCAGATGAGTGTGTATACATAAACGTGTACATGTATGTGTAGTGTGACCTAAGTGTAAGTAGAAGTAGCAAAACGTACCTGAAATCTTGCATGTTTATGAGACAGAAAAAAAGACATTATATATATATATATATATATATATATATATATATATATATATATATATATATTACTGCTGGCTGCGCGCAGACTGACGTACGAACCACAGCCTGGTTGGTCAGGTACTGACTTTAGGTGCCTGTCCAGTGCCTTCTTGAAGACAGCCAGGAGTCTATTGGTAATTCCCCTTATGTATGCTGGGAGGCGGTTGAACAGTCTTAGGCCCCCGGACACTTATTGTGTTGTCTCTAAATGTACTCGTGGCGCCCCTGCTTTTCATTGGGGGAATGTTGCATCTCCTGCCGAGTCTTTTGCTTTCATAGGAAGTGATTTTCGTGTGCAAGTTCGGTACTAATCCCTCTAGGATTTTCCAAGTGTATATTATCATGTAGCGTAGCGTAGCGTAGAGGAGAGACTTTTTAAGACGGCTCCTGCCAGGTGTAGAGGGGGGTCGAACCCGGATCCTTGTGTAATACTGGTAGAGGCAGAGGGAGGGTAATCAGTTCTCTGTAATTGCAGGAGCAGATATATGATAATGGATAATGGTGTCCTGTCGGCAGTATATTATTTCATTAATTATATATATATATATATATATATATATATATATATATATATATATATATATATATATATATATATAGTATATATATATATATATATATATATATATATATATATATATATATATATATATATATATATATATATATATATATATATATATATATATATATATATATATATATATATATTTATTGTAACCTGACTTGATTCCTGGAGATAGGAAGTACAGTGCCGGCACTCTGAAGGAGTGTTGCAATTATATAACTGTGGTGTAGGCATGCCTCTGGCAAGACAGTGATGGAGTGAATGATGAAAGTTTTTCTTTTTCGGGCCACCCTGCCTTGTTGGGAAACGGTCGATGTGTTAATAATAAAAAAATATAGTAACCATGGTATTGAATCAATAACAACACTGCGATTAGCCGAGGATTCGAACCTATGTCGTTTTGGCCCGCCTCTTGGTGAGCGAAAATCACACATGACGCTCTAACCCACAGGACCACGCAATCCTACAAGAACAAAGACCCAGCAGAGCTAGGTGTTTTAGCTTGATCCGAGGACTGCTTGGTTCTTGTAGGATTGCGTTGTCCTGTGGGTTAGAGCGTCATGTGTGATTTTCGCTCACCAAGAGGCGGGCCAAAACGACATAGGTTCGAATCTCGGCTAGTCGAGTGTTGTATTGATATATATATATATATATATATATATATATATATATATATATATATATATATATATATATCCGTAAGCCATGCGTGTCGTATGAGGCGACTAAGATGCCGGGAGCAATGGGCTAGTAACCCCTTCTCCTGTACAAATCTACTAAAAACGAGAAGAAGAAAAACTTTATAAAATTGGGTTGTCTGAATGTGCGTGGATGTAGTGCGGATGATAAGAAAGAGATGATTGCCGATGTTATGAATGAAAAGAAGTTGGATGTCCTGGCCCTAAGCGAAACAAAGCTGAAGGGGGTAGGCGAGTTTCAGTGGGGAGAAATAAATGGGATTAAGTCAGGAGTATCTGAGAGAGTTAGAGCTAAGGAAGGGGTAGCAATAATGTTGAAGGATCAGTTATGGAAGGAAAGAGGGAATATAAATGTGTAAATTCAAGGATTATGTGGATTAAAATAAGGGTCGGATGCGAAAAGTGGGTCATAATAAGCGTGTATGCACCTGGAGAAGAGAGGAGTGTAGAGGAGAGAGAGATTTTGGGAGATGTTAAGCGAATGTATAGGAACTTTTGAACCAAATGAGAGAGTAATTGTGGTAGGGGACCTAAATGCTAAAGTGGGAGAAACATGCAGAGAGGGTGTAGTAGGTAAGTTTGGGGTGCCAGGTGTAAATGATAATGGGAGCCCTTTGATTGAACTTTGTATAGAAAGGGGTTTAGTTATAGGTAATACATATTTTAAGAAAAAGAGGATAAATAAGTATACAAGATATGATGTAGGGCGTAATGACAGTAGTTTGTTGGACTATGTATTGATAGATAAAAGACTGTTGAGTAGACTTCAGGATGTACATGTTTATAGAGGGGCTACAGATATATCAGATCACTTTTTAGTTATAGCTACAGTGGGAGTAAAAGGTAGATGGGATACAAGGAAAATAGAATCAGTAAGTAAAAGAGAGGTGAAGGTTTATAAACTAAAAGAGGAGGCAGTTAGGGTAAGATATAAACAACTATTGGAGGATAGATGGGCTAGTGAGAGTGTAGGCAATGGGGTCGAAAATGTATGGGGTAGATTTAAAAATGTAGTGTTAGAGTGTTCAGCAGAAGTTTGTGGTTACAGGCGAGTGGGTGCGGAGGGAAGAGGAGCGATTGGTGGAATGATGATGTAAAGAGAGTAGTAAGGGAGAAAAAGTTAGCATATGAGAGGTTTTTACAAAGTAGAAGTGATGCAAGGAGGGAAGAGTATATGGAGAGAAAAAGAGAGGTTAAAAGAGTGGTGAAGCAATGTAAAAAGAGAGCAGATGAGAGAGTGGGTGAGATGTTATCAGCAAATTTTGTTGAAAATAAGAAAAGTTTTGGAATGAGATTAATAAGTTGAGGAAGCCTAGAGAACAAATGGATTTGACAGTTAAAAATAGGAGAGGAGAGTTATTAAATGGATAGTTAGAGGTATCGGGAAGATGGAGAGAATATTTTGAGGATTTGTTAAATGTTGATGAAGACAGGGAAGCTGTGATTTCGTGGGTAGGGCAAGGAGGAATAACATCTTGTAGGAGTGTGGAAGAGCCAGTTGTGGGTGTAGGGAAGTTCGTGAGGCAGTGGGTAGAATGAAAGGGGTAAGGCAGCTGGGATTGATGGGATAAAGATAGAAATGTTAAAAGCAGGTGGGGATATAATTTTGGAGTGGTTGGTGCTATTATTTAATAAATGTATGGAAGAGGGTAAGGTACCTAGGGATTGGCAGAGAGCGTGTATTGTTCCTTTGTATAAAGGCAAAGGGGACAAAAGAGAGTGCAAAAATTATAGGGGAATAAGTCTGTTGAGTGTACCTGGTAAAGTGTATGGTAGAGTTATTATTGAAAGAATTAAGAGTAAAACAGAAAGCAGGATAGCAGATGAACAAGGGGCTTTAGGAAAGGTAGGGGGTGTGTAGACCAAGTGTTTACAGTGAAACATATAGGTGAACAGTATTTGGATAAGGGTAAAGATGTTTTTGTGGCATTTATGGATTTGGAAAAGGCGTATGATAGGGTAGATAGGGGGCAATGTGGCAGATGTTGCAGGTGTATGGAATAGGAGGAAGGTTACTGAAAGCAGTGAAGAGTTTTTATGAGGATAGTGAGGCTCAGGTTAGAGTGTGTAGGAGGGAAGGGACTATTTCCCAGTAAAAGTGGGCCTTAGACAAGGATGTGTGATGTCACCGTGGTTGTTCAATATATTTATAGATGGGGTTGTAAGAGAAGTGAATGCGAGGGTCTTGGCAAGAGGTGTTGGGCTAAAAGATAAAGAAGCAAATACAAAGTGGGAGTTATCACAGTTGCTTTTGCTGATGACACTGTGCTTTTGGGAGATTCTGAAGAGAAGCTGCAGAGGTTGGTGGATGAATTTGGTAGGGTGTGTAAAAGAAGAAAATTGAAAGTGAATATAGGAAAGAGTAAGGTGATGAGGATAACAAAAAGAATAGGTGACGAAAGATTGGATATCAGATTGGAGGGAGAGAGTATGGAGGAGGTGAATGTATTCAGATATTTGGGAGTGGACATGTCGGCGGATGGGTCTATGAAGGATGAGGTGAATCATAGAATTGATGAGGGGAAAAGGGTGAGTGGAGCACTTCGAGTCTGTGGAGACAAAGAACCTTGTCCATGGAAGTAAAAGGGGAATGTATGAGAGTATAGTTATACCAACGCTCTTATATGGGTGTGAAGCATGGGTGATGAATGTTGCAACGAGGAGAAGGCTGGAGGCAGTGGAGATGTCATGTCTGAGGTCAATGTGTGGTGTGAATATAATGCAGAGAATTCGGAGTTTGGAAATTAGGAGGAGGTGCGGGATTACCAAATCGATTGTCCAGAGCTGAGGAGGGGTTGTTGAGGTGGTTTGGACATGTAGAGAGAATGGAACGAGACAGAGTGACTTCGAGAGTGTATAAATCTGTAGTGGAGGGAAGGCGGGGTAGGGGTCGGCCTAGGAAAGGTTGGAGGGAGGGGTAAAGGAAGTTTTGTGTGCGAGGGCTTGGACTTCCAGCAAGCATGTGTGAGCGTATTTGATAGGAGTGAATGGAGGCATAGGGTTTTTTAATACTTGACGTGCTGTTGGAGTGTGAGCAAAGTAACATTTATGAAGGGATTCAGGAAACCGGCAGGCCGGACTTGAGTTCTGGAGATGGGAAGTACAGTGCCGGCACTCTGAAGGAGGGGTGTTAATGTTGCAGTTTTATAACTGTAGTGTAAAGCACCCTTCTGGCAAGACAGTGATGGAGTGAATGATGATGAAAGTTTTTCTTTTCGGGCCACCCTGCCTTGGTGGGAATCGGCCGATGTGTTAATAAAAAAAAAAATAATATATATATATATATATATATATATATATATATATATATATATATATATATATATATATATTCCAATGATTGTATTATTATTACAATCAAAACTAAGCACTAAACCCACAAGGGTCATACAACTCTTCCAATGATTGTAGCATTTAATAACTTCTATTTCAAGTCATTTGATTGCTCAGCCACTGCTGATATTTTTTTCTAGTTTGATTTTGGCTTCGTTTCGTTTTTGCTTAATTTACAGCTGTGGCTTCTTGTTTTTTTTCCACTTGAAGGTACTAAAATATCTTTACCTATTGTTTCATATACCTTTATGACCTTGTGTGTGGTTATCATATATTGTCTTTGACTTCTATGAGCCAGCGTGGCCATCTTTAGCATTTTCAACTTTTCATTATAACTCCTTTTATTTTTAGTAGATGTGGGAGCTACAGTAGTTTATAGCGTGACTCACAGAGTTGTGTGGACATGAGTCGGGTTAAGGGAAGGTTGGTAGCACGATAAGGTTAAGGTCACTGTTAGTCAACATGTACAGAGTTATCATCACTAAATAATTACATCACTCGGGAGGAAACATGGTTTACATCACACGTCTAGTTCAAGGTTGTCACTATTTACCAACGTCTAGTTAACTTTTTTTCTGCTCCCTGGAAAAGTTTTGCTGAAGGTCATGGTAAGTCTAGGATGAAAAGCTTTTTTTCTTCCGAACAACATAATACCAGTGTCCATGATATGTGTTAGTATGTCGTTATGTTAACTTTACGATAATGTGTGTGAGAAGTTGGTCTTTTTCTTTAGATTTCTACCAGAGTTAGGTTCAGAGTCCCTGCATTTTATTTTACGGGCTGAAAACTGTTGTCCTACCTCACCTCATTTATAAGCTGAGCTCTTAGGTTACCTCAACTGCCGAAGTGATATATTCAGCAACCAGGCTGGGTCGAAGGGAGAAATACGTCGCCTGTATAGCTACGTATGTAGCCCTGCAGTTTCAGGATGAAGTGAAGTAGCAAGTGAGGAACTAATCACACTCCCTTGTGGTAACTAGTAGTTTAGACTTGAGCTTTCCCTTTCCTCCTAACCCCGTCCCCCCCACATCCACACAGACAGACAGACACACACACAATTAGGTGAGTACACAAACGAGGTTTGATAAAGCTAATGGAACAGGGAGAGAGAGGACCTAGTAGCGATCAGTGAAGAGGCGGGGCCAGGAGCTATGACTCGACCCCTGCAACCACAAATAGGTGAGTACACACACACACACAAACAGGAAACGCCTCTTCAACGTAAGAGTTGTAAATCAGTGAAATTATCTAGATTCTAGATTCTAGTCAGTGACACGGTAAGTGTTGACTCCATACAGGGGTTCAAAGGTACAGTGGTAGGGTTAATTCCCGCTAGTTAACCGGCGAACATTAAGAGGTTGGCCCAAGGGCTAGAGCTCATATCCTGCGATCTCAGTTAACTACACATTCACTACTCATGATGCTTCTGAACCCTCAGTCAGCCGCCTCTTCAGCTAAACTCATTATTGTATATTAACCTCCCCCCCCCTAATTGACCTCTGGCATTACTTCTCACTTTTCCTCTTGTCCTGTCGTCCATCTCATCCTTTTCCCTTGTTTCCTGTAATTGATCCATTTTTCTTACCAGTTAAATAGTTTTTTAATTATTTTTCCTTATGGTGTTGTTCGTCATCATATTCTTGTGCGCTTTCTCATTCTCCACTTCCTGTGCTTCCTCTTGGTAGTAGTGGAGGTAACGATGTGTGTCAGCCACAGATAATGTTCGTCCTTCACCTCCAGCGTTCTCACGTTCACTCCACCGTCTTCTTTCTCTTGTTCCCAGCTCCTCTTCATCTTTCCTTACGTTCTTTTATCTCTTTGTCTCGTCGCGAACCTTCTACACTTTCTCTACTTTCTTGGCATACTTTATCAGGTTTGGGCTTCATGCTGGTGCTGCATACTCTAAGATGGGCCCGACGTATGTCATATATAGATTAGCTGTAGAGGTTATTTGGATGATGTTCACATCGTGATATGCTCGGTACTATGGTCACCCCTGGTTTCCCTTGAGTGAGGTTTGCAGCTTCTATCCACCGACTTGGTACTCAGTTTCTGGGTTTCTTTTTCCTCCCCCAATTTTCATAACATTGCCTTTATTAGAGTTGAATTCCGGTAGCCACTTACCTGACCAATCTTACACTTCTTTCTGGTCGTCTTGTAGTCTTTCTTCGTCTTAGCCATTTTTTTTGTTCTTATTAATTTAATATCGTGTGCGAAGTGATACATACACATACACGAGAAACAATACTGGTCCCATTTGTCAGTGTAGACGCCTTCCCGTATATACTCACCTATTTGTGGTTGCAGGGGTCGAGTCACAGCTCCTGGCGTGTGTGTGTGTGTGTGTTAGTTTCGAATTTGCTAACAAAGTTATTCAGCTGGTTCATGCCTTTGCTGATATACTCGACATTACAATTAATTACAGATACCTTCTTTTGTTTTCTGCTATTCTATCTTGTTACTCGAATTTATAGAGTACCCTCTAGTGTGGTACAGTGCCGAATACCTTCTAGGACAATGTAACCCACTCACTGGTCTCTTCATTTCGTTTGTCACATAGAATTCCAGTAGGATCGTGAGACAACATTTCTTAATTTTAAAGAACTTGCATAGTCTTAGTTAACTTTTCTTTGGGGGTTGAATCTTCAGGTAACCCTGCCACTATGTGAGACAAACATCGTTTAACAGGTGCGTATCGATGGTATAATGTTGGTGTTAACAGAAATAACAATTTAACAGAGTGTTGGCACGCAACCCCTTCAATATTCTTATGTTACCACGATGTAAAAATAAATATCTGTAGAATTGTGTTTGGTAGCCCAAGATTGTGTGAACCGTTCACACTAAAGATTTGCGGTGTTTTCCGGTTGTATGAGTGTGGTAAAAGCCTGCATTTACGTGTGTAGTAGGAGTAGTTGATTTTGTATCCTACTGAAGTTGCACGACTTCAGAAACTTGTGCGTAAATATATTCTTTGGTAGTAAATGTAATATATTGGTATTATTGAAAGGTATTTATTTCGTGGAATAGTTTATTATCCAGTAATTAAAGACGCATTAAATTCGTTGAATATGAAAACTGAGTTACAATACTGTGGTTTGAACAATTAATAACTAGCCCACGAATTGACGAGGTTTTGGTCTGTAATGGTTCATTATCAAGTCACAAGTATTGAATTGTTCATAAATCATCCCGTGCCCAAACAATGGACACAAAGCTAGTTAGAGTATGGCGACATATGTTATGATAGTAATACCTGTGATGTATTGAGACTGGTTGCTTACATCCGTAAACATCCCGTGTCTCAATACGGATGTAAACAATCCATGAGAGCATAAGGGCTGAGGAAGAGTATATATTACAGCGGATGAGGTAATATGCGTCCTTGTCTCAATACCTAGGAGGGTGTCCTGTGGTTTATTCTCAAATTAATAAATTACAACCTTGACCCGTCATTTGCAGCTCAGGGCGACCACCACGAGCTATGCTGAAACCTTCACCTCCTCCCCCTCTTCCCTCATCCTGGTAAGCCCTCCAGATTTAGCAAGGTCAACCACCTTCACGGTCTTCACGCAACTTAATTTTCATACGAAATTCCCAGCGTCATTTTCTTAAAGTTTTCTAAAATTCTAAAATATTATTTTCTTTATTTTTGGAGAGGCTGGACTGGGTTAGGTTATATAAATGCATAAAAACATGTTTAACCATAAATAATCAAATTAAAAAATAAAACTGGCATAGCACTTCTGGTAACGCGGAGACTGAGCGTCACTAGGAAACGTTGAAAGCTGCACGAGTATCACAGGCGGTGCGAGAGTATGTTACTTAATGATGAACAAAAATCACTTAACAGTACATGTACTACAGTGGCCTTGCTCTCACACTGGAAACATTGAGTTCAATTCCCAGATTGTTTCCAGACTTGATTGAACTCACACCGGCGCCCCGGTCAGCCTTGGCCTTATGTTATATTAGAACAAGGAGGGGACGTTTGCCTTGGCCTGCTGGCCATGTAATCTACTAATGTTTTTTTTCATTGTCGAGGTTAAACATACTTCTCAATAATACATTATTGCTAAAGCTAGACACTTTATTTGTAAAATTTAATAGCTGATATAAAATATGAAATCTATAGATAAACTTATAAAACAGATTTATATTGCTATAATTCACTGTTGGCTTAAATTAAAAGAAAAAAAAGCATACTCGAGTGTCGGTCTTACTTGTGTGGAGAACATTACTGTGAAGGAGTCTTTGTTCAGATTTATTAGTCATTATTTTGCTTGCTGTGTTTGGATGCTTTTCATGGGAAGCCTTGATACTGGTGGGGGATCTTGATTCACGTAATTAGAACCACTTTCTCCTTCTATTGGCTCAAACCTGATAATCTCTCTATTTCCCAGGTTCTGTATAACGCCTATGAGTTGAAATTTCCCACCGAATAACATAAATAGTAATATGCGCGTGCTCCTGCGAGTGTTGTTAGCGTCATTTATATGTACACCCGCCATTTATAATTTAGTAAAATGTCTTTCTGCCGTTCAAGACGACATCAGTGATGTTGTAATTGTATTGCATGAGCAGCCATCAACGAGGCGGTGTGGTGCAGAGGCTGCAGCTGTAGTTGCAGGGAGATGCAGTCTGCTGGCTTTATCTTATTAGATGAATACTGTTAGGTAGCTTGTCTCTCTTGCGGTTAGTGGACGTAGGATCGAGCCTCCACCACTCTTTGCTCAGGATGACCCACACTAGTTTACATCTTTACATATAGTATAATAATAACATTAATATTAATATATAGTTTTAGTTATTAGTTATAATAATAGTTACGTCATAGCATTTATTTCAGCTTAACGAAGGCTAGGATATATCTAATCTTTTTAATTATGCGTTTTTAAGGAGTACATTTAGAGCAGTATTAAAATCTTTAAAATGATTAACAAATGTTAAAACCGGTTAAATTACGTTAGGCTGGATTGCTTATGCTAGGCTGAGCTGGCCATTGTGATTTTTTTTATCTTGATCGAATAAATTGGAGATATCCTCCCCTTTCTCTGGTCACACCTGATTGCCTCCCATTCCCCTTGAATATAATAATAATAATAATAAATAATAATAATAATAATAATAATAATAATAATCTTTCAACACGTCGGCCGTTTCCCACCGAAGCAGGGTGGCCCAAAAGGAAAAACGAAAGTTTCTCCTTTTACATTTAGTAATATATACAGGAGAAGGGGTTACTAGCCCCTCGCTCCCAGCATTTTAGTCGCCTCTTACGACACGCATTCTGTTCCACTTCCCCATATAATAAGAATAATAATAATATAGGTCGTCAGAACAATACAAAATAAAGACAGGAACAATATGGCTGTCCTCGAGCACTGTAATAACAGGTTCATTGTCATAATTATTATTATAATATAATCTTAACTAAGCGCTAAACCGTCATTGACATAATCACACACGAAGTAATTGGAATTTTTGTGTACACAGAATGAATATGAGGTAATTAGGTTGGATCCAACGAAAGGAAAGGATACATCCAGTTCCTTGAATCGAGAGTTCCTCACCATCACCAAGGTACACCCCCCCCCCCCTTGAAGGGATGTAATCAGAAAGAACATAATAAACAGAGGACAAACAAAAACATATTGGAAAGGGTAGAATTTGAAGAGCGTGTTTCCGATAAGCATTATTTTCATAGTGGCGGATGTCCGAGTATACATTATCTTCATGGCTGTTGCTTTGGCAGTGGTAAGAACACAGGATAGGGCTTTAAAACATCCAGAATTGCTCGGTAGAGGAGGAGGAGGAGGAGGATATTACTCTGCGAATAACAAGAACTCACTAGAAGAACAGGGCATTACACAACAAGAACCACCTATTCATGCACACACACACACATCCTCCTCATTTACACCTACATTGACCCAAATGACTGTCAACATAAAATTCCGAATATAGCTATTGCCTAATAAATCTCAAGCTAGTCGAAAGTTTGCCTGAGATACTCCAATATAGGAGCTTTAATAGAAACTGTGTATCATGCCAAGACAAAACCATTCCCATTACTAATTTTACAAATTGTTATATTCTTAAATGTTCTGAACTACCTCACTATTGTAAATCTATTTAATCATTTGTAATTTGTAATATAGAGTAAGAATTGTTATTAGTCTGCCCGAAATGCCTAGGCATGCTGGGCATGCTAGTGGCCTTCTTTGTAATTATTGTTTTATAATATGTAAACCACACATTGTAATCTTGACAGAGAAATAAAAATTTGAACTTGAATTTAAACTCGCACAAAAATATGATATTGGTCTAGGAACAAGAACAATTCATTAGCTAGAACACAGGACCTTGTTCTAGGACCAACAAGAACAACTCACTGGAAGAACACATGACATTGTTCTAGGAACAAGAACAACTCACTGGAAGAACACGACATTGTTCTAGGAACAAGAACAACTCACTGGAAGAACACATGACATTGTTCTAGGAACAAGAACAACTCACTGGAAGAACACATGACATTGTTCTAGGACCAACAAGAACTCGCTAAAAGAATACAGGACTGTTCTGGAAGCAAGAACAACTTACTGGAAGAACACAGGACATAGTTCTAGTAACAGGAACAACCTGCTACAAAAACACAGGACATAGTTCTAGTAACAAGAACAACCTGCTACAAAAACACAGGACATTGCTCTAAGAACAACAGAAAAACAGCTCATTAGACGGACCACGACAGCGCCCCTTCCAACTATAAATACTGATGTGTGAATGTAATTCCTGCACAGTTTGTGGTATGGATGGCTGGTTATGCACTTGTGATGGTTATATACACCAAGAGGTGTATGCCTTAGAGTGTGTATATGCTGAGTTTATTGTAACCTCTTATTAAGTACCCTCGAGTGGTGGGGCACAGGTGGCAAGCATGCACAGGCGGGGCTAAAGACCCCCAGAGACAGTTTTTATTGTATTTTTCAGTTACTTGTTAATTTTCGCTGTATTATGTTGACCAGTGACCACAAAAGTTTAATAGTTTAAAGGAATTTCACGCACTTTCTGATGATCATTTGTTTTAAAGAAGAGTTCAGCTGTTTCCAGCATCTTATAATTTTAAAGCCTCGTCCCCGGATTAAAATCCTGGCTGCGTTATTGTTTTAATCCCACTGTTCATATATTTCAGGGGGGAGCGCTAAACTGGTAGGGACCATGCAGCGCCTTGGGAAATGGAGGCAATGAGGCTACCAACAACCTCACTATATATATATATATAGTTCCTTGATAATGTGAGAAGTCATGAAAGCGCTTGGAATTTCTCTATTTTTCCACAGTGGTGGTTCTGCATATTGTGATATCACCTGTTTACTGTGATCTTATTTATATATATATATATATATATATATATATATATATATATATATATATATATATGGGAGGGTGAGAGCTCCCTAACTCCAGTGAAGATGTCCTTTGGGATTGTATTTGCTTGGATATATTCCTCTTTTCTGCAATTTTGCAGGCTCTTGATGTGTTGATTGCAACACGAAAGGCTTAGAGCTATCGTTCTACTCCCCCCGTGGTTGTTTTTGCATATATATATATATATATATATATATATATATATATATATATATATATATATATATATGTCGTGCCTAATAGGTAAAACTGGTCAATTAGCAAGAACTCTTTTAAAATTAAGTCCTTTCTCAAATTTTCTCTTATACGTTTAAAGATATATTTTTTTCATTAATGTTAATGTAAAAAAAATTATTGTGCACCAAAAGAATCTTAGAAAACTTACCTAACCTTATTATAACAAGCGCAATTTAACTTAGCCTAATCCAACTAAATATATTTTAGATACGTTTACAATAATTTAATAATAAACAAACAAAATGAAATATTTTTTTTTCGTTAGGTTCAGAATGATTTTAGCGAAATTATTGCATACACAAATTTTCGCTTGTCTTATATGGTAAGATGAGCGTTGCTATTTAAGCCAAAATGGCAAGTTCTGCCTATTCGGCACGACATTATATATATATATATATATATATATATATATATATATATATATATATATATATATATATATATATATATATATATATATAGATAGAACGCACACTACTATCAAGAGGTATATATAGTTCATGACTTCGTATATCCTGTAACATTTTATATAATCATGTACCGGTCATGCGCGTGCATTTACTGTCATGTTTAACCACCACTGCTGTTATGAGGTATGAGGGATGTATATATTTCTTTCGTGATGGATTCTTCAAGCAATACTGAATTATTATATATTATTAATAATAATTATATTCATGAGGAAGTGCTAAACACCTTAGCTTCTTAGGTTACAAACCTATCAACTAGATGAATCAATAAGGCTGAAAATTACTTGTACATCAACACAAGCGTACTTTAATCTCTAAACATGGACTGAGCTCAATGTTTATATACCGAGATAGTACTCCTCTGTGTACAGTGAGACGCACCTCATGGGATATACACCCTTATATTTTGGCAAATATTTATAATGCAGAGTTTTTTTATGCTCAGCAGAGAATGGCTGGGTCTTTAATATACTTGTTGTCCCATGTTTAATGTATGTTAAGGAAGAAGATAACAAATGTGAGATTTATAAGTTTCAACCAGGTGATTGTTCAACTGCCTCCCAGCATACATCAGGGGGATTACCAACAAGCCCCTGGCTGTCTTCAAGCAGGCACTGGACAGGCACCTTAAGTCGGTACCTGATCAGCCGGGCTGTGGTTCGTACGTTGGACTGCGTGCGGCCAGCAGTAACAGCCTGGTTGATCAGGCTCTGGTCCAACAGGAGGCCTGGTCACAGACCGGGCCGCGGGGGCGTTGACCCCTGGAATTCTCTCCAGGTAGACTCCAGATTGCACGGTCAGGGTTTAAAAAATAACATCATGCACTTCTCACAAGTATTCCTTAAAATATTCCACATAATTAACGGATCTAACTTACCACCGTTTGTCGTTAACCCATTGTGAAAACGTTGCTGATTTTATCTATTATTGTAGTGAGGTTATATCCAGAGAAGGGGTACGAGATACCGACACGATAGTAGACAATTTCAGCTATATGGAACCTATGTAGACAACACTTCGCCCTCTCCCTGTCCCCAGTGGATAAAACAAGTTTGTGAAGGATAAAAGCCACAACACTGTGGCTGGTAATTCTCCTGGACTTGGCCTCCAAAAAATGTTAGGCAAATGAATGCTGGCGCCTTGGGGAAATTTAAAATATCAACAAAATACACCAAAACAACCTATGGCCTAAAGCTTACTCAAAATACCACCCCCATACTTCACCAAACATCATGACGTCTTCTTCCAAACACTGCTTTCCCGACACTGACTCGCACACCTCTCCTTTCTATCCTAGCCACTCGACTGACAAGGTCTAATACACATCCATTTTATGTTCAGTCGACTTTCACTGACACTATTTTAAAAGAGATTTTTTTACTACATTTAATTTTACAACAATGCAGTAACCTGAATAGTACCTAACCAATCAATACGACAATTTACATAGCTTGTGTTTGTTCAGACGAGTTAGTGAGGTAGTGCTGGTACCACAGACTCTCGTCTTTCACATGATTCATGAAGAATGTGAGCATTCGCCGCCACAGATCTACTTGCGCCTCACAGGTATGCTGCGCCTGCCCTCCCCAATTCATCCTTATTCCCTTGGAGAATTCTCTGCGTTTCTCCAGAGCAGGAAGGTACTGCTGGAATGAATATCGGATGAGAGGGCCGTAGGGAGGCTCAATGATGTGCCCACTGCCGGGGTAAAGCACCGTCTCAAAGTTCTTTTTGTTGTGATGTAGCATTCGATCACAAAATTGCTTCAGACCTTTGCTGAAGCTCCATGGATCGTCCTCTCCTGCTACCACCAGGAAGTGTGTTTCATCATCGGCTTCCTCTACTGGGATGATGGGGGGATTATCTATGTGAAATATATAAGTAATATCTAAAGAATACGCCCCGTGCTCATTCATTTTTAGTAAATTTAGTTCGGCCGGAACCCCTTGTTTGTACAATTTACCCTTGTACATAAAGCGGGAATGCATAGGCATGATACAGGAACTGATTCCCACGACAGCTTTGACTTGCGGGAAGAGTGTGCCCATGGTGAAGACGATATCGCCGTTCTTGCTGACGCCCACAGCCCCGCATCTGTCTGGGATGACCTGCGGCTGGGACAACAGCAGCTCCACTGCCTCCTCGAAGTACCCTAAGTCCAGCTCATTGGTGGTCTTCGGTAAGTCTTCGTGTGCAAACACTGCCAGGGCGAGGCTTGCAAACCCTCGTGAGGCTAGCATAGCTGTACACCAAAAAAAAAAAAAAGAATATTTGAACAAATGTTTGAGAATAGAGGTATTAACACATTTTAAATATATTTCGTATTAATGTTGGTAGAATTACCGACAATATGTTAGGTAAAAGGACACAAGTGCAGCTAATATGACATTTTATTGCGGCAACGTTTCCCTCTCCAGGAGCTGTAACAGCTCCTTGAGAGCGAAACGTTGCCACAATAAAATGTCATATTATCTGCACTTGTTCTTTTACCTAACATAAATATATTTCATACTGTCGTCTAAGGTATCTGAATTCCTGTATTAAGTGACTAAACATAATTAAAGGGAAGATAAATGCATAAATTGTCTTTGTGACTGTTATTGGTAAAGATGAGTATATAACACACTGTGTATATACACTAAGAGTTAGCTTTAATTTGTATTTTAAGGATTAAAATTATTATTAATGTTGGTGTACAAGTGGATTGCGACCTTTATACCCTTCATGTAATCGATAGCTTTTAAACCTAGCCAAATAATTTTTAAGATGCCTTTTCATGGGACTTTCATACGGCTGTGCAGTTTAGTTTGATAGTTTTATTATGCACATAATACCCATCTTCTAGAGATTAGTGAAAATTTATAGGAACACTTAAAGATTCCAGGAGGTAATCTTAGTATTCCGTTATCTAAGTAAGCTAGACTAATGGCAAACTTTTTACTCGGCTAATGGATTCACACAAACATTAATTGACGAAAACAATTATTACAAAAATACAAGTGTAATTTAGAGATTTATAGCAGAGAAAATCATTTTTCAGTCCTACCTGATCTGAACTCCATGATTCCCCCAATGGAGCCGAACATGTCTATGACGCTGGGGAAGGGTCCGTTTCCTGGAGGCAGGTAAAGCACCCCTCGCACACGACCCTCTCTCACCTCCACCCGCCGCACTCCGGGAGCCATCAAGTGTCGCTCCAACTCCACCTCCGCTAGCGCCTCAGTCTGCGTCCCCAGTGGCTGGTGGCCGTCACCGACTCTCACACAGATCTTAGCACAACACAACAAAATAATTATGTATGTGAAGTGTTTAACCCGTGTGATTCATTCATCGAGAAGTAATGTGTAGGCTCGATCCTTTATAGGCTAATCACAAGACATACATGCTACCCAACTTTTAAAGGGGTGGACCTGTAAGCCAGCTGAAGGCCTCGGTCAGATGACCAAAAACTCCAGTGGCGGGTCATCACATGACTAAGACCCGCATCAGGAAACATACTGTTTCCTGACGAATCTTACTTAACCTAACCTACATGTTACCTACTATAATCATTTAGTTACCCACGCCACATGGCTACCCAGATTATTACAGGCCGTACATATATGGGTACACATAATATGGCTCACGGGGTCATATAAGCCCCTCCAAGGAATTCCATTCAACTCGTCTATCAATCTAGAAGAAAAATATAGCATCTCGATTGCAGAGAGAATTAATTTTGGTTTGATAATATCCTAATGAGGAGCGTGTGTTGAGCATTCTTAGTAGCAAAACCTGGGAGCGCTTTACGTACCTAGTATAACCACCGAGACCCGACATTTCTTTAGTTGCCCTTCTGTTAATAGCAGGGTGAGTGTATGTCAGCGTTCTAGTGAATATGCCAAGTTGATAAGTAAGACATTTGCAACAGTTAGGAAACTTTATTCTGAAACGTTTCGCCTACACAGTAGGTTTCTTCAGTAGAGTACAGAGGAGGCAACAGAAGGGATAGAGATGTAAAGATGATGTAGCAAGTCCATCACCCTTGAAGATGGAGTTTTGAGGTGATCAGTCCCTCAGCCTGGAGAAGAGTTTGCTTCATAGTGTGGAACAATGTTCCGGACTATGAAGAAGCCTTCTGTGTCGGCGAAACGTTTCGGAATGAAGTTACCTCACTGTTGCACATGTGTCTTAGCGTTCCAGTGTTCGTACCTGCAGGTGCCCGCCTGGTAACCCCAGAATTCTCTATTTTTTTTTCTTTTGTTAGTTTCTCTGTTTACTTCTGGCCCAGGAGGAGGATGTGGGTGGTGTCATTATCTTACCATCTCCCACCTGTATCCGTTCTTCTGTTAGCCTTCGTCGCTTAGTTATTATATGGTTAATTTATCATACTGATATTGATAATGTATGCAAGGAGGGAAGAGTATATGGAGAGAAAAAGAGAGGTTAAGAGAGTGGTGAAGCAATGTAAAAAGAGAGCAAATGAGAGAGTGGGTGAGATGTTATCAACAAATTTTGTTGAAAATAAGAAAAAGTTTTGGAGTGAGCTTAATAAGTTGAGGAAGCCTAGGGAACAAATGGATTTGACAGTTAAAAATAGGAGAGGAGAGTTATTAAATGGAGAGTTAGAGGTCTCGGGAAGATGGAGGGAATATTTTGAGGAGTTGTTAAATGTTGATGAAGACAGGGAAGCTGTGATTTCATGTATAGGGCAAGGAGGAATAACATCTTGTAGGAGTGTGGAAGAGCCAGTTGTGAGTGTGGGGGAAGTTCGTGAGGCAGTGGGTAGAATGAAAGTGGGTAAGGCAGCTGGGATTGATGGGATAAAGATAGAAATGTTAAAAGCAGGTGGGGATATAGTTTTGGAGTGGTTAATGCTATTATTTAATAAATGTATGGAAGAGGGTAAGGTACCTAGGGATTGGCAGAGAGCGTGTATAGTTCCTTTGTATAAAGGCAAAGGGGACAAAAAAGAGTGCAAAAATTATAGGGGAATAAGTCTGTTGAGTGTACCTGGTAAAGTGTATGGTAGAGTTATTATTGAAAGAATTAAGAGTAAGACAGAAAGCAGGATAGCAGATGAACAAGGGGCTTTAGGAAAGGTAGGGGTGTGTAGACCAAGTGTTTACAGTGAAACATATAGGTGAACAGTATTTGGATAAGGGTAAAGAGGTTTTTGTGGCATTTATGGATTTGGAAAAGGCATATGATAGGGTGGATAGGGGGGCAATGTGGCAGATGTTGCAGGTGTATGGAATAGGAGGTAGGTTACTGAAAGCAGTGAAGAGTTTTTATGAGGATAGTGAGGCTCAGGTTAGAGTGTGTAGGAGGGAGGGGGACTATTTCCCAGTAAAAGTGGGCCTTAGACAAGGAAGTTCAATATATTTATAGATGGGGTTGTAAGAGAAGTGAATGCGAGGGTCTTGGCAAGAGGTGTGGGGTTAAAAGATAAAGAATCAAATACAAAGTGGGAGTTGTCACAGTTGCTTTTTGCTGATGACACTGTGCTTTTGGGAGATTCTGAAGAGAAGTTGCAGAGGTTGGTGGATGAATTTGGTAGGGTGTGTAAAAGAAGAAAATTGAAGGTGAATATAGGAAAGAGTAAGGTGATGAGGATAACAAAAAGATTAGGTGACGAAAGATTGGATATCAGATTGGAGGGAGAGAGTATGGAGGTGAATGTATTCAGATATTTGGGAGTGGACATGTCAGCAGATGGATCTATGGATCTATGGAGACAAAGAACTTTGTCCATGGAAGTAAAGAGGGGAATGTATAGTTATACCAACACTCTTATATGGGTGTGAAGCATGGGTGATGAATGTTGCAACGAGGAGAAGGCTGGAGGCAGTGGAGATGTCATGTCTGAGGTCAATGTGTGGTGTGAATATAATGCAGAGAATTCGGAGTTTGGAAATTAGGAGAAGGTGCGGGATTACCAAAACTATTATCCAGAGAGCTGAGGAGGGGTTGTTGAGGTGGTTCAGACATGTACAGAGAATGGAACGAGACAGAATGACTTCGAGAGTGTATAAATCTGTAGTGGAGGGAAGGCGGGGTAGGGGTCGGCCTAGGAAAGGTTGGAGGGAGGGGGTAAAGGAGGTTTTGTGTGCGAGGGTCTTGGACTTCCAGCAAGCATGTGTGAACGTATTTGATAGGAGTGAATGGAGATAAATGGTTTTTAACACTTGACGTGCTGTTGGAGTGTGAGCAAAGTAACATTTATGAAGGGATTCAGGGAAACCGGCAGGCCGGACTTGAGTCCTGGAGATGGGAAGTACAGTGTCTGCACTCTGAAGGAGGGGTGTTAATGTTGCAGTTTTATAACTGTAGTGTAAAGCACCCCTCTGGCAAGACAGTGATGGAGTGAATGGTGATGAAAGTTTTTCTTTTTCGGGCCACCCTGCCTTGGTGGGAATCGGCCGATGTGTTAATAAAAAAAAATCTTAATCTTTTATATGTACAAATTCCTTGATCCTGGTGAGGGCCTCCAATCCCTTTAATCGTGCCTGATTACCTGTCATACCCCAGACGCTGTATGGCCCCTACGGCTTCAACGCTCCCCCGTGACCTGCTAGTTAGAACTGCCCATTCCTGGTGATGTGACCTGCTAGTTAGAACAACTGCCCATCCCTGGTGATGTGACCTGCTAGTTAGAACAACTGCCCATCCCTGGTGATGTGACCTGCTAGTTAGAACAACTGCCCATCCCTGGTGAGGTGACCTGCTAGTTAGAACAACTGCCCATCCCTGGTGATGTGACCTGCTAGTTAGAACAACTGCCCATCCCTGGTGAGGTGACCTGCTAGTTAGAACTGCCCATCCCTGGTGATGTGACCTGCTAGTTAGAACAACTGCCCATTCCTGGTGATGTAACCTGCCAGTCAGAACTACTACCCATCCCTGGTGATGTGACCTGCGAGTCAGAACTACTGCCCATCCCTGGTGATGTGACCTGCCAGTCAGAACTACTGCCCATCCCTGGTGATGTAACCTGCCAGTCAGAACTACTGCCCATCCCTGGTGATGTGACCTGCCAGTCAGAACTACTGCCCATCCCTGGTGATATGACCTGCCAGTCAGAACTACTGCCCATCCCTGGTGATGTGACCTGCCAGTCAGAACTACTGCCCATCCCTGGTAATGTGACCTGCCAGTCAGAACTACTGCCCATCCCTGGTGATGTGACCTGCCAGTCAGAACTACTGCCCATCCCTGGTAATGTGACCTGCCAGTCAGAATTACTGCCCATCCCGGCTCAGTAGCTGATAACAATGATGTTTACTAAAATTGTAAATTATTGAAAAGATGAATGAAAATCACTGAACACGAAGTTATTACTATTTTTGTATATGGCACACCATGTTGTTGGGTGTTGTGGTATGTTGAACCTGTCTTATGTATACATAGTATGTAGTGACAGTGCTGGAGGGAAAAGTGTGCTGAAATTAGTTGTATTTATGTTGACAAAAAAACACTCATAGGTGTTTGTGTGCGTGTTTTATGACCTATTTGTAATCGTCTTTGTGGTTGCATGGGTTGAGTCTCAGCTTCTGGCCTGCCTGTTATCTTTGTGGTTGCATGGGTTGAGTCTCAGCTTCTGGCCTGCCTGTTATCTTTGTGGTTGCATGGGTTGAGTCTCAGCTTCTGGCCTGCCTGTTATCTTTGTGGTTGCATGGGTTGAGTCTCAGCTTCTGGCCTGCCTGTTATATTTTCGCATGCCTGGTTTACTCCTGGCCTCGTGGACCCTGTTGTACACATTCTTAAAACTATAATGGAGATTGTCTCTACTGCTTCTTCGCTCATGTCATTTCATTTTCTGTCCACACTAGGACTGAAAAGGTACTTCCTGACATCTCTATGACTCATCTGTGTTGAGTTGCAGCTCATGTGTATATGTAGATGTAACCACTTTATCAGCTACCGCTATACTTCAACTACATGTATGTATGTGTACTCAGCGATTTCAGAGTGTGCTGAGTTATTGCTGACGTGTGTGTATTAATAAGAATAAAGACTGACCTTCCACGGCATACGAGTGTTGCGCCGGTAGAGCCTGAAGAAGGGGTCGTGGTGTGGTGCTGGGGCTAGGGTGGAGAGCAGCCCGGCTGGGAACACCCCTGTGTATGACCCGCCCACTGAGGCTGCTTCGCCCACCTCCACGCACCCCCTGGCGTCACTCACGTAGTGGGCGTGAGAGCAAAACTGCAAAATTAAAATAGGAAACTATTCAAGGAAGGGGCTTGATGCTAGTGAAGGGCTCCTCATGTGCTTGGCTAACCTATTTTTAAAGCTGCCCAAGGTTTTCGCTTCATTGACGGTACTCGGGAGTTTGTTCCACTCATCCACAACTCTATTACCAAACCAATGCTTTCCTATATACTTTCTGTGTGATAAATGGTTTTGAAAACCGACAAGTTGAAGAATTGAGACACTTATGCATCATATAGGAATCTTTATTGAAGAAACGTTTCGCCACACAGTGGCTTTATCAGTCCAATACAAAGTAACCCGTTTCTACTTTGTATTGGACTGATGAAGCTATTGTGTGGCGAAACGTCTGTTCAATAAAGATTCCCATATGTTGCATAAGTGTCTCAATTCTATATAGTACTTCCTAAATCTTAATTTTTAGATATATTTTTTAGCACGTTATTTGCATCCCCTTTATTTATTCTTGGTTTTAATTTATACACCTCAACCACATCCCTCTTAATTCTACGCCTTTCTAGAGAGATTCAACACCTTCAGTCAATCCTCGTAGGAAAGATTTTTGGTACATGGGATCAACTTTTATTCTTCTCCGTACGTTTTCCAGCGCAGTTATGTCCTTTATGTAATACGGTGGCCAGAACTGACCAGCATAATCTAAATGAGGCCTAATTAACAATATAGAGTTGAAATATAACCTAAGAACTCCAGTTATTTATACTTATTGATATGAAACCAATAATTCTGTTTGCTTTATTAAGAACTCTTATACACTTATGTCTTGACTCCAGATCACCGCTAACCAGAACTCTAAATCTTTTTTTCCCATTCCGAGTGATAAATGTCTACAATATTTAGTTTATAAGTGTCATGGTTATTTTCTTTTCAGGCTTAGAACTTTACATTTGTCTACATTAAACTGCATCTGCCAATTCTCTGATCATTGCATCACTCTATCCAGGATTTTCCTGTCGTGTTCTAGTGTCATCAGAATTAATCGGACGGCCTATTTTAGTGTCATTGGCAAACTTGTTTATTTCACTATTTATTCCCTCATCTATAGCGTTTATATATATGGTGAACAACAATATACATAATCTATATAAAATACGTAATCAGTATAAATATCATTGAGCAGTGAAGGCAAGCCCACGCAAATCAAATACTGAGACTCAGTGAGGAATCAAGTAAGGGAATGCGAGGCTCGAAACTCACCTGCTTGTCTTTCTCGTCAGTAAGGTGTGCAGAAAGTGTAATTGGCGAGTTGGGAGAAAGCCCTCCTGCTCGTAGTGTGGTGGGCACATCATGCAGACATACCCTGGGTGTAGCAGTTATCCACGGCTCTGACCTGTGTGCTGTGGAGGTGATGGTCAGCCTCCTCCAAAAATAGGTTGCTCTGCACTCTAACAGACATTTTGTGGTGGCTGCGCGATACATTGTTAATCTTGAATTCACTGCTTCACAAAACTAGTGTGAACTATGCGACTTTGGTCGACGTATGAGATCTACTCCACTGCCAGACAACTAACTATATCAAGGTTGCCAAATAAATCGCTAAATTCTCTCTCAGTAGTTGCTAAAAGTCGACGAACAAAGTGGAAAAGTATCTGATAAATTACCTAGAAATAAAACTTAGACTAATGTATGCCAGTAACATTTCTACCAGATAGAGATATAAGAATATGCTAAATAAATTATTTACTCTGCACTTCCCCACTGTTGCTTTTATTTTCATTAAAGCTTGTCATTAATAGCTTATGAAACCCTAAATTCCGTAGCATTCAATAAATATAACGTATAATAAATTAATAAACGTTGTGATTACCTTGTACCAGTACTTACCAGGAAATGATGACTAAAACAATGTTGACATATCTCAGTCCTGCTCATCTTCAGTGACGTGACTGCATGTTGCAGCTTCCCGAAATATATTTCAAGACGTTCTATTGTAAGCCTCCAGTGTGCTGATACTTCTTATGATAGACTCAAGAAACTCGTAGTTATAATAGTATTTTCCCTGTCGCTGTAACTCACATTATGGACAAGATTAAGTAACAAAAAAAAAAGGAACAACGTGACTGGAACAATGCACAAATAACCTTCACATAGAAGAGAGGAACTTACGACGACGTTTCGGTCCGACTTGGACCATTTACAAAGTCACACTAAACGTCGTCGTAAGCTCCTCTCTTCTATGTGCGGGTTATTTGTGTATTGGACAAGATTGTTTTCATACTGCTAATACTCAGTCACGGAGCCTTGATATTACAATATCCAACTGTGTTTACAATATTCATCTGACTTTACGGTATTCATCTGACTTTACGGTATTCATCTGACTTTACGGTATTCATCAGACGTTCAACTAAGGCATTAGAATGTGGCAGTGAAAGCTCAGTTAGAGCTAAATTAGAAGGGCCACAATAAGGATTTTCTCCAGCTGCAACCTTGTAATTGATAAATTAGACACATGTGAAACACTTGGGTATCTTTAATGAGGAAACGTTTCGCCACACAGTGGCTTCATCAGTTCATACAAAGGAGAATGGGGAAGAACAGAAGGAGTTTGAGGTAATCAGTCCCTCAGCCTGATTACCTCAAACTTGGGTACCATTAAAGATACCCAAGTGTTGCACCTGTGTCTAATTTATCAACTTGTCGGTTCACTGAACCATTCATCACAACCTTGTAATTATTATTTCTGCCCAAAGTTGTAGTGCATCATACACTTGTATCCACACTAAGTTTATTCAGGTATACACAAATACAGTTACATAGACTATCATACATGTATGATGTAGTTTTCTTCACTGAAATTTTGTGCGAATCAGAGTACCTTCGTTACAAACAACCAATTTATCTAAGTCCAAAATCCCTGGCTTGACTGGTTGCAGACATTTAGTAGCAGTATTGACTGGCACACACTCGCCGCTGGGCAAGCAGTTACACGGTTCTTTCAGTAGCACAATAACAAAATGGATGCATCTTTAACGAATGTCTACTTCATCTGGAAAATTGTATTCCTTCATCAGTTTTTCAAATTCATAATCCAAGTAAGGTTTTAGATCCAAGAAACTTTCAGTTGGATCATTGTCTGTTAAACATTTTCCTTCGATAATGATCCTTGAGCTAAGGGAGTTAATAAATTGTACCAAATCATTCATTAATTTTGTAAGATCATTTTCTGCAGCCTCAAATATTTTACTAACGAACTGAACCTCTCCCAGAATGTGTTTTAAATATACGAGAAACATAATTTTTCAGATCAGTTCACGTGTTGAACCACCGGTGCAATGCTGAGATGATCAGGGATTGTACATGATGGTGAGTGAGGCAATGTGACGACCTGTTGTTCATGGACGCGTGGAATCCGTGTCCACTTACTACTAACCCATTACACTGTTCAAGAAGTTTACTACTTAAATTATTAAAAAAATAGCAATTGTGATGGGAAAACTAGCTAAAAAATATCGCCAAATTGAATAGCCCTAAAATATGAAAAAAAATATAGCCGCGACACATCAAAATTAGCTAAACCTAGCGAAAAAATCGCTTAATTGTCAACCCTGCAACATCTGGATCACAAAGCCCAACTGGGTATGACTTGAATATTTCTTTGTTGTTACCTGAGTGGCTAATTTATTGTGCATCTATGCTTGTAATTTAATTAACGTTCACAATTTTTTAATTTATAATTTAACGTTTAATAGCAGACTGATAAAGGTGGCTGATTGCTGGCTGGCCTCGTCTCAGTACCGTGGAGAAAAACTATACCTGGAGTATACCCGGCTCTAATTTGTTTGTATAATTATTTAGTGAAGTACATAAGTATGATCGGTGATGAGTGTTGTTAGAAGTTTAATCAAATATCTTGGTAGCGCACTCAGTTCACACACACTGTTTGGGGTTCGATCCCTAGTACGGGTGGGAACTTTTGGCATGTTTCCATACACCATCTACCCCTGTTCACCTAACAGTAAGTACCTGGGTGTTAGCCGACTGGTGAGTGGGTCGCATCCTTAGTGCTGGGCTTTGAAATGAGCCAAGTAGGATAACTCTTAGCCTGTAAAATTTATTTGTGTAAAAAAAAAAACATGTATCAAATTTTGAAGATTTAACTCACGAAATCGTAATGACACGATTGCAAACAAACCACGTACGGGTGGGGATCGAACTCACTGCAAGTGAGTCGTAAAACTTCAGGCTAGCGCTTAAGCCACTGGGCCAGTTAGCTACAATAAGATTTATCCAACTAGGTGTTGGATAGGGAGGTTAGCATGGGTCCCACTGTGACCACAAATGCAAGTTTTCACAGATGAATCTCCCGCCAGCGTGGCCTTGACGAACTTTAACTTAAGTCCCCTCAAAGCAGTCATCATGACTCACGAAATCGTGATGACACGATTGCTACGGTAGCCAGCTGGCTTAGTGGCTTACGCTTTGGCTTGGAGTTGTACAACTCTCCGGCAGTTTTGTCAAGTCGTTATGGCTTGACAAAGTTCCTGGAGAGCGAAACGTTGCCACAATAAAATGTCACATTAGTTGCATCTGTGTCCATTTACTTAAAATTTTGTCGGTAATTCTATTATTATTAGTAACGTGATGCTTGACGCAGTTAATGACAGGTGAACTGCCATTAAAACACGGCGCGTGTCACTATAGGCTTTTATAAAATGCTGTTCATAAATGGCACATCACAGAACCGACGAGTTGACAAATTAGACACATGGGCAACACTTGCATGTCTTTATTGTGGAAACGTTTCGCCACATAGTAGCTTCTTCAGTCCAATACAAAAAAGAATAGAGATAACAAAGGTTGGTGGTTGTCCAATAACACGTCATGGGTCTTCTTGTGAGAAAATTATGTCGCGCCACGTTACTATATCCAATTCCATGGCTTGTGATTTTTTCTGCCCAGAAATAATGTATGATCCAGCCGGGTGTAGTGCTTTTTCATACAATTTTCCCATAAATTATTAATATCAGAAATTAATATAATCTTCTCCAAAGTTAATATAACAGTCTTCCCGAGATTTAACATGTCTTCCAGGAATTAACATAACAGTGTTCCTAGGAATTAAAATAACAGTCTTCCCAAGAATTAACATAAGTCTGACCTCAATTGTAGGCAAATTACTAGAGTCAATTATAGCTGATATTATTAGAAGCCATCTAGATAACCATAATTTGATTAATGATACCCAGCATGGATTCACGAGGGGCCGTTCCTGCCTATCTAATTTATTAACCTTCTTCAGTAAAGCTTTTGAGGCTGTTGATCACGATAAAGAATTCGATATTGTTTATTTAGACTTTAGTAAGGCTTTTGATAGAGTACCGCACCAGAGACTGTTAAAGAAAGTGGCAGCTCATGGCATTGGGGGAAAAGTGCTGTCATGGATCGAGTCATGGCTCACCAATAGGAAGCAGAGAGTGTGCATAAATGGGGTTAAATCCGAATGGGGACTTGTAACAAGTGGTGTTCCACAGGGATCAGTCTTAGGCCCATTGTTATTTATAATATATATCAATGACCTTGATGAGGGAATTACTAGTGATATGAGCAAATTCGCCGACGACACGAAGATAGGTAGGATAATTGATTCAAACATAGATGTCATAGAACTTCAGGAAGATTTAGACAAACTTAATTCGTGGTCAGAAAAGTGGCAGATGCAGTTCAATGTAGATAAATGCAAGGTTCTGAAGCTCGGGAGTGTCCATAACCCAAGCACTTATAAGTTAAATAACGTAGAACTTAGCCATACAGATTGCGAGAAGGACTTGGGGGTGATGGTAAGCAGCAACCTTAAACCAAGACAGCAATGCCTAAGCGTACGTAATAAGGCAAATAGATTACTGGGATTTATATCAAGAAGTGTTAGCAACAGAAGTCCAGAGGTTATATTACAGCTTTATACATCATTAGTAAGGCCTCACCTAGATTACGCAGCTCAGTTCTGGTCTCCATATTACAGAATGGACATAAATTCGTTAGAAAACATTCAGCGTAGAATGACTAAATTAATACATAGCATTAGAAATCTTCCTTACGAAGAAAGATTGAAGACCTAAAATTACATTCACTTGTAAGACGTAGAATGAGGGAGACATGATCGAGGTATACAAGTGGAAAATGGGTATTAACAAAGGGGATATAAATAAGGTCTTGAGGATATCTCTCCAGAGAGAACCCGCAATAATGGATTCAAGTTAGATAAGTTTAGATTTAGAAAGGATATAGGAAAGTATTGGTTTGGAAATAGGGTAGTTGATGAGTGGAACAGTCTGCCTAGTAGGGTTATTGAAGCTAGGACCTTGGGTAGTTTCAAATTTAGGTTGGATAAATTCATGAGTGAGAGGGGTTGGATTTGAGTGGGACTCGCGCATGAGTGGGTAGAATTGTCAAAGCTTATTTCTTGGGTAGCTTTGAAAATTGGGTTGAGCAAATATTCTGTTAGTGGGATGGATTGTGAAGGACCTGCCTAGTATGGGCCAACAGGCCTGCTGCAGTGTTCCTCCTTTCTTATGTTCTTATGTTCTTATGTCTTCCCAGGAATTAACATAACAGTCTTCCCAGGAATTAACAGTATTCTCAAGAATTAACATAACAATCTAACCAAGAATTAACATAAATTTATTGTAGACAATTATGTGAATACGAGAATGAGTTGGTTTGTTAGGTTTAAAGACTTTGAGAAGGCTATTACGGTAGCAGTCCAAGCGAACTCTAATATCAAAAACAGGATTTAGGTAAACACTGATAAATATGCGCAGAAACCTTGCCGAGAGACTTGAGGCAAATATTTACTAAGCATTAACAAGACAACATAAGGACGACTGAGAGGTATCACACACCTCGGCAACACCCACTAAATGATCACGATTATTTAATCTCTCTTCCCGGGTAATTTACCTTCGTGAATGTGACTTCCATTGTGTTGGTGCGTCTTCTCGGGGTCAACTGTGTGTTGTTGTTTGAGTGTGCGAGGCAGGTGCTACCAACCTGGTACGCTGGTTCAGGTATGCAGTAAATATGACTGAAGTTGGAAGGGAGTGGAATATTGATTAATAGGCGAAGCTCACGAGCTGGAGCTTATTCCCGGGGAAGAAACGCAAGTGAATGCAGACTTTCTAAAGGAAAGTATGCAGAGCGAAAGTCTTGTTTTTGTTTGCAAATTCCTTGGATATAGCTGATAGGAGAGGGCGTGGAAAATGTCAGGTGTCGAGGTTGCCAGGGGCATGAACATATTCTTTCTATATGGTTAAGTGTTGTCTTCCTTTGCCGTATGACTTGATCTACGTGCTCTCTGAAGGTAAAGTTGTTTTCTACTAATATTCCTAGATACTTTACCTGCTCCCTCATAAAATAAGATGCAGTATATCATCGTTGACCAATGAAAGATCTTGTTGACATGTGATCGCTGTTTATTCAGCATCTATAGAGGCAAATTTCATCTATTGTGGGTATCATCCGCAAAAGATGACTTGACGCTGTGGTTTTTGTTCTTGTATATATGTATTAGAATGAGACAGTGAAGGTGCCAGTGCAGTGTCTTGTGGAAGTGAGCTGTGATTTCTTAGAAAATTTAGTGTCCACTTCCCTACTAGATATACATTTTGACCTCACTGTATAAGCTATCACCCGACGCGCTTTTTATAATAATAATAATAATAATAATAATAATAATAATAATGTAAAATAATAATTGATCAAACTTTATGTGTATTAATTCTGAGCAAGTACGTATTTGTATATTATGTATGTACTGTGTATTGTTTTACAGTTGCCCGTATAATGGTTAGACGTATAATATATACGTCGTGAGGTTTATCTCTCAGTGTATATATGGTGAGAGTTTACTGTATTTTAATCTCTACTGTAGGGATTAAAATATTCTTGACTGTTGCTGAACATTTACTTGTAGCATTTAAATGGCTCTCGTGTAGTCAATAGTTTCCAAATCCCATTAACTTACCAATGGGTAGACGTTAATATACATGTTCTCTATGCTGTAATAATTCACGATGAAGCAGAGACTCACCTGAGTTGTTGCTTATGTTTACAGGTGAAGTATGAGAACCTAGTGACGGGTCGCTGCGTCTTAGAATCCCACCTTCACCTGCACCTCATCGAGCATCTCAACGCTGAGGTCAGTCACTTCCCACATACAAAGAAAATAATATTGTTTAAATAGGCACAATAACTGTAATATTACCTGTACTTAACCAGTTGATGGTTCCGAGAAGAATGGTCCCCGCAGCTTGGTCTCCCATCAAGAATAGTAGTTGACTGCCTGGTCAGTCTGATTGATGTTGCGCGTAGGACTGCCTGTTCAGTCAGGTTGATGTTGCGCGTAGGACTGCCTGTTCAGTCAGGTTGATGTTGCGCGCAGATAAACATAAGCACTGTAGCCTGACTGACAAGAGCTGCCTGGAGCAGCTAATAAAGTTCTCTTAAAGACAGAGGCCTTTGGTAATTTCTCTTATTTTGAAGGTAGGCTAGATGAAACTTCCATTGATCAGGTTATATTACTCCAGGGTAGTTTACGAGAAACTCACTTTTTTTTCTTATTCTGAATCGTTTATTTTTTTACTATGAATCGTGTATTTAGGCAACTAGTCCCTTGCGTTCTCTTGTATATTAGATTTTCAAACAGTTAAATTTAACTTAACTTATAATCTAGTGAGGCTAGAATGCAGTAATGGAGGATGATTATTATTATTACTACTACCGACAGTCTTCACTGCATCTTGCGTCACCAGCTAATGTAAAGCTCCTACAGGAAGTGTCTGCACTGAACAATTTCCAAGGAATGTGTGGAAGGGGCATGATCTTTCACGTCCTATTGTGCGTTCTTGATGAATTGCTCAATTTTATTGTGTTACCCACTCTAAAGTGTCACTCTATAGCCATTGTCATTGCTTCATCTCAGTTACTGAGATCCTTGAGAATACCTAGCATCCGTGATCAGGTAGCTTTACCTGCATTTCTGTCCTCGTGTTTGGCTTCCAGTGGAATAATCAAGGAGATTGTCCCCGAACGCTCGTGAGGTGCGGTAGGAGCTCAAGACCCCAGGTTCATTGAAGCAGTCGTGCGGTGGGACACCCTTGCAGACCCCTCCAGTAGACCAGCTCCTCCCAAAGAGCACAAACAGTCCCACTGGGACAAACCGATAATGAAAAAAATCGCCAACACATTGCTCACCAACGGTTCAGGAAAGGACAAACCTGAAGGCACCACATTCAGGAGATTTCCTTTTAGCTGTTCCCAATTCCTCCCTGGTTTGTTTGCAATCGTGTCATTACGATTTCGTGAGTCACGTCAAGAAATTGGAAAAGATGCAGAGGTTTACAGCAAGATTAGTCCCGGAATTAAGGGGTATGTCCTATGAGAAGTTAGGAAACTCACCCTGACGACCTTGGAGGACAGAAGGAATAGGGTGATATAATAACGTACTAAATACTGAGAGGAATTGATAGAGTGGGCAGGGACATATTGTTTGAGAGATGTTAAATGTGAGCATTAGAGCACAGCTGGAAGCTGAAAACAGATGATTCACAGGGACGATAAGAAGTATTTCTTCGGCCTTTAAGTAATCAGGAAGTGGAACGACCCGGAGAATGATGTGGTAAAGATAGCATTCATACGTAGCTTTAAGAAGAGATACGATGAAGCCCTCGAAGCCAGGAGTGAATCTAGTAGCGACCAGCGAAGAGGCGGGGACAGGAGCTGAGAATCGACCCCTGCAACCACATGTAGGGGAGTACATACACACATACGTAATGTTTTGACTACTGCCACATGATGGGTGTGGGGTGCATCATATGATGATTAATTAACACATGATAATTATCATATTAAAGAACAGAAGACAATGCATAAGACATACACACAAATAACCAGCATGTTCGAGAATAACAAAAAAGGCACAATACCGTGACTGGAACAATACACACACAACCCGTACATATAAAAAAGAGAGGAGCTTACGACGACGTTTCGGTCCGACTTGGACCATTTACAAAGTCACACTAACACACAGGACAGGAAGAAGGTGCCCTACCCTGTCTGCCTGCCTATGAATACCCCTTCTTCCTGTCCTGTGTGTTAGTGTGACTTTGTAAATGGTCCAAGTCGGACCGAAACGTCGTCGTAAGCTCCTCTCTTTTTTATATGTACGGGTTGTGTGTGTATGTACGAGAATCTTATGACGACGTTTCGGTCTGAAAGGCACCTTGGCCCCGTGGAAAAAGTTCTCTCTTCACAAGGTGAGGGATCTTGGTTCGATTCTCGGCGAAGGGGTGGAAACATCGGACGTGTTTACTTACACCGGTTGTCTGTGTTCACCCATCAGTAAAATAGGTACCTTGGTATTTGTCGACTGGTGTGGGTCGCATCCTGGGTCAAAACTGACCTAATTTGCCCGAAATGCTCTGCATAACAAGCGGCTTTCTATACAGTAGTATGTCATTGATATCAGCTAGGCCTGTATACCTTGTACATGTACTTGTAGTAAATAAAGATATTATTCTCACTATTATCGGCAAGTCAGATGTAGCAGTTGTCTCAAGCAAGTATCTGTTATCTCACATATACAGTAGTCGCCTTACAGAGGAGGGAGTTCTTCAGCAGAAAAAAAAGAGAGAGCAGTCACCATACAAAGCGTAATCTCACAAAAGAAACAAGTTACGCAAATAAGACATTGAACTAAACTAACTGTTGTGTATGTTTATTCAGGTACAGGTACACATAAATACAGTTACATAAATTATCATACATAGCAGCATACGTGTAGATTACCCATGATAACCCAAGAAAGTCAGACAAGGAGGAGGTGTTGATTCACCGGGAATTCTCCCGGCCCGGGTCTTTACTAGATGGCGACCCGGCTCCGGCTCCCTGGCGTGGAGTGTCAGAGACCTAAGTCTCCCATGGGAGGGGATACCCCTCATTGGCGGGACCAACTGGCCCCAGGCCTAGCCACATTCCCCACCAGCACGAGGCATGGAGGTAGATAGATGCTAGGCCTCTCTGGTCTGCCACCTTCCCTAACAGGAAGGGCAGGCTTGTGAGCTGCAGATGGTAGCAAGCTCCAGCCTTGGCACCTACCCTGCCCTAAAAGGGCTGGGCATGGTGATCGACCAGTCAGACAAAGTGACTTATTCCATTGGGGTCCTTGTAATACCTTATTATTTAAACATTAAAAGGATATATATTAGGAATAAGGTAGACCGAGTTATTTACATTTACATCAAAGAAAGGATAGATCACAGTAATAGGTACATGTATATTAATTATACCAAAAATCACTCTCCTCCCTTTCTGTCGCTACATTCATTAGGTACCTTTTGGCTCTCTTCTTGAACTGTTTCATGCTATGACAAGCTATGACATACATATTACATACATACACAAAATATGCAGGTAAACCACGACGGATGGAAATGTACTGTTTGGGTAATTACATTATCCCTAATATTATAGACAACTTACTGATAGCTTCTCGGTGAATAGCAAAGAATGCATTCAGTGCCCCATAACTTTCATGTTATCCAGGCAGTTTAGTTCCCTTGGTCTCTGGCTTAGGTGTGCCGTTTTCTTTAAGTGGATTACATAGTTCACAGAAAATCGCCAGTACTTTAAGCTTAAGATGTGTTCGGATTTCTAATCCGGAGGGTTAACCACCCAGAATAACCTAATAAATTCAGTGCGTCATCGAGGACTGTCTATGTTATTTCCCAATGGAAATAATGGAGGTAATCTACACATATGCTACTATGTATGATAATTATGTAACTACGTATTTATGTGTACGTATCTAGACCTGGAAATAAGTCACTCTGACTTTTTTTGGTTATCCTGAGTTCTCTACACATATGCTGCTATGTATGATAATCTATGTAACTGTATTTGTGTATACCTGAATAAACTTATTTACTTAGTCCTTCAATCTTGTCTTCCACAAAATGGACCCACAACAGTCGATTAATACCCAGGTACCTACTTACTGCTGGGTGAACAGGAGCAGCAGATGTAAGGAAGCATGCCTAACGCTTCCACCCATACCGGGGATCGAACCACGGACACTGCTACAATTTATTTCAGGATGTCTGTTGATAGGCTTCATTTGTTCTCAGCTTATATTCTACTGATATTTTGATTTTAATAAATAGCCTAATGATTTATATAAAACAATGAAAAACTGCAAGGATAATTAATTAAAAGTACTGGAAATAGGTACATACGTGAACTTATTTAAATATAACTCGAGACGCATTTTTTTCTTATCCGTAAGAGTATTCTGGTCGATTATGCATTATTAGATGGACCTAATATAGATCAGTTATGAGTAAATAGCGCTGCCGTTTTGATTCTGTTCCCATCTCTCACCTTACTTGGCAAGACCATGTGTGCCCAGCGTGGTCCCCGGTGTCAAAATCCAAGAGAGAGGGAAGGTAGTTAAGGGAGAATAAGTAAGAGACAAAAATTAAAAAAAAAAAAAACGTATGGGGAAAAGGGGAGGAGGAAAACAATGACATAGTAATCCTACTTTGATATCTAAGTGTGAATGTATGTGTAAAGAAAGAGAGATTAACAAGTAAGATATACATTATATAAGATGTCCCAGCGCACATACATATAAATATACAAAAAAAAAAAATTACATATATGAGCAGATGGACATGTATACGTGGTTGAGCGAGCGCCTTACCCTTTACCCTTGGGTAAAGGGTAAGACAAAGCCCGGAAAGCACATTCCACAGTCTAACATGAGTTTGTGTAAAAAGCCCTCCAAGGAAGGTGCCTTGATGTTGGTGAAGGGCCCTTGATCGGGAGAATTGGAGCTGCTCTCTTGGATCAAACCTAATTACCTCTTATTTCTCAGGTATTGTATAACCCCTACAGGTTAGGCTCTTTCCTGTGAACACAATAATAATCTATGTATAAAGAGTAAGCAATGAATGATTGCAATCGTACACCAGGACGCATTTAAAATTTATGATATTGCACCAGTACGTATTTATTTTTTTAATTATTAATATTCAAGACTTTGTAGGAGATGTACTTTTTTGTAATAGCTACTATCTACCACTGTAGAACTTGTTTTACATAATAGTCTGATCTAAACTTATTGTTTTTGTTGTACCTGATTGTGGTGCAGATCGTGCTTGGTACAGTGACGGACCTGGGTGTGGCTGTGGAATGGCTTCGCTCAACCTTCCTGTATGTGAGAGTCCAACACAACCCACGACACTACAAAATTCCACAAAACCTCCAGCAAGGCCAACTTGAAGACAAGCTACAAGGTCAGTATCAAGTCACCATAGTAGTCACGCTAATTGTTTATCGTGCAGTAAAGTATAACAAACTCCATATTGCGATTTTGTAATCACATGACTAAAGTGAACTGCTTAACACAGCCATATTGGACGTCCAGTCGCATGAACGTAATGAGCACATTGCAATAAACTACAACGATTTCGAGGTTAGGTAAGGTTTGTCAGCAGTAAGATTTGGCAGGATATGCAACAGCCCCCCCCAATGAAAAGCAGGGGCGCCACGGGTACGCTAAGAGAGAGAACACAGTGTCAGGGGCCCAAAACTGCTCAACTGCCTCCCAGTATACATAAGTGAGATTACCAATAGACCCCTGGCTGTCTTCAAGAAGGCGCTGGACAGGCACCTAAAGTCAGTACCTGACCAGCCGGTCTGTGGTTCGTACGTCGGTTTACATGCGGCCAGCAGTAACAACCTGGTTCACAAGACCCTGATCCACAGGGAGGCCTGGTCACGGACCGGACTGCGGGGGCGTTGACTCCCAAAACCCCCTCCAGGTATACTCCAGGTAAACAGAACAAGTTTTTCTTGATGAGGACCTAAGTCATATGATAATCCACAGCTGGAGCTTTTGGTCATTTGACAGAGCACTTCCGCTGGAGTACCGGTCCACCCTTTTGAAAAATATGGTTATAATTATAACCATTGAATTCAGTAATCATACTCTTTAAAACTGTTCAGTGTTGACACAAAATATTTTTGAGCCTAAAATAATAACATGTTATAATGCAAATATATTTACATATTGTATATATTTTTACAAAAGAAAAATGTAATTCTCCATACAAATTTTCAGTTATTTTTTTTTAATTCTTAATAATTTTATATTATAAATAAGCTTGTAATTAGTTTATCAGATCATGTTTTAAGTGCTGTACACGGCCATCATTTATGTGCCCTGTCAAGTTGTCAACTAAGACCTTGGGTTATTGAGGACAGGAGTGCTGTGTACGGTCACTACTTGTAAGGCTGGCTATGGAGATAAGTTAAAATTTGTCAGGAAACAGGACAGGTGTTTCCCTGGTTTTGGTCATCTGACCGAGGTCTTCTGCTGGCTTACTGGTCCACCTCTTTAAAAGTTGTTTATAATTGGCTATGGAGAGAATTGCTCACACTATATATATATATATATATATATATATATATATATATATATATATATATATATATATATATATATATATATATATATATATATATCCGCAGTTTGCCACGTTTAACATAGGGTCTGTACAGATGGGCCTGGAAATTGGGAATAAATTGGTGCAGTCAAACCAGAGAAAGAACATTTTGAAGCATCGTGCCAGCTTATTGCCAGCAACAACCCTCTCTACATTTACTTGAAAAGAAGTCAAGGAGCTTGTCCTCACCTTCCTTGGATCAGGATGGGTATGGGGTGCAAAATAAAGATATTAAATTTGGATTTGCCCAAAATGCATTACATACTAGTGGCTTTCTTTTGTGCTTACCAATGTTTTATTGCATGTAAACTGAATTATTTTTGTACCACAAAAAAAAAATGAATGTGGATCGAACCTGATTGCCTTCCATTTCCCAAGCTTTGTATGACCCCTCTCAGGTTTAGCTCTTCCCTTAGATATAATCAGAATGGAGCATTATTTCAGTACACGGTCAGCCCTTTTGCATAATGCTATTTTATAGTGCCGTTAATCGGACCAGAAGCTGTGCCTTCAGATTAGATTTTGCCACCGAAGTTGCTAGTTTATTGTGCACCCCATATCCATCCTGTGGACGGTAGCGCAAGAGCATATGGATACACAAAAGTCCTAGGAACTAGGCCCCAAGAGGGTTAACAGGTGTACATATGGATTTATATCTACAGTTCACTTATCTGTTGCAAGCAAATTTAGGGAATTTGCTTAGTATATCTGGTATCTTATTTTCATTAATAAGATAGTATCTTGACATGTCACATAGGTTATTATACTGTCATCTCTGTATTCCTCAATAAGTGGACAATTATGCACATAAGTGTTCAAGACTGTGACCATATGCCTGATCACATAATTTGCATTTATTTTGATCATCATCATCTGTGTGTCTCCCAAACTGCCAGAAGTACTTGTAGCCAAGCCTAAGCCTGGCCACTACAACATCAGTCAGTCTGTTCACATTGCAAGTTGCTCCATAAACATACTTATCTACGTTCATGTTATCATAGTGGGTTATAGATCTACTCAGGCTTCTAACTGCATTCCTATAACAATCATTTTCATTATTTACTTCTTTCCTAATATTATTCCTAATGCTAGACACAGATATACCAAAGTTATATTCTGCATTCTCCTACTGGGTACTCTTCTTGGCGGTGCCTTCAACGTGGTATATTAATAGAATACCTGAGGGGACGTGGGTTCGGACCCGCTGCTAGGCGTGAGATATGGACACGTTTTCTAACTCTTGCTACTTCTTGTCACGTAGCAGAAAATAAATACCTGGGAGTTATTTGACTAAATATGATTGTCCAAAAGTAAACCGCTCTGCTTTTAGGCTTAATCCAAGTAAAGTCTCCTAGCGCTATACTTTGCATGATAATAGTAATGCCATTATCACAAGGCTTATATAGGAGTGGAAGGAAACATGAATTTACCTTACAAGCTAACATTTCAAAGCTTCTCCTCAAATACACGTATAGACAGATCCTCCATAATCACAGACGCAAAAGGCAGTGGTGTGTTATATAAAGGGGCTTTTGGCACGTACACCTCATTTATACCTATGTATCATTGTATCATGTCTACCTATGTATCATTGTATCATGTCTACCTAACTGTATCATTGTATCATGTCTACCTAACTATATATCATTGTACCATGTCTAAATAAACTATTATTATTATTATTATAAAGTATCAACACGTGTGCTAAATTTATGGTGGCCTACAAAGACTGTAACATAGATAGAACCCCTCAGTTCCTTCGATAGCTCAGTTGGTAGAGCGGTGGACTGTAGTTGGTACTTAAAAACAGACATCCATAGGTCACTGGTTCGAATCCGGTTCGAAGGAGACCTTTTTGTTTTGTTTAACAGGTACATGAACATTTTCTTCTATCGTATAGCATATGACAGCTCTTTTCTTGCATTTTTTGATGAAAAATGAAGGAAAATGTAGATCAGTGAAGGTTTGGTGTATGTAAGTACAGGAAACTCAGGACTACAAATTCGGTAAGCTCTTAGGAAAAATCCGATGATGATGCCTCTTTTGGTCTTCGTATCTTGACTGGAATAGAAGTGAGATCAGAGAACCTAATTTTCGCAGACGTAAATGCCTTAAATCATCATTAACCGCCGTTTCTAACACAATCAAGCAAAATAAAGGCAGCTTCATCATCTCTGAAATATTAGCAAAAATCCTCCTCAAAACAATATACCCTGCCATCACATAGTCGCCGCTGCTAATACTACACAAGAACATATCAGAGGAGGAACACTGAAACAGACCTCAAATCCAACCACTAACATAAATATTTGTCTAACCTATTTTTATGCTACCCAAGTAATAGCTTTTATAACCTTTTACTCATGTGCAAGTTGATTGTTCTACCACTAGTATTACACCTCACTCTAAGCCTATATATACCCTCTGTGTCCATGTATTGTTTGTAACGACTTGATAAAGTTCCTGGAGAGCGAAATGTTGCCACAAAAAAATGTCATATTAATTGCACTTGTGTCCTTTTACCTAACATATTGTCGGTAATTCTACCAACTTTAATATAAAACGAAACAAGCTTATGCATATTACCTGAGACTCCCGTCGAATCACCGAAAGTGAAAATGAAGCTACACGGTGAGTACACTAATAGTGGGCTTTTCCTACTCTGGTGAAACGTGTGTTAAGTCCTTTATAAACCTGATGCCTTGGTTCACCTAGCAATAAACAGATACCACGTAGTCGGCTCATGTGGGTCTCGTCCTAGGTAAAATGACTCCATTGGAAATAAACTGCACTGCTTGGTTGTCTTGGGTTATCTTGAGTTATTAACTCAGAAAAAAGTCTTCTTCATCCGACAGCACTCACTAGATTAAACTTAAATTTGGAGATATTAAAACGCACAAGAACAACTATCCTATGAGCCCTATCATTTGTGATATAAATCAGCCAAAATCAGTTGCATGTATCGTAGATGCCGACTAAATATTTACTTTGTTCCACGCACGAATTTATTAAAGGACGTCTAGCCTCCTTTGACGTGGTGGTCAACTGACGGGCGTCGTATCAAAAAATGGCTAGGGAATCTCTATCACCGTGATTATCATGAGGGACTTTAAGGCTTCTGAACGCTTGTTATTTGGATCCACTGATAAGTCAGTGAAGAATACTATATATCTCAGGTCGTGCTTGATTCCGTCAATTAAAGTAGGGTGTATGTTCTGCATAGATATTTGTTGTTTACTGAGGGATACAATATAACCATTTCTGCTGAGCATGATGGAATGAACTCTTTTAACAGGTCATTCACTTTCACTAGCAGTTGCCGTGTGGCTAGTAATTTTTTCACTGTCAACCATGGTTATTAGCTAACTGTTGTCAGTGAAAAGAATCAAGTGTTTCAAATAAAATTCTTTCCCGTGCCGGGAATCGAACCCGGGCCTCGCGGGTGAGAGCCGCGTATCCTAGCCACTAGACAACACGGGATATGGGTAGTGGGAGAAGACGAGGCTTTTTATCCAGATTATTAACCTTGAAGCGTTAATAACTCCGAATAAGCCAATGAATGTGACTTAAGTTTATAAGTAAGTTTATTCAGGTATACACAAATACAGTTGCATAGATTATCATACATAGCAGCATATGTGTAGAAAACCTAGGATAACCCAAAAAAGTCAGACAGATAAGTAGTTATAATACAGTATAAATTACTTACTGGGGTCCTTTATAGCAGTGATATTAATGGTTTATTTGGATGGGTTATTTATATTCTTACCTGTCTGTGACTTTTTTTTATTATCCTAGGTAATTTACACTATGTATGGTAATTGTACTTCTGTGTACTTGAACCTAAATAAACTTACTTACCTGACCTAGTCTAATCAAATCTAACTCGCCTAGGAACTGATTATGTATAGTCACATATAATAGTTTATAACAATACAGTATGTAATAAATTTTATGAATTTTCAGTTTCATTTCCCAACAAAAAAAAAAGAAATTTCTATAAAAACAATCTGCCCCGAGTGAGGATCGAACTCACGACCTTGAGATTATGAGACTCACGCGCTGCCTACTGCGCCATCGAGGCTTGGTTATATTACGTCAGTATTATCTGTGAATGTGTCCCTGCCTATAGATAGCTTTATTCACATTAAACCTATATGTTTAAAATTAATAGCCTTATATGTTAACAGTGATTGCATGAGTCACATTTGTTGTTGCTTATTTCTTGGTTATGAATACATTGTTGTCAGGCTTAGGGTGTTGCGCTACAGAGTCCGGGCTTGATATATGTACTTTCTCATAGGGAGTACACTGAGCAAGACTTCAAGGGATGTAAAACAAATTTCCCACACACACACACACACACACACACACACACACACCTGATTCAACGAATTGGAGCTACCCTCCCTTTCCTTCTGTTGAACCTAATTGCTTCCCATTCCCAGACGCTGTATGATCCCTACGGGTTTAGTGTTCCCCATGAATGTAATAGTAACATCAATAAAATTAATAAGAACAATAACAAAAATGATTATAATAATGAAGATGGTCAATAATCCAGGATAACTTTAAAAGTCTGTCCGTGTGGTTTATTTCCATCGGAGACCTTATAGATCCTCTTTCGTAAGAGGCATTTCTAGATCTGGTCCATATGTGTATATAAAAATATGTGTTGCAGAGATGTGCATGCGAGAGGTGAACGCACTGGCCCGGGCGGGACTGATTGTGATGAACGAAGTAGATGTGAAACCTACCCCGCCTGGACGACTTATGGCCAGGTACTGCGTCTCCTTCAACACGATGGAGACCTTCATACAGGTGTGATTACATTCAGTGTGTGTGTGTGTCTCCTTCTTACTACCAGAAATGTGTACACATTTGACATTTTAATTAATTTTTATATTATATGTTGTAAATAACGGATCTGCGAAAGGAAATTTTGTTTGATTACCTATGTCGCGCATCAACTTAGCCATTTGTATATTCTGCTAGTATTACTAAGTAGTATATGTTTATTTATTATTATTTTTGTTTACAATTCATCTATTTTATGCAGATGCATGGAGAAGAGAGTTTAAAGGAGCTGTTGGAGGCAGTGTGTGGGTGTCGAGAGTTCTGGGACATCAAGGTATGACTATTGTACACCAAATACGTTTTATGTGTCTGTTTCCTCGTATTGTCGGTAATGTTTACCATTATTTTAAAGATGCTTCAATTGGATTATTTTTTCCTTTGTATTCGAATAATAGACTTTTGTAATAGAAATGTACAAATGAGATGTAATCTCACAGCTAAATCTGCACTCTGTAATTCTTGGAAATAAAATTTGAGGGGCTTTGACATTATGTAACCCGACCTAAATAACGTAAATCGAGAAATTTGTTGAAAACAGTATATGATAAATTGACTTAGATTTAGGAAGACACGTTGGTCAAGCTGTTTGTAACTTAGCATGTTCCTAAAAGTTATCTGAAAAATTCTACAAGTAGTTTTGTCAGTTAGGGCGTTTATTGCTCACCATAGTTAATCATATATACATATTCTGTTTCAACCTTTTGCTTTTGCTCAGGGTTTGTCCATTCGAAAAGAACAGTAGCCTCTATGTGTTTTGCTTTAGTTTTAAGTTTGCTTAAGACTACTGTTGAGTTCTTTTTTGTATTACGTACGAGAAGGTACGGACGTCTGAGAAGCGATTACTTAACGAGTTGAACAAGAGCCAGACGACGTCAGTACGCTTTCCCATTAAAGGCAGGATCAAGACCAGAGAGCAGAAGATCAACTGGTCTGTACACATTCATATTTTCATATTCTATTTGTGGGTTAGTTATGAACTCAATTTTGAGGTTATCTAGGTACCTAGAAACAGATTGAAACATAGTTCTGTATATATGTGTGTGGATTATGTTGAGTTTACAGATTGTGTATAATAAACATACAGGAAATTTTTGCTTTATATATCAAAATAATTTCATATGCAGAATGGTTCAGATGATGGCACGTATTGAACATTTTTCTTTTGCTTTCCTAAAGAGATAAATTTAGAAAAACTGGTATAAAGGTGGATGTATTTATCAGTTTTGAGCAAAGGTGTTCCGAATGCTTTTACTTAGAAGTATTTGATCAGCTTGGTACAGGCGACGTTAGGGTGCCAGACCATCCTAGATCCTGGACTGAGTCAGGACGCAAGCAAAATTATGCGCACCGGACAACGCATCACAAAGTGTATGTATCAGCACTAGCCTATATGTTCAACACAATTCTCACCCATGTCAATATGCACTCTTTGTAGTTTTTCAGTGTTTAAAATCTGTTAACTAATAATAGTGTACAAGGGTCGTTAGGGCAGCACTTCACTTTTAGTCTAACACCTAGTAGCAGCGCGCCGGGTCACCATCTGAAAAAGACCCGGGTTGGGACATGTACCGGCGAATCATTAAAGTTACCTAGTAGCACAAGTAACGCGCAACATTATCTACTAGGAAGCTGCACCAGTATTTAATATATCCATTTTATTACTGTAAGAAAGCACCTCGAAAGTGTAAGATAAGACCCATCTACATAGGTGATCAGACCGACGGTAGCAATTAGACTAGTATCTAATCTACCAATACTATAAATAATATTTGAGTAAGTGATCCACCCACACCTGTACTTGGCTCAGTTGGTAGTGTCCTCAGCTCACACACTGTGGGGCCTGCTGCCCTTGTTTACCTAGCAGTAAGTAGGTGTTTGGGTGATAGTCGACTCTTGTGGGTCGCATCCTGGGAAAGAAGATTTAAGAACCCCAGTGGAATTCCATAAGACAGTACCCGATGACGCACGGACTTGATTCATTTATCAAAACTATGGACTTTTCCACACTGTAAGAAATATATGTTTGATATACAATTGTAATTAATGTATCTTGGGAAATAAAGTTATCAATATCATTATTAAAAGACTTTGGTTCCTTAGATACTAAAGTAAACTCAAGGTGTGATACACTGAGAAACACGTCAGTCGGGTTTTATACACTGAGAAACATCTGTACGTTGTTTGACTTGTGGATTATCCTAGGGTGAATTCTACATAATTTACCATTGTAAAAGTTTCAATTTTGCTTGAGGCTTAGAGTAACGCTTGAATATTTATGGTGTCACTGACTTTTTTGGGTTATCCTAGGTTCTCTACACATATGCTGCTATGCATGATAATCTATGTAAGTGTATTTGTGTATACCTGAATAAACGTACTTACTTAGTTAGGTTATAGTGCAATTTAATTTAGTGTGTATAGAGCTTCTGCCACGTTTTCTGTTGCCTGACTTCTGGGTACGTTTTCTGTCTTTTCTATAATTTGCGTTTTCAATTGATTTTTATGCTGGGCATAGTGCTCCTTACTACATGCCAGATATTTAAAAGATAACCGTTAGTATCATATTACGTAATAAAGTATATATGTTTATGTATATATGAAGAATTGGGTGGCTGTAGATGAAAAAAATATTAAGAAGTCCATGCTATTGTATTCATTTCTCCGAGGCTATAGGAACTCGGACACCCATGGCCTCTCTCGAGGGCCAGTGCATGCGACAGATGAAATAACATTAACACATGCCTGGTTATCAGGGGTATGAGAAACAACGCCTAGCATCTGGTGGGCACCTATACCTATACTGTGTACTTTTATGCAGGTTCGAGTCCTGCTCTGGTCTGTGATAATATTTGTAAATAATTTAGCTGGTTCGTGAATTGTTAAGCGCTCGCGCGCGCACACACAACATACACTTTATTAAAAAAATAGTTTAGGAAAGAGAATACCACGCATAATATCACAAATACTATACATATCTCCAACTTACGCAGCTCCGCGGGGGTGAGCCGTGTGCCCAGAAAGCTGCAGGCATTTCCTCTGGATCGCAACACCGAGTCTCTGGAAAAGAAAACTGGTTGCTCTGGGGACCTTAGTTTCTGTAATAAGTTTGTCACCCAGCTCTTTCAAAAACCAAGTGCACATTTGCCCCAACGCTCCGAGGGTCTCCGATCCTATTGGGACGCATAGTGTCAAATATATAAAGACAAAGATCTTAGAAAACTCTGGGAACAACATCGCTATCAATAACATGGAAAGGAAGGCTAATGTGCCAACTTTCAGGAGCACAGCAACTGTCCTTAATATTTTTTTTTTTTTACAAAATACATAAACTGACATAGTCTAACATGGGGACTTCCTCGAGAGGCCAAGAAGCCAGCACTTGTTGACGCAGTTTGGACAGCCGGCATTATTTTAATTATTACATTTATGAGAGCAATGTTAAACCTGTAGGGATCATACAACCCTTGGGGAAATGATAGGTAGTGTGGTTCGATTCAAGGATAGGTCCAGCTCCTTGGATCAAGAGCTCCTCACCACCATCCAAGCACGTCCCTTGAGGGCTCCAGCATTACTCGACTTAACAACATGACTTCATGACTCTAAAGAGACAACCCTTGCCACTTTGTCAACTTCTTTTTAAACCTCTAGATCAATTTATATATCTTCCAATTGAGAAAGTCTCCTTCTATTATCCAGTGTGCTCCATGTTATACTCTTGCACTTTCCCATGCTCCACACTCATTTAATAACGTAAGAATAGAGGAGTCTGCTACCGTGGAGGGCCATGGGCCCTGTGACCGTAGGTCTTTACAGTCATCCCGCGCGCCAGCCATGGGACCCATGCTACTGAATGGGTCATCTTATGACAAAAAACTCGTGTCAGACGTTTTGTCGACGAATTAAATAACATTAGTAAAGAATATAGGAGCAACACAGTTTTCATTTTGGTCTATGGTACCGGTTGGCATTTTATTTCACGAAATTTTCTTCAATAAAAAAAATCTGAATTCATGCATTTTGAATCAGTTGTTATGAGTTTAGCTTTAGTTTCAGATGAAAGTTAATTCGTCTCCCATTTCTGTCTTTTAAGTGTCAGATGTTTACTAAAGCAGAGAGCCCAAAGTAGGTAATGGAAGTTTTAAGTGAAGTTTCATTAGTAATTATAAATGAGGCCCTCTTCAACAGTTTGTTGTAGAGATCCTCAATGAAATTATGTACATTTTTTGATTAGTTAATAAAATACTATAGATCCTCAATGAAATTATGTAAATTCTTTGATTAGTTAATAAAATGCTATAAGTCCTCAATGAAATTTCTTTGATTAGTTAATAAAATACTATAGATCCTCAATGAAATTATATAAATTCTTTGATCAGTTAATAAAATACTATAGGTTGGTTGGTGTAGATTCGCCGGTACTCTCCCGGCCCGGGTCTTTTCCAGATGGTGACCCGGCCTTGGCTCCCTGTCGTAGGAGTGTCTGAGACCTATGTCTCCCATGGGAGGAGGTACAAGTACCCCATCGTCGTCCGGGACCAATTGTTCCCTGGCCTAGCCACGTTCCTCAATGAAATTATGTAAATTCTTTGATCAGTTAATAAATTACTATATTTTTGTAAAATATATTTGTAAATTTTATCAGGGTTACCTAGGTTCCTAGGAGGAAAAAATGCATAGCTTTTATTGTTGTTCCTTGTAATAAAAAGACAGCTAAGAATTAATTCTAGTGATGCTAAGTTCTTGCTTAAATATCCTTGTGTGCTGGTATAGGTCTGGCAGAGTATGGTGCCACGCGGAGAGAGTACGAGATGCAGCTCAACACAACACTGCTGAGTAAGTGCTTCAGCAGCCGCTTATGGGAGAACAGCCGATATGTTACACGTCAGTTGGACAAGATTGGTCTTGTCCTTAGTGACGCACTTGTCCGCTCCAAAATCACCTCCTTCACTGCCCTCGAGGCAGAATCACCCAGGAACATTGAACTGGTACCTAACATTTTTTATGACGGTTTCTACAGGAACATTAATTATAAACATTTGTAGATGTCAAACTTTATGTATTAATGTGATATTACACTCGTAGATCGCTCATAAAACATACACTTTGAGCAGACTTCTTTAGGTACTCACACCTTCAGTAGATTATTTGAGTATACTCAGTTTTTAAAGTGCCCAGACTTTGAATAGCCAGTTTTTTTTTTAATTCCCAGACTTTCAAAAGTCTTATTCTTTACGTGGTTACAATGAGTAGCCTATTCTTTAATCACCCACACTTTGATTTGGCTATTCTCTCTTGAGTGCCTGAACTGGATAGTTCTGGGAACGCTATTCAGTTTCCCATACTTTGAAACTAGACACACAAATTTAACGTTTCCATACCTACAGTGGGATTCTCCTCAGCAGATTGATATACAGTACATCAATCCTCTGAGGCGTATTACCTAAAACATTATTAATGAAGTCACAATGTTTGTCAGACACATTGATTATAGTTATATCGGTAACCTGTCCATCATTCAAGACCTTCCGTTTGACATCTGCTGCAACACCATTAATTCTACCCACTTCCGGATTATTAAGCTTTGTTTATCTTTCCTAGTCTGTCTTCTAACTGCACAGACGGAAACTTTTCATCAATGTCTTATTCCCTTCATTCTCTCGTATGTCACTTATCTGTTTCTTTGTTACTTAATTACCTATCAGTTTTTCCATTTGTATGATTTTCTCTATCCCGCCTCTTTCACTCCAAAACAACTGCATCATATATATGGATACCAGACGTGAGACGCCTCAGTGTGTTGCCTCACCGAAATATTTTAAATGTATCACAGGTATTTTTAATTATACGTATCTCCCAAAATAACAATTTGCTTAGGAAATGCTTAATTATTTCATGGGGTACATAGGTTGTAGGTATTGAAAAGTAAAATATTGACCGAACTCACTGGTCGTCTCCCGCCAAGACAGGGGTGACCCAAAGAAGAAAGCACAGTTACCATCATTCATTCAGTCTGGTATTTATAATGACCTCACATGTTACATATGCCTTTCAGATCCTAAATAGGCAGCCGCCCTTCGGTAATCGTATCCGTGACCAAGCAGTGAGGCTTCCTCGCTACGAACTGATCGTCCAGCACATCAATGAGGTGTGTGGGAGTGTATATCACAGTGTCCTCGTTTTACTTCATTTTCTTACGAGGTAGCGAAAGTCAACTTTAAACTCTTCCTATAAACTTGTAAATAATATATTCTTTTCTTTAAATTAGGTTATGTTACCCAAACTTATATGAAAGTATATTTAACCACAAAAAGGCAGAATTGCCGAGGCCTGGTCTCAGACCGAGCCGCGGTGGAGTTAACCCCCGAAACCCTCTCCAGGTAAACTCCAGGTAAACCTGAAGACCTCGACCCGTCTTATTCTCCAGGCTCTGAAAGATCCTCACGGATTTGGTACTCACCTATTTGTGGTTGCATGGGTCGAGCCATAGCTCCTGGACCCGTCTCTTCGCTAGTCGCTACTAGGTGTTTTCAGATGAATGTAACAATAATAATAGGTTCTGAATTTCTGAAGATCCCGGAGTTTAGTGGTCACTTTTTATGGCGTTACTAAGGTTGCAAGATAGAGCTGGGTGGTGTTATGTAAATATACAGCATGAGAATCAGAAGACAAGAAGCAAAAGTTAATGGAGCAGTTGGAAGGGTTTAAGAAGAAAGTGAATACAGAAAATAAAAAGGCATTGGGAGTAATACGAAGGGATGAATGGATTGATATCAAATTTCAAGAAAGATGTATTAAGTTGATGTACCGTAGTATTTTGATATGGAAAAGAAGTGTGTCAGTGGCGGTTAAATGTGGATCGTCTCTTGAGTATATTGGCGCTGACACTTCTGTATGGGTGTGAGGTATGATTCGTGAATATTTAAGTGAAGAGAAGGCTGGAGGCAGTGGAGATGTATAAGATCAGTGCGTGGTGTGAATATTAGTCAGAGAATAAAGAGTAAGAAAAAAGTAGAAAACGGTATGGTGAATGTGAAAGGAATAATTCAAGAGAGGAGGGATTGTTGAGATATGACTTGGTAATTAAGAAACGATGGAGAAAGATAGGTTGACCAAGGTGTACATGTAGGTTGGAAGGAGGGTGTGAAGAAGTCTTTTTTTAAGAGGTAGGGGCATGGGCATCCAGCAGGTATGTGTGAGCGTTCTAAAACCAAGTGGAGAAAAGTAGTTTTTGAGATATTACGTTCTGTTGGAATGTCAGGTATATATATGTGAGGTTCGGAGGTGATAGACAATGCTTGCACTATGAAATATGGGTATAGTTGCGGTTCTGTGGTTAATTGGATCGTGGACTATTACTAAGCATAACGCCAGGTGAGCAACGAGTTTATATTCCACCAAGCTCCATATAGCAGTGAGAACTCTTTGCCAACCAGTGTAAGTCATTACTCAAGTGTATGCGTGCAACACCTGGTTATGCCATCCTATCCTAGGTTTTAATCAACATAAATATACGTTGTACTTAAGTACACTTGATTGGTCCCGTGGTGTGGCGTAATGTTACACTACGTAAGTGGGCTTAAATTAACATGATGCATGCGTATTTTTTGTGCTGTAGGTGAGTGTTGAGCATAGTGAGGTGAGGGTGACTGTGTGTCTCGCTAACCAAGAGGAGGTGCGGGCAGGCGCCACCACCCCTAAACACCACTCCTGCAGACTCATCCTCGGCGACGCTGACAACAACGTCCTCTACAATCAGCGTATCACGTTAGTCTCATGTCATCACTAAATCTTTACATGTAGTTGCTAAAGATTCCTTCGACTGGCACAAATTATAATTGTGCGAACTCCAGTCCCGCTGAGAGTATGCAAATACGTATGCAAATGTTGGGTAAAGCGTTGTCTATTACTTTTAATGAAAATTATTGCAACAACAACAAATAATAATTTCAGTATTATTACTAGTGAATTTATAACGAGTTATGATTATTTATGTGAACATGAAGCACAAAAATGAAATCTGTTAGTAATGTATTTATTACTCATTCTTCTGTTGTACTTGACTTGCAATAAAATGCTGAGATAAACTCACCCTAAACCCTTGCAAAGAATCCCTCCAAACTCTTCGTGACAGGCGAGCACTACAAATATATAAACCACAGCTGACGTCCTCATGAATCATATATTTTACTTGACATGTATTTACTATATATATTGTAACACTGTTGGTAGAATTACTGATAGTATGTTAGGTAAAAGACAAATGCAACTAATGCGACATTTTGTTGTGGTAGTGTTTCGCTCTCCAGGAACTTTGTCAAGCCTAACGTTACCGGCTTGACAAAGCTCCTGGAGAGTGAAACGTTGCCACAATAAAATGTCGCATTAGTTGAACTTGTGGCCTTTTGCCTAACTTATTTACTATATGCCAAGTAAAAATTTCAGCAACACTTCCCTGCCCCGTAGAAATTTATACCTTTCTAATTCACTTTTCTCCCCTTTCCCACAATCTAACCTTCATCTTGAAGACAAACATGATGCTTTGATTTATATAGATACATTAGTCACAGAACATTCTTAAATCTATATAGACTGATGACTATTCACTAGCCCAGGTGTAGCTGGTATATGTTCTGGCATCCAAATAAATAATTGGTCTTCCACCCTCCGCTTGAACGGTTCACTACACTCCTTGCACTCTAACGTGTCAAGAGTCTACATTCTGTAGATTTCTTCGCATATTGGCTTTCAGATTTATAATAGAACTGGTAATCTGTCATGGGGAGCCGATTCAAGCTTTGTACTGTTCACTAGCAGTCTGAAAGCATTAATAATTTTAGCATACCAATAGAGCTCCATGAACCTTAAACAGAGACTGGCACTAGTCAATCTATCTGTCATTTTTGGCTACAGATAACTGGGAGTTTGTACCAACATTGTATATATTTCTAACCAGAGGTAAACTTTGTTGATAAAACTATTATGTACTTGCATTATTAAGTAGGTTAGGCTGTTTGACGAAAAAAAAAATCTTAAAAAACTAAGTGCTTCAGAAATGCTCAAGAAATACGTGTTTAATGTTAACTCACACTTTGCTCTCAGTAGATTATTAAGTTTATTAATAAACTGGTCATGAAGAACAAAAGTCATAGTTCATTGGCTGGAATAATTCACGACAAATTGGAAATTAAAATGAACGGTGTTTCAATCAATCCTAGATCACGCGACTTCATAATGATCCAGGATGGACAGAAATATAGTCCAATTCTCATTTCCTATTTATGAGTTTACTAGGAAACTACTATTGTAAGCACATTTTCTTTGCAGAGGAAGCTCAACAAAGTTTTTGCAAGCCAGAAAAAATGTTTGAAGTTTTATGTAGTAAATTAAGAATGTAATTTAATTCCAGGGATGCAGCACTGATTATATCTGGAAGTATGTCTCGGGTGGTGAAGGTGACGAGGGCTCAGACGGGGGATGAACTAGCTGTTAACTTCATCTCTGAAACCTGGGGTAAGTCCAAGTCTTAACTCTTGACTTCTTATTGTTTCTTTGAAGATCGATATTTTAGTATGATCTATTTTATTTTACTGCATTATTTCATTTATGTTTTTGTACAACTGTCTCTTATCTTTTTCCTAGCTTGTGCATAGTTTCTAAAATGACCTTTCGTCACATCACTATTATATTTAAAAATAAAATACGGATTATTAACTCCGGAAAGTTAATGGCCAAAAAAAAAAAATAATTTTGGCATTTTAACAATTTTTTATCTTTTACATGAATCAGCTGGTCTAGATGTGCAGAGCAGCTACAGTCCCCGCTACCTGCCTCGTCCACAGGTCTTCCCTGCTGATCCCCACATTACTACGCCTGCACCACCAGCACCTCACAAACAAAGTACTATAATCTTTCATTTTATGTATATATCATATACAATTTCACTTTTAATCAAACAGCTTTTGAAATTCGTGAACATATAAACTAGTTACATATTTAAAATCCCCGAAACGCGTTGATTTATGGAATATTCGGAGTTTCCCTTTGGCTCATACCGTGTAAAGTGTTATATGGATTATGGTCGCCCCACAACAATGTGCATCACTTTTGCATATTACCAAAATGTCAACCTCCGATGAACTCAGTCGAGTGATAAGATTTGTTCGGATTTCTAACCCGGAGGGTTAGCCACCCAGGATAACCCAAGAAAGTCAGTGCGTCATCGAGGACTGTCTGTCTTATTTCTATTGGGGGTCCTTCAATCTCGTTCCCCAGGATGCGACCCACACCAAGCTAATGTACTTAATAAGCCTGTAGATAACATAAGAAAGGATAATTCCATGGCTTTATTTGACTTCGGAGGATATACTATTAACCCATGATATAAACCAACAAAGTCAATTAGTATTATGGCACATTTCCAAAGGGAGTGATCACAGTTGTAGTTATACCAAAATTATAAACATGAGTTGTAAGCAATTTAATCAACTGCCTTCAAAATCACAATTCACTACAGCCGAAAATATTTTGTAAAGGTCACATTACAGACGATATTCTGTAGACTGAGTTACCCCTCAGTCTACAGTAAACCTGGAGGGTATTCCGAGGGTCCACCCCCCCAGAAGCCCGGTCCATGACCAGGCTTGTAGCTTATTTTAGCATTTATACGCAGTCACCTATAAAAGTTCATGACCTGTGCGCAGCCAATTCAGATAAAAATGTAAAGGTTGAAAGATTAAATAGTAAGGTAAAATCTTAATATATACAACAAACCTTAAAATTAACGAACACTTGCACAAAACTGATTCCCATGCCGGGAATCGAACCCGGGCCTCCTGGGTGAAAGCCAGGTATCCTAGCCACTAGACCACATGGGAGCTGAGGGTTTAGTACACTTGTTTTAAGAAAACTTTAAACATGAGAAAAGTTATTTTTAAATACGGTTATTTAGTTCTTTATACAACTTCACATTTTTGTATACGTAAATATATTAGAATCCAATAATGTCAAACTTAAGATTTAGATATCATAATTCTCAAGGACCCCAATGGAAATAAGTCACTTTGACTTTTTTGGGGTTATCCTAGGTAATTTACACATATATTAAACAATGTATGATAATTGTACTTATTGCTTGGGTAGCATTGGAAATTAGGTTGGGCAAATATTCTGTTAGTGGGATGGATTGTGAAAGACGTGTCTAGTATGGGCCAACAGGCCTGCTGCAGTGTTCCTCCTTCCTTATGTTATGTGTAACTGTACCAAAATAAACTTACTTAAGCTGGGTTATAATCAACCGTGACACTTTCAGTTAGGATGGAGTTTATCATGTGAATGACTTTTTTGGGTTATCCTAGGTTCTCTACACATATGCTGCTATGTATGATAATCTATGTAAATGTATTTGTGTATACCTGAATAAACTTACTTACTAACTAACAACACCTGAACGCAGAGAAGGGCATCAGAGGATCAGATTGCCAGATAAATCTAATAAAAAAAAAGAACTACTGGTTACCCAATTTGAGGTCTCCTTCCCATTTATTATTGAAAATGAATTAAAAAATTACGTTTAGTAGCTTACATAACTATTTAGATTCCTGGTATAGAATAAATAATTTAATACGAATTCAAAATTCAAATTCTTTATTTTTTTTTATGCAGTACACAGATAATGTAGTTTACATGTAATAAAATATTGTTAGACACCAAAGAAAGCCACTAGCACGCAGTACATTTCTGAACACCAAAGAAAGCCACTAGCATGAAGTACATTTCTGAACACCAAAGAAAGCCACTAGCATGAAGTACATTTCTGAACACCAAAGAAAGCCACTAGCACGCAGTACATTTCTGAACACCAAAGAAAGCCACTAGCATGAAGTACATTTCTGAACACCAAAGAAAGCCACTAGCACGCAGTACATTTCTGAACACCAAAGAAAGCCACTAGCACGCAGTACATTTCTGAACACCAAAGAAAGCCACTAGCATGAAGTACATTTCTGAACACCAAAGAAAGCCACTAGCACGCAGTACATTTCTGAACACCAAAGAAAGCCACTAGCACGCAGTACATTTCTGAACACCAAAGAAAGCCACTAGCATGAAGTACATTTCTGAACACCAAAGAAAGCCACTAGCATGAAGTACATTTCTGAACACCAAAGAAAGCCACTAGCATGAACTACATTTCTGAACACCAAAGAAAGCTACTAGCACGCAGTACATTTCTGAACACCAAAGAAAGCCACTAACACGCAGTACATTTCTGAACACCAAAGAAAGCCACTAGCATGAAGTACATTTCTGAACACCAAAGAAAGCCACTAGCATGAAGTACATTTCTGAACACCAAAGAAAGCCACTAGCATGAACTACATTTCTGAACACCAAAGAAAGCCACTAGCACGCAGTACATTTCTGAACACCAAAGAAAGCCACTAGCACGCAGTACATTTCTGAACACCAAAGAAAGCCACTAGCGTGAAGTACATTTCTGAACACCAAAGAAAGCCACTAGCATGAAGTACATTTCTGAACACCAAAGAAAGCCACTTGCATGAAGTACATTTCTGAACACCAAAGAAAGCCACTAGCATGAAGTACATTTCTGAACACCAAAGAAAGCCACTAGCTTGAAGTACATTTCTGAACACCAAAGAAAGCCACTAGCATGAAGTACATTTCTGAACACCAAAGAAACCCACTAGCATGAAGTACATTTCTGAACACCAAAGAAAGCCACTAGTATGCAGTACATTTCTGAACACCAAAGAAAGCCACTAGCATGCAGTACATTTCTGAACACCAAAGAAAGCCACTAGCATGAAGTACATTTCTGAACACCAAAGAAAGCCACTTGCATGCAGTACATTTCTGAACACCAAAGAAAGCCACTAGCATGAAGTACATTTCTGAACACCAAAGAAAGCCACTAGCATGAAGTTAATTTCTGAACACCAAATAATAAACTTTATCATCTGTAAAATTATTTTTGAAAGCAGAACTTTAACCTTAATAAATGTCCTAAACAGTACTTAAGTATTTTTTATGCACAGCTTGTCAGTATTACCATACCATTTATAATCAACTTCAGAAAGCTGGATTAGTATTTTTCACAAGATCTGGACACAGTTGGGACGATAATAAACAGTTACAAAGGACTGAAAATCCCTGTTTTTGCCCTAGCCCCTCATTTTAAAAATATATTCCTCGTGTTTTCCCCAGGCCAAATTTTTCCCATTTCTCCAAAATGTATTTTTATTTCCCACTACTTATGGGGGTTCCCCTCTGTGCAGGAGTGGCAGCCCTAAAGGGGGATGCCACTCCTGCCTAAAATATACTTTTTTCTTTAGGTTCAGAATCGTGCCGAATAGGCCAAACTTGCGATGTTAGCTTAAATAGCAGTGCTCTTCTTTCCGAATAAAGCAAGCGAAAATTTGTGTGCAATAATTTCGCAAAAATCATTCTGAACGTAACGAAAAAATATATTTCATTGTGTATGTTTATTAAATTATTGTAAACTTATCTAAAATATATTTAGTTGGATTAGGCTAAATTAAATTGCGCTTGTTTTAATAAGGTTAGTTAAGTTTTCTAATGTTCTTTTGGTACAAAATTATTAATTTTTACATTAACACAAATGAAAAAAATATATCTTTAAACGTATAAGATAAAATTTTAGAAAGGACTTAATTTTAAATGAGTTTTTGCTAATTGACCAGTTTTACCTATTCGACACGACACACACACACACACATGTAGTGTGTGTGTGTGTTTATATATGGGTATATAAACTAAGATGAAAGACGATGGGCGTAAAAACGAGGTACATTGGCAGGCTAGTTTCAGCATTTTTGGTTTGTGTATGGTTCCCTGTCTTCTCGATTGCTGAATGTAATATTTGCACTTTTCAGAGATTTATTAATGATAAGTTGAGGGTACTTTAAGTTAAATGTCATGTTACATATTTTCATTATTTCGTCATTTATGAACTCCGTCGATCCATAATGGATACTAATATACAAGTATCATTCCTGATGAATAAACACGACACATGGTCGACAGATATATCTGTTGTATACGTATGGCGATGATGCCGAGTGTTCAAACGCTGGATGAACCAAACGGGTCACAATGAGTGGTGACCGCCTTGATGTATCATAGTGACCTTCTTTATATGTAGACTCTATATTGAGCCAATCATGAAACATTACAACGTACAGTACTTATATATTCAGCAAACGGTGAACAGATACGCGTCTTCATATTGCCGTATACATTATTTAAATATATCTGACAAGAGAGAAATATAATATTAATAAGGATGTGAAGGTTAACCTATGAAAAGTTGGAAAGCATACAGATTTGTTATATGTTATTCTCCTAAGTGATATAATTCGTTCTTCAATCTGCATCATCAGTCTTTCATTACGGAAACATATAATATACTGCAGATGCCTCTGTCGCGTTTCATTAATAACTTTCTCATTTTTAGCACTGCAAAATATGAGTTTTGTTTTTTAATTTAAAATTAATATTTAAATAATTAAACGTGTATCATTTCTTTTTTATCTGTGTATAAATTTCTATTAAGTGAGTCAGTCGTCCCCCTTCATTTATCTTTCCATCATATGAGGGTGCAGGAGGCAGGGAGGGTGGTGGCAAGAACAGCACTGTTGCAGTGAATGAAGGGGGCTGGCGTGCCTGCCTACATACCTGCGGTGATAAGCGCACATGTGCCCACAAGTGCTGTAAGGTGGGTCTCCATGTCTCTACACATACAGTGATAAAGTTAGGTTGGGTGTGAGCTGGAACTGCAAAGAATGGGCTAGTTGGCTCCTTTTTCTACTAAGGAAGAAATGTTGTGGATGATTTTTTTTTTTATTCATTGTTTAATGCTTACTGTAGTTAAAACTCCTAGTTCACAAGAACTTTGAAAACAGTTACGCTCATTGTAGATGACTACTTTATCTCCTTTTATTCAAAGCGAAATTTGTCTTAGGTTAAAAAAAAAAAACTCACAAATATAGGTAGGTGTGATATGCAATACCGTACTTTATTTTTGTCTGTATGTCACAGTGATATTTAAGCATGTAAATACATCAGTTATTCTCGCTGGAAGGTTGGTGTTAGCTCCCGGCCGGAGTGTAGCAGCAGCAGCGTGGGAGTGCCAGGGATGTTACAGGAGATCCGTAAGAGAAGCAACCAGCTGCTTCAAACATCTGTTAAGAAAATCAAGGTAGGCAGCACACGCGAAACTAGACATATCCCCATATTTACTTTTTGTATGCTTGTAACTTAGAAAGTTGTGTATGTGTTGGTGTTATAGTTTATTGATGTTCAAATAGTTCACAAAATTGTTTATTACCCACTTGTTTTGATTCAAATTTATATCTATCAGATGAACGAGAGTGGTGGAACAACAAGTCTTTCAAAGTTCAAGTATACCACATGTGGTCCCCGCTTGATGCATGTACCTACTCCTATACGGTCCAGCACCTTACAAGTCAGTGTCAATGATAACTCGCGCCAACCAAAAGCCATCCAAAACATACTCGAATATAACGCTACCCAAAGTTATAACCAGGCCAACGCTAGTGAAAATAAAACCTATGGTAATGCTAGTAACCAAGTGTTTCACGATAGTAATAACAACCACGAACGCATCCCTCGTCCTACATGTGCGGATAAACAGTGTCAGATAGAAAAATTGATCGATGAAGATGTCCTGAATGAATTTGAAAATGTGTGTAATTTTGATGAGGAATATCAAGATGATTTCCCCGAAATGGATATTTTCACGTCAGAAAAAGAAAACTATACAGGCGAGAACGAGGCTTCCAAGGAGACATATGAAGACATATTCAGCAAGCCACTAGGAACAGAGAATCCAGAAGTTTCGGAGAATTTGTCAACTTCTTGTAATAGGTTTAAGTTTCGACAGAAGCACACAAAAAACAGTCAGAACCAAGAGCCAAATAATCAACTACCTCCACCGTACACCAGGTTGCCGCCAAAAACCCAGCTAGATAAACCATCTAGCCAGGGGTCCACTGACCAGCGACCTCAAATTAGACAAATGCAGCAAATACAACAAGTTTCAACAGTACCTGAGTCTGAACAAAAAACACAGAACATATCACGGATGCAAAGTAGAGAAGTACAAAGGCTTTTGTGTCAGGCAAAAGGACAGAATCGTGAGGCAATACAAAGACATTCACAATCCTCTGTAAATAATAACCGATTGTTGAGTCCTGTATTAAAAGAGGACAGTCAGAATAAGCTAACTGCGAGGTCCCTAGGAACACAAATCACGCACGGCACCCAGTCATTACGACCTTTAGGAATACAAACATTTCGGTACCATCGGCCTCCAGGTCCTTCAGTTGTGAAAGCTATGCAGCCTCAAGGATTTATACGACCAACAGAAACAGAAAGTAATTACGACGAAAGATGTGTGAGGACTTTTGGAGACCAAAGTAATCAGCCTCAGAGTTCAACACATTTGTCAAGAGCACAGGTAAATAAACACCAAGAGTCTCTAGCTCTACAGACAAGGCAGATTAGTCAACCAACAGTAAGTCAAGAAAACCAAGCCGGACACATCCAAACCCCAGTAAGATTTTTTGGACAACAAGCCAGTCAAGGCCAAAGACCAGTGCGACTGCCATTTGAACGAACTAATTATTTTTCAGGGAGTATGCCGCCATTCCCTCAAACTAGCCAAATAAAAACGCCCCTGAGGATGCCAACACCATATACTTATCAGAAGCCGCAGCAGACATCTCTTGTGCAGAGCATAAGAAATCAAAGATTACCACAGCCTCTGGGCTCGCATGGATTTACCTCTCAAAATCATTATCCACGGCTAGCAAATAATCAGAACCAAACGGCTTCGTATATATTTAGCAATGAAAGCTCAAAACCTGAGCAAGCAAGTTTTCAAGAGAAACATCAAGAACCAATACATTTTCGCTATGGTTCAATACCAGAAGAGTACCAGACACTAAATTATCCCCAAGATACATCCTCTCGCTTACCACACACCAGTCTTCCTAATTTCCAGCATCATGAAGACGAACAGGTTGGCCCTCCAGATGAAAACTCTGACAGTGGAAGAAGTGCCCTCGTACAGCAGTTACACCAATCTAATGTTAATTCGGTGAGTCGGCGGCATCAGAGCTTGGAAGATGAAGTGATGCCAGAACAACTTCATAGATTAAACTACCCAAGTCAAACTCTAGGTGAAAACTATTACTCACAAGGTTCTGATTACAAAGACTGGAGTACCTTACAAAACTATGAGTTACCCCTCGACATATCAAAACAAGAAATGTGCGAGAGCAGCTCTAACCCCAGTAATACTTCAAATTCAAATTCACACCTAAAACCTGTCGCGGGAATTAAACCATCAGTTTCTTACTCTGGACAATGTACTGGAACCAAACAGAATAAAAACGACCCATTCTCTCATCTTACAAAGGAGTGGACAGAGTCACAGTGTGGGAGGCCCCGCAGTAAGCTCACCAACATTTCTACCCCAACTGTCCCAACAAAGGGGCTTCGCTGTGGCGCTAAGGCTTCAGTCTCGTCCAAAGAACCACGGCAGCATAACGACGACTGGCGAGACCTCGAGATGTTCCAGTGGTGTCGCCAACAAGAGATGTTGGCTCTGGAGTCCCTGTATCACAGGGTTCAAGAACCTGTTGCAAGGAAGCCAAATGAGCCAGAGCAAGCTGGTAGTGAATCTGATCCCTCTTGCGGCAACCAACCACCAGCCTCCGACACTCAGAACACACACAAAATTAGTCCAGGCAAGCTTCATATAACTTACGGGGCTTGGGATAAGAATCCAGCCGTGAATGTTGGCTTAACAGGGATTGGCGGCATCCAGCAGAATATAAACATAAACTTATCAGGTATTCTAGGGGACGCTGGAGTTACGCAGGCAGCACCACAAACACTTTCATCACCTGCTACCTTCTCTCAGGTAGGTTCAAGTACCTTCGCCTTCCTTACTGCTAAAAAAAAAAATATTTTCCATTAAGCTTTGTAAATGTGGAATGATGTAACCGTGCTAATATAATTTATGATTCATATCGATCGTCTACAAGTAATCTAGGGAATTGGATCTGTGCTCCAGTTCCCCGAATTGAACCTGAATACCTTCCATACCCCCCTCCCACAAATGCTGTATAATCCCTATGGGTTTAGCGCTCCCCATAATAATAATACACGTGGGTCATTGAGACAGCAATTCACTTGTACACTAACGTCAAAGAATACTTTAATCCCTAAAATAAGGATTAAATTAGTTTGTCGATGAACATGCACATATACCACTCGATGTATATATAAACTTGCTAATTCGTCCATACTGCTTTGTTTGCAAGTGACATTTCATAACAAAATCACACAATAAGTGGGATGATATAAAGTTTTTAATGGCTAGGACATAGCCTACAACTCACCAGATGTACCACAAACTTTCAACATAGTTTGTCGAGATAAGCTTGAGAATATCAGAATTCAGTAATATAAATTGATAGCCAGTACATCCGAGTTTGCATTGTAAGCTTATACGGACCATTGACCTATATAATGAGGCCTAGTCACAGACCGAGCCGCGGGGGCGTTGACCCCCGGAACCCTCTCCAGGTATACTCTAGGTATATCAGACCCATAAGTGTGATCCTGACCACGACTGGAGTGTATCTCAAGGATTTATTATTATCATTATTATTATCATCGTATTAGTCATGTGTATTTGTGTTACAGTCTCGTGGTGAGCCCCAGGTTCGAGGAATCCTGAAGAAGCCCAGCAAGGGGTAAGTATTTAATGATGTTTACATCTACATGTCCAGTACGGTATCTTCATATATGGATACAGTACATTTTTATCAGTACACATTGCAGTAGCTAATAATGTTACGGCAGTAGTTACTTATTAATAAAAATGTATATTAGGCCTGCGGAGATTTTCAGGTACTATGTTAAAATTTGTGTGCGTGTCATTAATGGTATTCGTAACTTTTGATAGGTGTGTCATAATGTTTTAACGGACTGCTGTATTATAACTGGTTCAGTGGTCGTAACCTCAGGTCTTATTTAGCTGATTGTTTTGTCCCCTACTGTAATGTCGTACTGTAAGGAAATCCTGCTGCTCAGTAGCTGGGCTGTCGTATTGTAGCTGCTGCTATTCTGTAGCTCCGATGGTACTGCGTAAATGCTGTTGTTCAATAGCTGTGCTGCTGTTCAGTAGCTGTGCTGCTGTTCAGTAGCTGTGCTGCTGTTCAGTAGCTGTGCTGCTGTTCAGTAGCTGTGCTGCTGTTCAGTAGCTGTGCTGCTGTTCAGTAGCTGTGCTGCTGTTCAGTAGCTGTGCTGCTGTTCAGTAGCTGTGCTGCTGTTCAGTAGCTGTGCTGCTGTTCAGTAGCTGTGCTGTCGCCTAACTGCTGCTTTTGAATAACAATATTGCTGTTGTTTAATGACTTATGCAATCGTGCAAATAATTATATCCACACTGTTAAGTTCGGTCCTTGAGTTGCAGTGTGTGGAGTGCCGCGCCTGACATCTTCGAGGGAATACTGTGAGAGCACGAGAGAGAGAAGGAAAAACTTGTCAACATGGTGGAAGACGAATAATTCAGCAGACACGGAATAACCAGGCAGGAGGAAGATAAATTGATAGGAATATTGAACAGGAACTGTTGGTTATCTATGTATACATTGGATATTTTTTATGAAAAGTTCGGTAAATTGAAGTAAAATTAGAAATCAAACAAATGGACAAAATAAATGAGAATAATACAATAAATATTAAGTATGAGTATCAGATAATGGGTAAGAACCCACGAAGAATTCAAACGTTAACGGAGAGAAAGCAAGAAATGTTACAAATCATATAACGGCTGGTCAGTGAGATATTGTGAGTAACAAAGTCAAAAAATGGATTCACGGATGATACGATAAGAAAAATCGAATAATGAAAACATGAATCACAAGGGTACTCTAGGCGCCTTGGAAAGGTCTCTGCTCACACCAATTTTAAGGAAGTCATTGTTAAAGCTCTTTAATATTGATTTACTTCTAAATTACAAGTAGTTTCATTTGTTTTATTATTTTAGTCTCTCTCTCTCTCTCTCTCTCTCTCTCTCTCTCTCTCTCTCTCTCTCTCTCTCTCTCTCTCTCTCTCTTCCCCCTCCCTCCCTCCCTCCATCCCCTACCCTCTTCACCCTCCATCCCCTACCCCCTTCACCCTCCATCCACCCAACCCGCCCTCTCTCCCTCTCTCTCTTTCCATTCATAATAAATAAGCCTTATTTCATTTTTCAATTAAGAATTTTCTTTGATATAGTAATTATAATACATAATTTTGAGATAATTAATAAGTTGTATAATATATCAATCTACTTTGCTGACACGATATTTATTTATCTTGAATAACGTTCCAAGAAGGTTTAGGACAAATTTTTTAAATCCTAAGTTGACTCAAGTTTGTGACACTGAATATTATTATTATTATTATTATAATCAAAAGGAAGCGCTAAACCCACCACGGTCATACAGCGCTGCTGTGATACTGAAAATAATACAGGGGTATTGCATCCATTTTTGGCAATAGCAGTAACATTATTAGAATTAAAAACAATACTGGAATTATAAATTATTATGAAATCGTTGCTTTAATTTTTGTAAGGTCGGCTTTTGTATTAAAATTACTTATATTTAGTATGACGGAAAAATGTATGAGAAATATAATATTTATTAGTTCTTCTAATTGTATTTTTTGCCAGTTATTTCCGTCTCCCTATGATAGTAGCTTCATTGCATTAACAACGTTGTTCCTCACACAATGATATAGTGCAGTATGGGGACATGCTCATCTTATGTGAGAATGTGAAGATATGCTTGGGATATTATATGCATTTATTTTTTCTATAACGAGGACAACTGGAGACCTGAAACCTCCTCCAGCTGTATCTGAGAGAAGACAATACTACCTCAAGGATAAATAAGTTTCTTCTCAAAGCTGTTGAGCATTTTCTTATATATGTATATGAATAAATGGCTCATGATGGAGGGTATTGGAGCTTCCTGCTCTTATTACGAACCTGATAACCACTCATTTCCTGGCTCTGCTTGACTCTAGTGAGTGTAACACTTCTCGAGAATGGAAATCTTCAAAAGGTAAAAACACTTGCCCCGAGTGAGGATCGAACTCACGACCTTGAGATTATGAGACTCACGCGCTGCCTACTGCGCCATCGAGGCTATGCTTCTTTTTCTCTCTACGTTTAAAATGTCAAATTTATTACTAAATAAATAAATAAATAAATAAATAAAAACATTCTATGGGTTGTTAATGTTGTTATGTTAGTGGGATGGATTGTGAAGGACCTGCCTAGTATGGGCCAACAGGCCTGCTGCAGTGTTCCTCCTTTCTTATGTTCTTATGTTAACCCGAGAAAGGTAAACAACCGTAGAGCTTACTGCTGTTGGATTTTTTTTCTTTCCCTAGAATGTGAGCTACTGGTACATAATTAATGTCGTTCACTGGCTGAATTGTTTGCCTGGAGTCACTTCCGGAGGTCACCGCCCCCGCGGCCCGGTTCCAGACCAGGAGTCCTGGTTGGTGTCTTGATCGATCAAGCTGTTAGTACCTGCCTCCTACAGGAACTATTTTGGGGAATCTGTCGAGTTACCTATTGAAGACAGCTGGGAGCTTGTTGGTGATCCCCCTTATTTATGAACCGTCTTTGGAAGTCACCTAATCTCGTACCTGAAGATCTGCACTTGCGCCGAGATCTGAATTAATTACTCATATCTGGAAGTCAAAAAATTTCGCTTTCACAATATCAAAACAGCTTCCCGTGCCGGGAATCGAACCCGGGCCTCGCGGGTGAGAGCCGCGTATCCTAGCCACTAGACAACACGGGATGTGATATTCTTACCTTATTACTAAGTTTAAGTCGAGAGGAATACAATTAGTTTTCAGAATTTATTATTGTTTCATATGAATTTGACTCATTATTTATATTGCTTATAATGTATTTGATGTTCAAAGAATCTCTTTCGGCTTATATTAACTTTAGGTAATTAATGTAGTTCTTATTTTGGCAATCAATACTCAGCATACCTTTTTTTTTTTTTTGCAATTTAAATAAACTGAATTATACCCGGAGGGTTAGTAACTTAGGATAATGCGGTGAAAACTCTGTAGTTTATTTTTATCTGGGGCCCTTTGATTCTTTTTTACCCCAAAATGCGACCCACAGAACACCCAGGCACCAACATACTGCTTGGTGAACAGAGACAACAAATGTAAGGAAATAATCCGAACTAGGTCTCTCAGATGAGAGCCGGAGCAACCATTTTAGGCTCACATGATATTTGCACTCGTATATGTATTATGATGATTTAACCTAAGATGGCCCACTGAAGCCAGAGTAACCTGACATTGCTTATAATTGGAGCTCTACAGGTCCTTCCCAAGGATGCAACCCACAACCACAACCGTGGACTAACTCCTAGCTTTCTATATATTTACTGGTTGGTGAAAAAGAGCAGCAGGTCTGAGGAAACATGTCCATACATCTCTCAGGCCAAGGATGATCTGTAGGTTTCTAAATATTCAGTTTGGATATGGGCTTATTTTTTCCTCTCGGGTATTCGGAGGGGCCCACAAATAATATATTTGAAGTTATTTTTGCCTTGCAGAATCTGATGACTTTTTATTATTGCAACCACTGTATAAACATCATAATTTTGAACCACAATGCTGCTATGTATGATAATCTATGTAACTGTATTTGTGTATACCTGAATAAACTTATTTACTTACTAGTGAACATAAATAAATTTAAACGCTTTCTTATGACTTGTCGCAGGGTGGCTGGCTATTTTGTTAAGCTAAGTTTACTTAACACACCTTTCAAGCCTGATGATTTTCCTGTCATACTTTACAGAGTTGGAAATTTTCAATATTGCAAGAAAGTTGTATTAGCCCTTTTACTCTAAAAATATTCATGCTAGAGCAGTATTTTTGGAACAGCCTACTTCATCAGTTCCTTCGATAGCTCAGTTGGTAGAGCGGTGGACTGTAGTTGGTATAATGTAACAGAAATCCATAGGTCACTGGTTCGAATCCGGTTCGAAGGATATAGTTTTGGGAGCATTCATATATCCTGATTGGATCATAAAAGTACTGGATATTCGCCAAGGGTATTTAGTATATGCTACTGGGCGTTTGTATTTTGAATAGCGTAAGCCAGCGGATGCTTTACAAGTTTTCTGGTCATATGACATTTGACTAAGACTCGTGTTAGGAGACACTAGGCCTGTCTGTTAACAAATAAACCACCACCTCCATAATATCACCTAAAGATTATTCCTCATTTCCCTTGTCTCCCAAGGAAAACTTAACTAGTTATGCATTTTGTTCCACCAAAACTAACTGCCAAAATTTGTCATAACTTCATTTACTAACTTTATCTATATGCATAAAAATCAATGTTTTCCTGGGGTGATCTCTATAATGTTTAATCGTGTTGAAAGTTAGACATTTTCAATAAAGTTCATGAAAACGTTTTAAATATGAATAAATAATTATCATTTTGTCAGACTACAGTCAATACCTGAGTATTAAATACATAAGAACCAAGGAACACTGCAGCAGGCCTATTTTCCCATATACCAGTCCAGCCTATATTTAAAGTTACCCATAGTTTTTGCTTCTGTGCGCTACCCCGATGTTTGTTCCACTTATCTACAATTCTGTTGCCAAACCACTAAAATTTCTAATGTATTATCTTTAATGTTAACGATAACTTGCACAAAACTAATTCCCATGCCGGGAATCGAACCCGGACCTCCTGGGTGAAAGCCAGGTATCCTAGCCACTAGACCACATGGGAGCTGACATAAAGCGTTAAAAATAACATCATAAAAATATGGAAGAAATAAATCGTTGAAATTTTATATGAAATGTGAATTAATATTTTTTTTAATGGAGACAAGCGTCAGTAAGCTGATTATTACCATGGTACTGTGAAAGTAGCTACCTGTGCTTATTAAAGACCTCAACGAAAATAAAGCATATATAGTTGAATTTATTCGGATTATAATTAACCCGGTTAGTAACTCAGGATGTCCCAATAAGTCTTGGGGTTCTTTTACCCAGGTAACTACTAAGGTGAACTGGGGCAAAAAGTGTAAGGACACTTACCCAACGTTTCCACTAGTGCCGGGGTCATACTTTCAGGCTCACCAAAAATGGACAGTTGAAGATTGGAAAAATGTCGCCTGGTCTGACGAATCGCGATTTCTGCTGCGACATGCGAATGGTAGGGTCAAAATTTGACTTAAACCTTTGGGATGTGGTGGAACGGGAGATTCGCAGCGTGAATATGCAGCCGACAAATCTACAGCAACTGCGTGATACTATCATGTCAACATGGACCAGAATCTCTAAGAAAACGTTTCCGGCACTTTATTAAACCCAAGTAATGAAGTCGAACAGTGATTCATACGAGTAGCAGACCCAGCGCTGTATCATTCAGCCATGAGGCTTATTATAGAATTATTTTACAACCTTCAAGTCTATGACATGTCCATATCAGTGGCCATAAACTGTGACCCTGCTGTCTCAGCTCGAGCCATTGTTAGTGACCTGGCCCTATGCTGCCGTTCCGTAACTGATGTTCTGTAGCTGTGCTGCTTCTGTCTAACAACTGTCGACGTTTAATAACTACTGCTGTTCAATAGCTCTGCTGTCGTTCAATATCTGCTGCTGTTCAATAGCTATACTGTCGTTCAATAACTGCTAAAGTTCAATAGTTGTGATGCAACTGCCTAATAACTACTATTATTCAATAGCTGTGTTATCGTTCAGTAATTTCTACTGGTCAACAGCTGCGCTGCTGTTTTTTTACAAACAGTTTTACCCACACTCATAAGTTTGGTCCTTGAGTTGTAGTGTAGAGTGCCGCGCGTATCTTCGAGAGAACACTGTGAGAGCGCGAGAGAAGCAAGGCATGTCAGCATCGCCGAAGACGAGAATCATGAGAATAGCAAGTCGGCAAATATGTCATAACCAGAGACGAGGAAGATAATGCTATGGGATTATAGAAGAGCAACTGCTAGTTATTTATGTGTACAGTGGCTACGCGAGGAAAAAATATATTGAAAACGAAAGGAACAAAATTATAAATCTGCAGGATACATTGAAGATAAAGTATGAAATATTGATTAAATATAAATATCAGATGATACTTACAAAACACGACGATTTCGAAGGTTAACAACGGAGAAGAGGCAAGTAATACTAAATATGATGATAGTAACAAATATTCAGACTGATGTTTCAAGTAATAACGTAAAAAAGTGGATTCGGGGACGATATGACAAAAAAACTGAATATGGATACCACGAATCACAAGGGTACTTTGGACACCTTGTGGTCACACAAATTTCAAGGACACTACGTATTGTTAAAGGTCCTTAACATTGGTTAACCTGTGAAGTTACAAAGCAGTTTCATTTTGTTCTAAACATTGTTCTCTCTCTCTCTCTCTCTCTCTCTCTCTCTCTCTCTCTCTCTCTCTCTCTCTCTCTCTCTCTCTCTCTCTGATACCGGCTTTTTCAACGTTTTATATAATTGCACTTGACACAGTATCCCGATTATAGAATTTTGCGGTAGTATTTAACGAGTTGTAAATGTCAATTGACTAATGTTCCAATAAGAGTTTAAAACAAATTTACACAAACGTTTATTCAAGTTATAGAAGTTGAAAATAATATTTATGGCGTTACTACAAGCAGTTTTAGCAAGATTAGTAAAAATAGCATTAAAAAATATTGTAATTAAAAAATAATTGAAATTCTTGTTCCAGTTTTTTTAGATAGGCTTTTCGACTACAATCTTTTGTGTATATTATGACGGAAAAATACTTATATCGTTAATTAGTGTTACTAATTACATAATTCCGTCTCCTTGCGTGACTATCTTAGTTACATGAACAGCATTGCCTCAACATGATGAGATTTGTAATGGAGTACAGTATCAGGATGCAACTTCGTCTCAGATGTGCGCATGTGTTTGGGAAATTATATGCAATATATGTATTTTTCTTACACGAGGACTAATGGTGACCCGAAACCTCCTCCAACTGCATTTGAGACACAAAATTACTCTTTATCAAGGGATACAATATCCTAAGATAACTAAAAAGAATCAAGGAGAAAAAGCCAGGTAAGATGACAGTATTTAACGGATGTAAGACAGCATACATGTCAGTATGGTGTTGGCAACTTGCCCTGGTTACTGGTCAAGGTGCACAGTGCCTAGACTTATCACTACTTCACTTTGCTCTTCATCTGTATCTTGTTTATTGTTATTGTTTATCGGTTTTTTTTCAGTGTCAAGTGCTGTGTTTCCATCACGTATCACAGTTAAACAAAATATTTCGACCTTTCACCCCGTGTTAATGCGAAGTAAAATATTTAAATTCTTACGTGTTTGTTAACTTGGTTTTATTTAACATTCTCATTTTATTATTAATTATTATTATTAGCATTATTATTATATTCATGTGGGATCGTACAGCGCCAGGGAAATGGGAGGTCAAGTTCTTGCTTGGGTCAAGAATCCCTCACTGGTATCAAGGAAACCTCCCTTGTCGGGTTGCAATAAAATATAACTAATACACAAAAATGTTCCAAAAGTAACTGTATGTTTTAGTTATCGGTTAAGCCTATGAAATATAAAACGTTTAGTGTAATCTTGGGAGTTTGTTTCTTTTATATTGCATAACAGTAACATTACTTTTGTAGGTTTTAAATGTCAAATATCAACAGGAAGAGGAAACTGGAAAAAAACAGAACTTAAAAAAAAGCTGGAATGAGAGTATTATGGGTAACCAAAGAGGAAAATAGAGAACAGAATCAAGGAGAGGGAACATAAAAAAGGTGAAAAATAAGTGTTAAGGATAAAATTATAAAAACAAGTTTAGTGTAAGAGACTTTAGGTCAATAAAATCACAGGATCTCACAGTCAAAAAGCACAATAATATTTTTTATCAAAATAGCAAGGAAAATTATAGGTTGGATAACTAGAACTTTCAAATCAAGAGATGCTAAGCCATTGATTATACTCTCTTGTCTGGAATATTACTGGATACTAACGGCCCCGGAGAATGTACAGAGAATCTTGACTTCTCATATAATTTCAGTCAAGCACCTAAATTACTATTGAGTCTTTAAGTCCTTCAAACTGTAATAATGAGATCGTAAGCGAGAAAGATACATCATAATATACGCCTGGAAGATTCTGAAGGAATTGGTTAAAAAAAAATGTGTATATATACATAGAAAGACGGACAAAAAAAATATGTATATTATGCTCACCTGACCTCCCACCTAGACGCTATTATATAAGATCAATTTTATTTTTTTGTAATCTGCTGAAGAGGACCTCAGACCAAAGTAGAAATATACGGAACAACTTTTTTTTTCTTTCTGCCACCATATTGGTTGATTCTTATTATTAAGTTTTCAGTGCTCTTTAGGTGAGTATTGGTGAGTTTAAGATATTCATAGCCATGTAAAAAGCCACAAATTTAAACTTTAAGAATCTTTATTTAAGACAAGGTTTCAACAGGCGTTTTCAAGTCATAGAAACCTAGTCTTTCATTAAAATTGCACTTTCATTAAAATTGCATTTTTCACATGCAATCTGTCGGTATTCATGTTTCAGTGCCACAGCCATAGCCAGATTGCCTCATTAAATGTCAACTTCATATTCCTCTCTAATTCTATTGAACTCATGTCAACCCATCTCTAGCTATTCTCCCCCACCATAAAACTACAGATTGGGTAGATGACATTACGTTTTGGATGTTGAATTTTACAAGACCACTCCCTCGCTTCCCCCACCTACTTCTCTGCACTGTAATACAACGCAGATCATTTTTTATTGCGTGAGTGATGGAACCTCTTTTTGAGAAGTGGATAATACATGTGCCACCGCCAGTTTATACAAGAGATTGCGGAGTGATACCGGTCTAAGACCGGCATCTAGTTATCAACGAAAAATCTTCAGTAGTAATCAGAGAAAGCCTGCGTTAGTTATCTACCTGGACTTCATTACCTTGTAACTTGGTCATGACTGTGACCAGATCTACCTGGAGTTCATTAAATTTGTACCTTGTTCAGCTATCAAAACTTTGGGGTCCAGTCCCTGGATCCATTATGAACCTCTGTAATCCTGTGACTATCGCCCACGGGATGGGTATGGGGTGCATAATAAAGATATTAAACTAAGTTATCAACTAAATCCTTTATTTATTATCACCTTAAACCTGTACTAGTTATTATTTAAAACGCATATGCTTTGGCACTATGTTATTATACTATACTACTAATAATAATCATAATAACTATATGATGTCATTGCCTTTTGTTCATGCAAATGCAACAATGGAAATCTTTCCATTACACTTATAGCACCCCACGTTTGGGTTAATTTATTAAAAATTGCTTAGAAACAGACTCCTATACGTAAACAGTTTCCTTCACTAAATATATGTAAATTTACTTATATTAGAATATACTTTAAAATAGGCTTAAATAGGTGTTTATTAAGTGCATAGAATATTTAAGTGGATGCCTATGAAGATAATTATCAATAGTTAGATTACAGAAATCTCTTATACGTACTGTAAAATGTATCTCTCAGGAGGGTTTCTACAAAGCTATAAACGCATGTGAAACCAAACCCGTATCTTAAATCCTAGATCCGTGAGAATAGCAGCAATAGGTGGGGTCATATCAACAAATACATATTATAACAAGCCTAGGCAAGCAGCAAATCACAGCATAATAGCAACAAGTGATAGTGAAAGGATAAAACATGTATGAATCCAATAATCTTTTGAGGTCTTTGTGCGCTGCATTTTCTTCCTATTCTAAATCAGTACGGTTTACTGTTCGTCCATTGAGAGTCGCCAATTGAAAGTTTTCCTTCTGTAAGCCTTGTATATGATGGCTGGAGGAATGGGAGAACCAGTCAACGTTTTGCCACTTGCAGTAGAGTAATTTCTTGTTATTTGGTACATTATTGAGTAAAGCATTATCCGGATAAAGACCTTTCATTGTAGAAGAGAAGGAGGAATCATGACAATCTTAACGTTCACTTTAGGAGGGAGAGTTGGTAGCGCGGGAGAGGAGAGTGTAGTGTTACTCGCTCTTGTGAGGGAGGACTGTGAGAGCACTGGAGAGGCTTCACTACCCTGTTGACGCCAATAGGGAGGACCCAGCAGAAGAATGGAGGAGGTTCCCTCAAGTACCTCATGAGACGAGAGGGCAAGTGAGGATGATACAAAGGTACGGGACGAGGCACGAATGACAGTAGTAGAGAGGGCGTTGGTCAAGGCCCAGGCTTCACTCTAAACATGGCGCGAAGATATGATATGCAATTTTTTTTTACTCATTTGTCGCTTCCCACCAATACAGGGTGATCAAAGATTTTAGCTCAGGGGAGGGGAGAGTGGCGAGTTTAAATTAATGGATACCGTCAGTCATCTAGCTGTCGTTTCATCTATAATGAGACGTGGGGCATTCAGATAAAAAAAAATAGTTACATGGAAATCGATAGATTAAAGGTGTAGACAATTTTTTTTCTATAATCAGCACTTTTTTTTCACCCCACCTCCTCTTTTTCCTCTTTCTCAACGCCACATTACACAGTGTTGGGATTTTTTTTAATACTGAGCATTTTACTAAGTGGGCGGGAAGACAGGTATGTGGGTGAGCCGTGAGTCAACACTGAATCAGTTTTTTTAGTTGTTTCTAAAATGTGTTATTAGTGAGACGTGTGGTGTGATTTTACTAGTAACTCACCCACAGTCCCTTCTGGGGGTCTCCACACCAGCGGACCGGTCCCAGACCAGGCCTCCTGGTTTTTGGCCTGATTGACCACGCTAATACTGGCTGCTGCATGCAGTCCAATGCACAACAGGCCGGTTGATCAGGAACTGACTTAAGGAACTTTTAAAGTTCTCTCTGGAAGGCTGCCAGTGGCTTATTGTGGAGTTTAGTGCCACATAATGTTCTATACTGTAGTTGTGATACACCTCGAGTTTCTTTATTGTGACACGTTACCAAGCATACAACATGCCAAGGGGTATTGAGAGTGATATGGATTTGACCACCGGTTAGATGATAGGGGTTCGTAGTCTCGAGGTCATGACCCTCTCTTCCCCCTCAAGTTAGGGTCATAAAGCCATCAAATTATTTTTACTGGTTCACTTGTATACTATACAATTAATAGTCATGAACGGTATAAATGTTTTTCCATCATACAGTAACTAAGGAATTTTTTTCAGGTAAGGTGGCACTAACTCAGATAAAAGATGTACAGCCAGTGAGTTACAATCCTGCTAAAAAATATAGAAACAGGTTTTCATACGGATACCCGAGTGTGGCGGGGGGAGAGGTAGCCTTTCCAGAATTGTCTCTTCAGTACTCAAACAAACTGGTCTTCAGTACTCCTCGATTATCTGAGAGAATTTATGCTCCAGTCTTTCATAGCTCAGCAAGTTCAGTAATGCCAGTAGTGAGCATGTAATTGTTGTCTTTACTACTAGATGGTCAGGAGTTGGACTCTAACTATTCCTCTCATCACATTATTACATTCATGGTAGAGTGAAATTTGTGTTGTCATGAATACAAGGACACCCGAGCAAATGTTACTGAGGATGAATTGGAGTTGAAGGCTATGTAAAAAACGTGAATTAGGTCCTAGTCTAGAGTCTTTTACACTCTTCTGAATTCAGTAGGAGTTCTTAGTAATTTATATATATAACCAACACAGGACAAAGGAACTTATGACGACGTTTCGGTCCGTCGTCATAAGTTCCTTTCTCTTATGTGTGGTTATTTGTGTATTGTTCCAGTCACGGTGTTGTGCCATTTGTAACGTGTTGTCCAAATTATCTGAGACCAGTATCGTTTTGCCCCTTTAAAATTCGGCCGCAGATACAAAGAATGGGTAGGGAAGAGTGTCACCTATTTTGTGGAAATTTTCATGGACTTTGGCACAGATATCTTGACATTAAATGGCTTTTTAAAAAAATAACGGAATTTGAAATAAATTTCTACAATTCATTTTCATACAATAATTATATTTAAAGACTCATTTGCAATTACCAAAATTTCGCACTTGACAAAATGTAACATTGTTGTCATTGACTGTTTTGACGCCTCTTTTCTGCTCGTAAAACCTCTCCTTAGAGCATAGTATTTACTTACTTTACAACTCCGTCTATAAACACACAACCCAGGCGACGTCACGAAACCTTGTATAAAGCCAACTTTAATTGAAAAATATCCCTCTCCTACACCCCCTAACCTGAACCTCCCTCTCATAAAAACTACAGCTCTTAAAAACTTACTGTATTTTTACCTACATTTGTAACACTAGCCATATCATTATCCACCCTGTCATTCTTTTAATTCATAAGTTAATTAGGTTAGTCCATGTTTCGTGGTACCTTACAACTGTAGAAGTACAGTGTGTGTATGTGGGTGTGTAGGGGTATGCCTGTATAATACAATGACAGATGGCAGGAGATGCCTTACTCCCTCCCACTCCCCATTTCCCCGCACAGCTGGCTGCTTCAAGGTCTTAATGTTGTCATCTCAAGTTTGATGGCTTATCTTGGCTACGGTGTGTTGATACTTTCTCTTATTATGATCTATGATCTGAATGTGTCAGATGTTTACTTGCAGTTCTGGAAGATGTTGTCTACCCACGGTTATCTTTGTTGTTTTCATTGATTGTAAAGTAAAGTAAGTACTACTTGTTCTCGTAATACACTGTCAACTGAAAATACACGTGGTGAAGGTACACGTGGTGAAGGTACACGTGGTGAAGGTACAATTACTTCGCGATGTTTAGACAGGAAAATGAAGAAGAGAATATAGAAAAAGATGTATTTGTTTTTATGATAATTTCATAATTTTTGTTTTACATTGAGAAAAACTAGGACATGCATACCAGTGATCGGATCCCTAAGCCAACCTGAGACCAAAGTTCAGTGCTGGTCGCCTGGTCAACCAGGCTAGGTCCAGTTCTCTCCTGAAAGCCTCTACCCCTATTTCTGAGATATTTTAATATCATTAAATAGAATATCACTGGTATAGGAGACCGGGCATATTCTACTCTACTATCTAATGTAATATGGCTATAACTAATATTCATAATATAATATTAATTGACGTTTATAAATTGTATCATTCCATCGTATTTTCATATGTAATTTCTCTGACTAGTTTATACCTGAAGTTAGAAGCAAAGCATTATTCATTATTTGTCCACTCACCATCTTCCCTTAAAATTTAAAGGCCATTTGTCTGGATATAAACTTTTAATGTGTAGTAATTTCTTTGTTCTCGCCACAATCAATACCGATAACTGTACATTATTTCATGTACTGCACTATACTAGATATAAATAAAAAAAAAGTTACGGCTTTAATGCTTGACCTCGTACCCTGATTTACGAGATGATACACTATATCTTTTTTTTACACGTGTTCTAGTAATTTTTAACGCAGTGAGTGGCCTGCATCGTTGAGGGCTTGAGAGCTTGAGTTCAATGTTTATCTCTGCAAGATAATACTGTATCATTAATAGTTGTAACCTCTTATGTTATGGTGATAAATATCCAGCAATGTAAACATTGACAGTTATACTAAATATTTGTTTAAACACCTTTGTACACTAGCTTACGAAGAATGTATGTTTAGTTATCTCCCCCAGAAATTAGTATTATTATAATCACTAAAAGCTAAACCCACACCCAGAAATTAAATAACCTATACACACCTTATCCGTGGTTTACACACATCGTTACGAACAACACTATAAGGAAAAATAAGAAAAGATGAGACTGGTAAGGAAAATGGATCAATTGCAGGAAACAATGGAAAGGGATGAGATGGACGACAGGACAAAAGGAAAAGTGAGAAGTAATTGCAAATAGTATGCATTCTTGCAACTCAGTGGCATGCTGGGATACAGCTGTATAACAGTGTGCAACTGATGGGCAGGAGGTATACCCACCTCATGAAATTAACTCACGAATAACTACATACACACACACACACTTATTAAATTACGCCAAAGTGGTTAGGCCACTTACCTTTATAACCCCCACCTCCCCCTCCCCCTCCCAACCATTTCCCATGTTTCTATCCTTACCCATCCTTCTTCCTTACCCATCTTGCCAAAGCTCTGGTCACAAACCTCGTAACCTCGTGTGTGCGTGTATGCGCTCGTGTGTGCGCGCGCGCGCGCGTGCTCTTTCTCCCTACTAAGAAAGTGTCCAGTGTGGAACTTTATCATAATAGCCTTACTTTAGTCCCTATACACAATATGGTATTCTTCATCTTGGTCTACCGCCTCGAATGCCTTAGAGATAGAGATTCGTAAATTCGTTAGGCAACAACGCCACTTTGTAAAACTGTTGAGATTCGTTGATCAAATTATATCTTTCAAGGTGGCTTTGAATTTTGTTAGCAATTATTGATTCCATCAACTTTCTCTACAGTTGAGGTTAGGCCGATTGGTCTATAATTTGAAGCTAAGAACCTGTCTCCCGCTTTGTATTATTATTACAATCATAACTAAGCGCTAATAATGACAAAAACAGTGCGATGAATTCTAGTGTAGGATTTCCATGGTACATTTAGTAGCTTAAGATCTATTTTGTACTTTACCTGACGTAATTGATTCTGTGTATTGTTTGTTACACGTGTGATAGACAAGTGACACACTGGCGCCAGTTCATGAGCTGTAACACCATGCACTCGTAACTGGCTTCTGGGGAACCTGGACATCTATAAGGTAGTTACAGTCGGTGCCCAAATGCTGTATGGTACCTATGGTTTAAGCACTTCCACACGAATGTAATAATAGTGTAACGACCAAACTTTCCAGTTTTTTCTACGGAAAAATAATATAAAAGGCTGGGAAACCACTGAGAGGGGGCAGTCACTGTAGAATTTGGACAGGAAAATAGTGTAATACTGTGATAGTACATTGCAATATCGTAACAATAGTTTTAAGTGTATCTTATTAACAGGCGTATTTTTACTAATATATTCACAAAAAGTTCAATCTATAAGGGTAATTCAGCTACTATAATCACGGGGGAAGCTTTAAATTGTCATTGGACATGCGGCGCCTGGAAAATGGGAAGTGACAGGTTTGATCAGAGTATGGGAAAGGCAGTCACAATTCCTAAGATCAAAGTACTCTCCTTGAGGGGTGCTGGTGTACACAAGTGTAAAATTAAGCGTACTGAGTAGTGTTTGGAATTACATGTATATTTGGTAGAACCCAACTATCATTGAACATACATATTTGTGCGTTGTGTTTCGCCACTGATGTGATCTGTATTATTACAATCCAAACTAAGCGCTAAACCCACAAGGGTCATACAGCTCTGAATGTGATGTGTAAATATTTCCGTTAATATCGCGTTCTTCCATCAGTGCTCTCAGAGTTGCTGGAGCCTCTGCCATCCCCTGCAAACACTACCCCGTGCCTCTGCCATCCCCTGCAAACACTACCCCGTGCCTCTGCCATCCCCTGCAAACACTACCCCGTGCCTCTGCCATCCCCTGCAAACACTACCCCGTGCCTCTGCCATCCCCTGCAAACACTACCCCGTGCCTCTGCCATCCCCTGCAAACACTACCCCGTGCCTCTGCCATCCCCTGCAAACACTACCCCGTGCCTCTGCCATCCCCTGCAAACACTACCCCGTGCCTCTGCCATCCCCTGCAAACACTACCACGTGCCTCTGCCATCCCCTGCAAACACTACCACGTGCCTCTGCCATCCCCTGCAAACACTACCACGAGCCTCTGCCATCCCCTGCAAACACTACCACGTGCCTCTGCCATCCCCTGCAAACACTACCCACGAGCCTCTGCCATCCCCTGCAAACACTACCCACGAGCCTCTGCCATCCCCTGCAAACACTACCCACGAGCCTCTGGCATCCCCTGCAAACACTACCCACGAGCCTCTGCCATCCCCTGCAAACACTACCCACGAGCCTCTGCCATCCCCTGCAAACACTACCCACGAGCCTCTGCCATCCCCTGCAAACACTACCCACGAGCCTCTGCCATCCCCTGCAAACACTACACACGTGCCTCTGCCATCCCCTGCAAACACTACCCCGTGCCTCTGCCATCCCCTGCAAACACTACCACGTGTCTCTGCCATCCCCTGCAAACACTACCCCGTGCCTCTGCCATCCCCTGCAAACACTACCCCGTGTTTAGTGATACCAGAATCATAGGATAAAGATTTGAGAAAACAGTTTTGAAAAATCTAGCATTTTATTCTAAAATTTAATAATACTGTACAAGGCAAATGCCATCTATTAAATGTTTCCATCTTAGGAACTTAAACTCTTAGGAATGTCTGTCACATATGGTATTAATAATGTACATTGTAATAAAGATATTTCTGCATTAAAATATTTGTTAAAAATCAAAATACAGTAATACAAACAATATTACAAATGTCGATAAACAGGACAAACTGTTTACTAGTTTTCTACTGCACAATGTAAACATTTTAACACAAATACTCTTATGTAAACTTACGTGACACTAGTTCACAAATAAATAAATACATACGTCGATACAGACCTTCACATATTGGTAAAAAATAGACAGCGTTAATGTCACCAATACACTAAACAAAAATAAATATTACTTTTATTCCTGTATTTACAACCACTTTGCAAGAACAGACTATATATACAAACACATGATACCCTAATGTTACCTGCACAACCATGTGCTAGAAATATAGATTACACATTTTAAATGGAACAATTTTAGGTATACTTTATATCTGAGTGACAGGACACATCTACCAATAAACTTAGGTCATTTCTACAGTGTAATCAGAGATGCTGCCTCCATGTTTTGTGGTACAATATAACAAATATTATTAGACCTACTTTTACATTACGAAATGTTTGATCCTTTTTAGACTCCACAGGTGAGACGTGATCATATAATGCACCTGACTGCTTAAAGTAAATAAATGACAGTGACGGTATGGTGTGTTCAATGGTATGTTATGGCATGTAAAATACTTGTAAAATGAAATGACATTATTGCTATGATACGAAAGTTGTGTAAAAACGAAAATGTGGTCTTAAAACAAAATTGATAAATACAATATCATTACACTTTGGTATAGCAAAAGCATCATCTCCTGTTCATTTAGTTCTCAATTATTTTTTCGTGGGGAAGCGCTAAAAGCTGTAGGAGTCATATAGCGCCTGTGGAATGTCAGATAATCAAATTTGATCTAATGAAGGAGGGTAGTTGCACTTGTTTAGAACAAGAGCACTGTACTGGCATCAAGGCATCAAGGGACGGCGACTCCTACAAGCACTCATAATTAACTTCACTGGTGTTTACATGAATGTTAGGAATTTAAGCAACTGTTGGTACTGTGTTCCCTTACACATTAATTTGCTTTACGATGAACACATGTGCAACACCTGCGTCTCCATAAAATACCCAAGTGTTGCACATATGTATTTTTACTTTGTCGATATTCTGTACCAATAATGTTACAAAACTTGCTTTTCCCCAATAGCACCATTTTAACTTCTTTAAAGTAATATCTAATATAATTTTTAGTCAATGAAATACATTTTTGGGGGAATAAAAACCCTAATGAACCTAAATTTTGCAAGTAAATTACAGGAATAATTTATCCTATCCCTTCAAAATATGATAAATGTTATATTCTTACATTTTAACCTTAAGTGGTGCAAACTGAAACTGTTTTTGAAACAGTTTAATACAGTTTACTATTTATCAAAATCACCAATTCGACATTATAAGACTGCGTGGTAGGGTTACCAATTATTTCTTCAGTCCTGGGCATGTTGCCTCAGGATAATTTCAAGTGCTGAGTTCACAACTGGGATGGAGAGCCAAAGCAACAGCGGATCTTTATACCTTACTCTTAACTTTTTTCGTGTCTTGAGGCGAGTCCCTATGTCAGTGTTGCCTTACGGCAGTATTCACTGCTTACTGAGTAAACACCTTCATTATTTCTAACATATAGCGAGTGTTTAGGTCATTTTAAGATAGTATGAGCTTATCAGATGTTTGTTGTTGTAGCAGTTGACTATTACCAGGATGCGGTCCATAAAGATCGACTAACACCCAAGTAACGGGAGTAGGGAAACTTTAAACTTCTCGCCTTGCCCGGGATAGATGTATGAGCAAGTTTCCTTACAATCGTTGCCTCTGTTCACTTGAAGTAAATAGGTACCTGAAGGTTAGTCAGTCGTTGTGAGTAGCTTCCTGAGAAATGGTCAAATGCTATAACAAGCATCCGAGGAACTTACTCCCTCAAAATAATCTGTAATTAGAAGGAAGAGTTGGGAACGCCTCACACTCCGGGATGAGGACGTTCCATCTTTGGTAGCAGAACCTGGTCACCGTTTCCTTCCACAGGACTAACTAGTCTTGCCCGGCCCCTGTGGGAACATTGGCGATTACTGTTCTTGCTGGAAGAACAGTATGAGGCTGTGGCTATCAGATAAAAATAATCCATATGCGACTGAGCATCTGTCCGATCAATCTAAGGATGATTTCCGCAAAGGGTAGGGCGCTATCGACTTTCTTTGGTAGATCTGGTTCGGTTCTTAGGGAAGGATGCTCTGGTTCAAATATTTTGCTGTCGGAACTGAAACTGTAGTCTGCTTCTACCGAGAAAAATGTTCAGATTAATAGTCTTCTAATAGGAAAAACAGCTGAAATCTATTCTTAAAAGTTCCAATTTATGTTTTTCACTAAGAACTATACTGGTTGGTTGAAAGCTTCCTCAGAATAACTTAGCGAGTTTTACGCTTTTTCTGGAGAACGGCGCTGACTATGGTTTAAAAAAAACCCGCCCAGGTTATAGGTATATGAGCGATAATTTCTAAAGGAGTCGTCTGTAGAGCTGCACAGCCTGTAGTCCTTTATAGAACTGCACAACCTGTAGCCTTCCTGGCTTGAAAGTCTTGCAGGAAACTAGCCTCTGTAAACCATCTGATGCTCGTGGTTATGAAAAATTCGTGTGGCACCGTTGGTTCATGCAAGCAAGTGTAGGTCATGCATAGAACCTGCTCCTGGCGCAGAGCCTGTTTCAGGAACGTGGTAGTCGTTGAGGTAACTGTTTGGTGGCCGAATATTCAGGAGGTGTATGGCACGTTCTCCCTCAAAACGGCCACATTCTTCATGCTGTACTTCTCACAGCGTCCCCACCACGACCACTTCCTGCACACCTTCTGTTTCTCGAATCTGAAGCAACGAGTTTTCACCACGTTGAAGAACACGTTGCCCACCATGTCTGCGGCACCAGTGCCAGCCATCTTTAGACATGCTTTAAATCTGCCGAAGAAAAAGAATGAAATAAGGAGAAGGCATACAATCTAGCCTATTAATTAGGCGACCCAAAACTAGTGTGCTAGCATTCAATGTGGGGAACAAACTATTCCACCTAAGACTCTTAATACCACAAGAACCTATAAATATTAAAACAATATATCGAAATATGCTTAAGCCAGTTTACAAAATTACACAATGCCAAATCCTTATACCACATAATATTATTTTGTATAACAAAAATACTAACGAAGTCATAATGAGAAATTCTAAAGTATGAATGGAGGGGAAAACGAAACTGACAACCCATCATGAAATATAGTGCACACAGGTACAAATCTTTACAGTATTTATTACACTGTGATAAAATACCACTACGGAATAATTGTACAAATAATTACATAAATATGTATATACACGATTGAATAAATTTATTTAATTCCGACAGATATTTGACTATGGTGGTGACCCATAAATATAAAAATACTGAATTAATTCTAATGGAAAAGAAATAGTAATTTCATTTGTGAAAGTCATTAAAGTAGTAATCCATCTAGGATGTAACCATCAATGATACTCTAGTACCTAAACTTGTGAATATGTTAAACCCTCATTGTATACATAAATATAACAGAAGCTAAAACTAGTTATCACAACTTTAGCACCACTAGGCCAGACTTCTATCATACCCAGCTTAATTATCAGACAATTATCTGTACTAACATGTTGGAAATTATAATAGTATAAAAATGTGAAAACAATCGCCTCAACATAATGCAAGACATGCCGATAACTGTAATCAATTTTTATACAGCTACTGCAACAAACTTAAGAATCTTTTAGGTTCTCGCTGTCTTAAAAATCACCATCTGCGAGGCAAAAGGCAGTATAGCGAGTGTTATCAGTGTACTACAGCAAGTTAGTTAGTGGGAGTTAGGGCAACACCGCCAAAATCCTCGTTAATGAGTGGCCATCACGACACCACTGCCTCGTGCCGGTCGCGCACACAGGAAATTGAAACAACCAAAGAATAATACGGCGGTAGGATGAGGCAGAAGGGAGAGGGAGGGAGATAAAAGAAAAGAAGCGGGTGATGTTGACGGTGATCGGAGACAACGCCCGCCCCCTCACCACAACCCTCACTTCCCCTAATCGTCCACCTCCCTCTCCCAGTCTCCAGACAGTAATCACCCTGAAAGTATCACCCCTAAAGAGTTTTGTCCAGAACACTACAGCGAACAGAAAAAGTTAATCTCCAGAGTTTGATGGAGGTAGCATCCATCTCCACCTGACATCCACATTCCCTTCTGGGCGCCAGTAGTTCTCTCAGAAAGAGGTAAATATTTCTCCCTCTCTCAGTATTAACCATTTTAATCAAATCGTGAAATTCCCTGCGGTGGGGGGAATTTTTTTCCCCCCTTCGCGGTGACGAGGCTAAGCTGACGGCAGGTCCACTAATGCCACTAATTTGGTGGCGTCGCCCCGCTGGTAAAACTTTGACCCAGGAAACAAACCACCTCGCCGACCCTGGGTAAGAAACTACAGACCGGAAAACACAAAACATAAAAGCCACATAGAGAGTCTCCGAGGGATCATGGCGTTGCATGGAGATAGCTCATCCTCACAATTTGTTTCTTCTGTACAAGATGGTTCTAACACCATTTCCCTTCAAGGGAAGTTCCTTGATTCCGGTGAGAGGCTCTTGTTCTAAGGAATTGGACCTGTGCTTCCCTTTTTTTTTAATTAAAGCTTAATGCCTCTTATTACCCCAGGCGCTTCCCCATGAATGTAATAATGCTAACACCGTTCATCTCCTTACGTTACCTTACTGAAGACATAATAACAATTCATTCGATGACCATATACGCTTATCATTTATTGATAATATTGTTTTAACATAAAAAATTACAGATTCAAATAACAGAAATGCCATTTTAACAAAATAACGTCGATTCACAAATTTATCATGGTCTTAGCGACTAGTATTTAAATTAATGAAAGGTCTTTTTTTTTTTTTTTTGGAAGCCTTCGCCAACACTGGAAACTCTAAATAACAAAAGGCACAATACCGTGACTGGAACAATACACAAATAACCCGCAGTTGAAGAAAGGAGCTTAAGACGACGTTTCGGTGTGACTTTGTAAATGGTCCAAGTCGGACCGAAACGTCGTCGTAAGCTCCTTTCTTCAATTGCGGGTTATTTGTGTACTGGAAACTACCCGCTAACATAGTTATAACGCTTTCCCCTCGCAGCCTACCGCTATTATAATTTGTATACAAAACCCGGGAATGTCTTTTATCGTCACACAAAAGTCGCACAGGGCCCCCCCTTGTATTATTACACCACGATTCTCTCCTCGTCTTGCATCAGTTACCACGATTACTCACACAAGTTATGACTCCACTTTGGAATAACCAAAACCTGAGTCCACTCCATCAGGAAATTAAGTGATAGTGTGAATGGCACAATGATGAGGAGGTCGTGAAGTAGGCAGTCATAATGTCCACACCATTGCACTGGTGGAGCGGCCTGCAACGTTCTTCTCTGAGGGGAGGGGATGGTTGTGTTGGGGGGGGATGGAAGGGAAGGACCATTGTGTAGAGGAGCCCGGCCTTTGTCCTCAGCAGGCCTCTCACTCACTCGCCCGACCCTTTGTTCACACACTCTTGTATACATTTTAATGTCAGGCTTTAAATTAGAACTCTACATCAGACCAAGAGATAATACAGCCTTTCAGGTTTTAGGAATTCGAAAAGAAGCTAATAGTCTCAACTCCCGCATAACTATTTAACAGGAAGATATACTCTTAATACACTATTACATTAGTTTAAATTACAATGAACAATAAAGTCTGTATTAAATGTGTGACTGTACTGTCTAAATCAACATGAAGACGCCTACATACAACATTCTCCACTACTCCCTCCTCATCTACCCTCTGTCTACCCCTCGCTTCTCCCCTGTCACTATTCTACACCCATCTTTCACACTTCCACATCCAAGCCATTTTCACGCTTTTATTTTTTCATATAATTCTACGTTTTTTTTACCCTTCTTTTATTAACAATATTAAGATGAAAGGTAGAGGCTGATGGGAGAATCTCGTCTAATCAATAGTTTGTCATTAGTATAAGCTAGCGGAAAAGTAAGTATGAATATTCTTATGCAAGATGCAAAACAACCAGGGGGAGTTAAAAGATAGCTTTAGGCCTCTCGTGTTGCAATCAAAACGTCAGGAGCTTGCAATGTTGCAACATTAGAAGCTCCGGATGATGTCTTAATTACAACACGAAATGCCTGGAGCTAAGACATCATCAAGAGCTTCCAATATTGCAAGCTCCTGATGTTATGATTGCAACACGAGAGGCCTAGAGCTATCTTTCAACTCCCCCCGTGGTTGTTTTGCATCTTGCATCGCTTGTTCGCGATTTTTTGCATTCTTTTGTAAATGAATACGGCATTAGTTTCAAATACTGACTTATCCTTTACTGTATATGCTGGAGAATATCTTAGTGTTCAGTGGAGACAAGTTAACTTCAGTGTATCTTAGGTGTGCAGAAATTCACATAAAAGTATTACGCCTCTAAAATTAGGGCTGCTTTTATTGTCTGAACCTTACTGAAACTTTTTCAACTAACACTTTTTGAAAAAATAAACTTGCAATTTCAAATGTGAATGATATGTCTTTATATATTGATTTCTTGAGTAATGTTGATTGATTATCCTACATTTCCTGACTGGGGAAGCAGGAAGTGCTGATAGCCACATGTACTATCATAAAATAAAGGAAATATTTCTTAGCATCGTCAACAAGAATAAATGCCTCAATTGTTAACTGTAAACTTTTTATGTTGTCATAATAAAAGCTTGTTCTGCATGTTGGTCTTTGTAAACATACCAAGTCGGCATTACAACTCTGCATCCTATATGCGGAATATAGATTGCGTGAAAATACTGAGAGCAATTGACGTATCCAGGATTTCAAGTCTGGGTGGCTTAAAGATCAAATTTTCAGTATGTGATTTTTTTTAAACTATCATCGTGCTTTCCGGGTTACTTGTCAAAATAACAGTGAAACTTAGTCATTTACCGAAAAGAAAAAAATATCTGTTTGGGGAAAGGTTTTTGCACTATTTGCTGCCCCCCCATTCCCTCTCTTGGCTTCGCTACTGATTACATCGGACAAGAGTTTAAAGATTTTTGAGAATTAGGGACTACAGATTGTCCTTTGGAGATCACAAACGTGTTAAGAAACTCTTATGCTAAATTGGACATAGTCAAATTAGTCGTCAGATATATAGATGACGAACTGTTAAAAATAATTGTTCACTACAGACGTTCGACAACCTTTGAATCTATATATAGCTCAATGAACTAAAAAAAAAAGGTACGAAGAAATATTGAAACTTCAAATACCAAAGTTGTTAACAAGGAAAATAGAGTACACGATAACAAAGCCATAAATGGAAAGTCACGAGGATAAAACAATGTCTTGGAACACTCAACAGGAACAACATAAAGCCTCCATTATAAGCTGAGAGAAAACAAGAAATGCTGAAAGGATATTAAAGTATTTTTTATTCACAATGAGTAGTTGAATACTGAAAGAAAGGATCCAAAAGTGGCGATGTGTGTGAACAATTACTGGAACCCTAAAAATATCTATACATATATAAAAATGAAGAGGCCATCACAATCACAAGTGTTCCGGTAACTACAAAAGTATAAACACAAATTTGTCACCAAAAAGGCACCGAACAGAAGAACAATGAGTTATTACGAGAAATAGCTATGGTGGACAAGGACATACTGTTTACCAGGGAAAGGAACATGATACAACATTAAGAGATAAAAATAAAGTGTAGAGAACTGGGAACGACATAATAGAGGCTAAAACAGGTCACACTTTTAAAACCAGATGAGGGAGAGATCACGTCAGCCAACTCAAAGTTAAGAGGAAAATTAACAGACGCGGGTCTTAATTATATGATGACCCGCTATGTGGCTTTCTGACATTCAAAACTCAGTCAGGTAATTACGGCAAGTAACACAAGCACGCGGAAGTAATCCAGGTGATTGGTATCCACAGCTCACAAGCCACTCATACACTACCCACCAAAATATCTGACAAACTTTACTCACAATTCTGAATTAGAAATGAGAGTGTGAAAGATAGCTTACCTCAAATTTTCGTAATATCCAGGTTCTTTACTTGCCTTTTAAGTTACAAAGAGAGTAATTAATCCAAGAAACTTGTGAAGCAAATATCTTCACCTCACCAACACCTCGCAAAACACACGCATACTCACGTCGCCTTAGTTAGTCTGCTATTCAAAACTGTGGCGACCGTCGGTGAGGGAACGACAGCGGGGTGGCGAGAGAGCATCTTTCATATGGTAATGTTACGACCCATAGCGTCACTGTGGAAGAAGGGAGGCAGGGTATGTGGAAGAAGAGGAGTAGGGAGGGAGTGTGTGGAAGAGAGTAGATTGTGGATGAGAAGGTTATGTCTGTGTGAAGTGAAGAGGGAAAATGTATAAGGAAAACGGAAAGGAGGGAGAAAGGGTGTGTGGGAGAAAGGCTGGGAAGTGTGTGTGGAAGAGGATAGAAGGGACAGTAGAAGAGGAATGTGGAGCCTATCACGACATGACATTTGTGTTAAGCGTCTTCCCAAACTGGATAACCTTTAGATCAAGCCAGTCCCATTCTGGTCCTCATTGACCCAGAAATCTCGCAACATTCATGCGACAGTCAGTAGATTCGTTCCGCCACGAAGCTCTTATCATACAATACAAAAATTCTTTAATGTAGTAATAGTCTTAGCTGAGTTAGCAACAGCGGCACTGCATATTTATCCACAGCAGGTAGGGAGTGTGGCGGCGGCGGCCTAGGAGACCAGGTAGGGAGTGTGGCGGCGGCGGCGGCCTAGGAGACCAGGTAGGGAGTGTGGCGGCGGCGGCCTAGGAGAGCAGGTAGGGAGTGTGGCGGCGGCGGCCTAGGAGAGCAGGTAGGGAGTGTGGCGGCGGCCTAGGAGAGCAGGTACTGAGTGTGGCGGCGGCCTAGGAGAGCAGGTAGGGAGTGTGGCGGCGGCGGCGGCCTAGGAGAGCAGGTAGGGAGTGTGGCGGCGGCGGCCTAGGAGAGCAGGTAGGGAGTGTGGCGGCGGCGGCCTAGGAGACCAGGTAAGGAGTGTGGCGGCGGCGGCGGCCTAGGAGAGCAGGTCAGTCAGGGCAGGAAGAGAAATGATGGTTGCTACGCGGTTATTTGAGGTCGTTTATTTAGCCTGCCAGTTATCGTGTTCACAGCTGACCGCCCACACGGCCTCTGCGATTTGTGTGAATCTCGCCCCACCGCCGCTGGTTTTACTGTCCTCACTGATGATAACGTGATTGTCCCGCACGCACCATTACCATTATATATGTAACTAACTGAAAACATTTGTGGTCTTACGCCACACTGGAAAAGACTGCGTGTTTTCATCTGAATGAAGAATCTCCTGATAAACAATGTAAATACAGTATAACAATATCAAGCACACTCGTGTAATCATCGAAACTTGCTGACGAAGATCTTTAGGCACAATTGAACACATTCAGAAATCAACGATAGAGATAAGTCATACAGAGAGCAGTTGTGAGGGAGGCTGAATGCTGTCAGGGAGATAAGAGTCAAATTAATATAAGAAGGTTCACAACCTTCCCTTGCGACCATGTCCCATTAAATTTAGAATAATTTATGCAGCTCACTAAATATCAGCACCAATTTAATGCACTATACAATAGCGATTTAACCCTCGAGTAATGGGAGCACATTAATTCCCAAGAGAAGAGATATGATCACGACATACATAGTAAACGGACTGATTGACTAAAGAAAACAAAACGAGCGGAAACACAGCTAAATACCCAAGTGACTGAAGACATAAATTCTGACATAATTTTTTTACCAGTGTAAAAATACTCTAAATAAGATACTATTAGTTTATGTGGATACCAACACATGGTAACGTCGTGGGAATTAAAGATGATGAAATAACAGGAATACGAACCCAGAAACAAAACTACATATAGGATTAAAGGCAACATTGCAATATAATAAACGGGAAATAAACAGACGTGTATTTTACCCGACATTGTAGCCGTTATAATGCCAGATTAATTACTTTTAACAACCTTAATACATCAAGAAAAACTCTAAAGACTGGTTTCCGAGCTGACAAGCAAGTGCTATTTGAAAAAGTTGGGTGAACTTTACTTGCAGACAACGAAAGAAGGCAGCTTAAAAGGAGATACGATCACAACATACAAAATACTCCGAAGCTTTGGATGGGTAGATAAGATTGACGGAAAAGGGAGGGAAAAGATGGACCAGAACAAGGAGGGCACTAGTGAAATATAAACACCAAGATGAACCAAGAACATTGAAAAATCCTTCCTACATGCTAGCTAGCGACACAGTAAGAGGCTGGCTCTATACAGATTAAAAAGTATATGACAGAGCTAAAGTACGGCAGTCAATATCCACCAATTACTCACATATCCCAGTGGGCTCTGGTTGTATTATTATGAAGGGACTGATGCCAAAATTAAATTGTGGTCACCTCATCAGAGAGGCACGCCACCACAATCTTGATCACGTCACTGTTATATCACTCAACATTTATTCTGCTATAAAGGTGTACAACCACCAAGTCAAATGTTTCTGTATTGTCCCATTATTTGTCAAATTATGAGAATCACGCAAGGCGAATATTTCATTCATGAAAGAAGTTGTTGGATATATAGAGTGAATGTGCAACCCCTACCTTAGAGAAGCCCCCAGCTGTCTCCTCAGACGCCTGGCCACTCTAGGACACTTATCCTAATTTATCCCTTTGAGTGTGTTGTGAATAGACCAACCACGGGTAGCATACGGGGTTACAAAACCTCCCACCAAGCACAGTGTTGGGTTACAGCATCGGGTCAATTTGTCCATGCATATATTTACATACGTCTTTGTCCTTACGATCCAACCCGAGGTATCCTTGGGTTGAATCACAAACACGACTGTATCAGTCGTAGTTGTGAGATGTGGAGGAATTTCGTATTATGTATATTTGAAATAATCGTAGTAAAGTCATCACACTAAGAATTATACCTTTAGTAACCCCACAGTCTTCTAATATCTAAGGTCAAATTCTTTGCATAACATTCACACCACACATTACTTTTAATGACATCTCCAAAAAGAACTGTCTACACATCCCTTACCCTTCCTAAGTCCTTGTCTTACCCCTAACTCTTTCAATAATAACTTAACTATACCCTTAATCCGGTATACTCAACAGGCTTATTCTTTTATAATTCTTACACTCTCTCTTCTGCCCATTTCATTATACAAAGAAACTATGCACGTTGTCTGTCAATCTTTATATACCCTAACTTTTTTCCCTGCAAATATTGAACAAATATACCAACTAATAAAACTATATAACCATCTGCTTTTAACATCTCCCCAGTCTTAATACCATCTATCTCAGGTGCTTCACCCCAAGACCCAAGGAAGTGAAGAAGAGGTTCAATTCTTTGAATCAAGAGTTCCTTTGCTGTAGCAGAGCCCCCCCCCCCCCATCATTATCCATGAAGTTGCCCATTCTGCGTTAACTACAAAATTTAACTATAAATAAAACGAATAACTTATTAAATGACTAATATTTACCGTACTGAGAATGTATCCACATGTATATAACAGTTGTGGTGAGAGAGAGAGAGAAAGAGAAAGAGAGAGAGAGAGAGAGAGAGAGAGAGAGAAGAGAGAGAGAGAGAGAGAGAGAGAGAGAGAGAGACTGCTGCTTCATTTTAAACTGCCAACCGGATTTTCCGTTTGTTCTCCTCTAATTTTCATCTATAAATAAACTTTTATGTAAAACAATACAATCGCTACAATTAAACAACTGGAAAGAAGTAAAATGAGCGCGAATTAAGTCCCGATATTTATTGAACATAAAGTGAACCTGGAAACGCATTTCAGTCTACACTTCTGACACCAATGCTTTTGATTGCTCATATTACCTAATTATGTCGGTAATCACATACTCCAGAACATAGCAAGGAATGTAAATCGCATAGCCGTGACATGCTGAGTTGGCAATGTTGAACTACAAGCTACAGCTGAAATCGAGTTGGCAACACTCAGTCATTTGCTATTTTTTCTGACCCATAACTAAAGTAAACCAGTTCTTCATACTGTTCTAGATAACTTCTCTTTCCACTAAGACGCTTTGCATCTTTCTTGTAACGTTCTTTACTTTCTTTTTATTACAGATAATCGATTTTTTTATTTTTTTTCCCAGACCTAAAAATAATTAAGCCTAAGATGTTTAACCAGCAGCCAAAAATACTAATTGTCTGTTTCGTAAAAATATTCTAGTTTGTACCTATTTTATATATATATATATATATATATATATATATATATATATATATATATATATATATATATATATATACATACATATTTATAATCATAACCAAAATTTTTAAAGGGGGTGGACTGGTAAGCCAGCGGGAGGCTTCAGTCAGATGACCAAAAGGTCCAGCAGTGGGTATAAGAGCCGCATCAGGAAGCACTTGTCCTGTTTCCTGACAAACCTTACCTTACCTAACATAACCTATTTAAATTAGAAAATAATATAAAACCACTTAACTAAAACAACTATGCTTCAAAAATCAGTGAAGAACTTGTGGATTTTTTTCTCCAGCAAAGCAACAGTTTATTCCATCGGGAATAAGTAAAATGTCTATATGCGGTGGCATTTGTTTCTTTTTCATTACTTTCAACATCAAACCGCCGACATTTAAGGATAGCTTAGCTGAATGGCAGCCACTATATAATACCGTCGCTTCTATGATAAGGCTATAAATATTACCGCAAGTCATCCACAGCCTATTATAATAGTTAAGTAACAATAATGTCGTTAAGAACATTAACATTTGTAATACCAAATTGTAAATAAAAGCTCAAGGAGTCGAGATTTATTTTTTATGGCAATTTGTATTTATGAATCCCATTATAGTTTATATATTCTCGGAAGATCTTATAACAGCTTTGGTCTACTTTTCCTTTCTTGTTCTATAATTTCCAAATACAATAAGTTATCTGAATGATTATACATTCTGCTTAGGGCCTTCCAGTAAGTCATTTGCACTTCTATTCACTATATTTTTCAGGGTGTGCCACTCTTTCCCTTGCAAACCCGTGCGCGTGGCAACAAAGGGCCAGGGGGACCACATAATTACCAACAACCGAGGCCTGATTTCTCCCGAGGCCTTCACTGCCTCCCCTCCTGAAGCAGCGCCTCTAACGATCGTCTCGCCCCACAATAAGCCACACGCGCCTAAGTTCAACCACAGGCCTACCTACAAAAAAATCTTACATAGCCTAATTCTGGAAGTCGAGTCATGTAGTTTAGTCCAGTAAAGCACAATGTCAGTCATATCCAACTACACTACTTTTGTAGGGTTTATCTTTGGAAGAAAATGTACAAGAAAGGATAAAATGTCATGTTTCATGGAGGCAAAACAAAAGTTTGGGAAGAGTTAAGAGGAGGCCTTTCTCGTGGACGCGTCACCCTCCCAAGATTTATTACTACTAACTTGTGGACGACGGCTAAGATGAGGGAGAACTCCATAAAAGTATAATTTGATGCGAATAAAATGAGTCGAGGATAAGAGTAAGAAGTACTCAGAATTTAAGAAAGCATAAAGATTAATTTACATACATATTATTTAGTGTCAAGGGGAATAAAGCTATTTTACTGTGTGGAAATGAAAAGGTGTGCCAGTAAGGAGGCCGAAATCTGAGGACCCCAGACCCTTAGGCAGTTAACGAAGAGGAATTCACGAGGGAGGGAGCTATTTGGGCTACTGTAAAAGGTATTTAAGTAGATAGATCAATATTACCTAACAGGGGAAAACCGGCAAACATATTTCAATATCCGTCCACTTCTCTTCCTTCTGATACCTTGTTATTACCTACATACTTCTAAACAAACATCATTCTTCGTTAAATTTTTTTTTTTAGTATAATCGCATTTTACAGCGACCCTTATACACGACATTTTAATAAACTTTGAAAAGTAAGTTTTCTTGTCATTGTAGTGGTAACTGTGCGAAACAACGTGGTAACTGTGCGAAACAACGTGGTAACTGTGCGAAACAACGTGGTAACTGTGCGAAACAACGTGGTAACTGTGCGAAACAACGTGGTAACTGCGAAACAACGTGGTAACTGTGCGAAACAACGTGCTAACTGCGAAACAACGTGGTAACTGTGCGAAACAACGTGGTAACTGCGAAACAACGTGGTAACTGTGCGAAACAACGTGGTAACTGCGAAACAACGTGGTAACTGTGCGAAACAACGTGGCTACGTTCTTGGCTCGCCTACAAGACACCGTAACGGAGTGAACGTGATCCTGGCGCCAAAAACCCCAGACAGTGTCGTACCACCTTCCGTCCACCAATCACAACCTCAGTTTAAATTTGCACTCTCTTTTCTAACCAATCGCAGAGCCATCCTTCAGAGAAGCTACAGAACCAATCGCAGCTATTATGAGAAGGGTGTGTGAGGCGGCAGCCAATCAGAACACTGAAGGTCGTTGGAGACCCAATCAGATGCTGGTGAGTGGCGGCACACCTTCTGTGGCTCATTCGACGTCCCACCTGACCTGCGTCTCTCCATTAAAAAACATTAAAAAAAAACTTACCTACCTTGAGTAGCCAGCTCGTAAAAAATACAACGTAGCCACACGAACACTGCCTTCAACTATGTAATTTGTCAGGCAAATATAACTGTTTTGTGTGGATACGTGTAATCAGCGAGATTCAATCAAGCTTCCATGAAATGCGCCAGACTAGGGTAAACACCAAAAATACTTTAGGTTTTTCCACGTGTACTAGTCTGCATGCCATGAAACAAAATACAGGGTTTAGTGGCTATTACTGCTTCCGTACACATGCCATTTTGTAAGAGGAAGTCATTTATAATCTTATAACCAGATAAAAATTAGGTTAAAATAAAGGATGTTACTTTTGTTTACCTGTTTGCTTAAGTCTTAATAGCACTATTGGGAAATAGACCTATTATGATATGATTTGATTACTTTATAATACACCCAGTGCACACATTTTTAACTTAGTACAGCGATTGAAATGCATGTACATATGCATCATAAATTACTAAATGTGCGAAATATGGGTCGATTACTGTACTGCAGCAGTCTACATTCTCCCTACAATATATCATAATGCCCCATTTATATTGTTCTTCAAATATTCCTTCCACGAATATACAAATCAAAGAATATCATCTAAGGAGACTGGGACATCCTGGTCTTGACTTGGGTTGCAAACTGCATATTTTTATTTTTTTCTCGTCAAGGGTTGCAAACTATATATCTTCGACTTTTCGACAAATTTAAGTAATGCTTTTCTTTAGTCAATCTATATTTTAGCAGTGCAAACGAAAATTTAAGTAAAAATTAAGTACATCTGTATGATTCTCTGTTCTCAGCACATTGATCCAGGTCCTTTATTTTAGACATTATCATAAAATCTGTCCCTGATAGTTATGTGTAGGTCGTCAACATTAGTTGATAGTTGAGTGTGTAGGTCGTCAACATTAGTTAATAGTTGTGTGTGTAGGTCGTCAACATTAGTTGATAGTTGTGTGTGTAGGTCGTCAACATTAGTTGATAGTTGTGTGTGTAGGTCGTCAACATTAGTTAATAATTGTGTGTAGATCGTTAACATTAGTTAGTAGTTGTTACGAAGTCCTCACAATTTCCCAAGTGAATTATCGCATGTTATGTCTTGGCTTTGAGGTCATGTCATACGAGAGCCTCGTACAATCCATCCTCCATTGAATGCCAAGATATTCAACTACGAAAGCACAGTGCAAATGGATCTTGTGTCCCTATGTAGTCTGCTTCTATTAATATATTATGTAGTGTAGCGCATGCCGACAGTATTATAATTATTATTATAATCAAATAGAAGCGCTAAACCACAGGGGTTATACAGCATGCCGACAGTAAACTACAAACCCTTAAACAATCAATAAGCCTCTTTCCATTAATTTAACTATGGACTTAATAAAAACATTTAAATTATGAGGATAAGAAAGAGGCAAGAGCTATGTCCCAGTTAATCTTCACTGCACTGATATGATCTCTGACGTATTTTAATCACTTCCTTGCGTCACATACTTAAGTCTGTTCTGTACTAGTTTCAATATCTTGCATATTATTTATATAAGATGATGTTGCACAGGAGAGAAAATGACATTCAGCTACGTTACGTTTTGCTATGTTGTGCAATTCATTTAAAACGTACTCAGAGTAAATTTGATTATATAATTATGAAAATTTGTTTTACGAAATACGACGTCAATTATATTATTTATACGCATACTGTACCTAGAATTTCAAATATACAAAAAACTACTGCAAATCGTCGAAATACGAAGAAAAAACCCCTGGACTTCCCTGCAGGGCCCCAGGCTGCTCTCTCGACACTATGTATGAATATTCCATAATGACTGCTGATGCCGCTCGCTCCATGCTAACTCAATCTACATGGACGAGGTGCAGGCGCTCCATTACACTACCTCTGACTTGTTTCATTATGTGTCTTGCAACATTTCACTTTATTATTACCGTTACATTCGTGGGGGAGCGCCAAACCTGATGGGTCATACAGCACCTGAGGGAATGGACGGCAATCAGGTTAGAGCCAAGAAAGGAGAGGTCAGATAAAATTCCTTGGATCAAAGGCCTCCCTCACCGTCAAGGAACCTCTTTAAGGGGATTTCACTCTTACATTTGTGGAGTATCTATAAGGAACAGAAACTAAACGAAACTAATAAAAAATGAAAACTAATTATAAACACATTCAAAATTAATCCATAAACATATTTAAAACAAGAGCAGCTAAACAAGACATAATACAATTAACACTCCGTAACGAACATGTGGCCGCGGCGCTAATAATCAGGTTGAGTGCTCCAGCCTGGCCACCGTGGCCACACTTCTGCATATCGGTGTTCAGGAAACATTTACTAAGCGGATGCAGATAACGGTGGCTCCACCCTCAGGTTCACTCGCCAGATACCACACTAATCCCTCACACACCCTACCTACCACCTCCATGCCACTGCCAAACACCTGAGCATCAAATCGACGTATCCTAATCGTATTTTTCTAATTATATATGCTAATTATATCGTCGGAACAAAAGCTGTTTTCCTGCAAGATTCCATAACATAGTATATAAATTTATTACACGAGAAAAGGACCTAAGGGGTAAGCATAACACAAGGTACATCACAGGTTACGCACATCAACCGAATAACAACGGTGATGTGTGAACATCTTACACATTAAACACTGTATTCAGGTATGTGACCAAAGTCCTGAAACTTTTGTATTACGTATGACGCGTAAACATGTTCAGAACAATATGCAGTCCAGAGACTCCTGGAGCTAATTAGCCTACGAAGAAACGTTAAATGAACTAAAGTTTAATATTAAGAGTACAACACTAGGGTAGAATGTTAGAAAGGAAGGGCAGGGACAAGGGGGACATAATGGAAGTTAAATAAGAAAAAATAATCCCAGTTTCAGGGATGTTAGGAAAGACGATCGGGATGAGAAAGTGGTAAAGCATTCCATACACAATTTTAAGAATAGGTAAGTTTAGTTCCATTAGTGACTTCATGAGTGAGAGAGAATGTCAGGGAGAAGAATCGATCCCAGTAGCCACAACTAAGAAAATACAAATAGGAGTACGTGAGGTATTGAAATCTGTCAGCCTAAGTGTGTGTGTGGACGGCAGGGTGGGAAGAGGAGGGGTTGCAATGAAAAACTGAGTCTCTATAATATTTACATAAAAGCCAACTTATAAGCTACAAAACCATTCTCACTGGACTAAAAGAAATTGTAATGATGACACGGGTAACGAGAATCCCTATCCAGGAAAAATTAAAATCAACCCCCATCCCTACCCAATGATCACACCACCAACACTGCAACACACCACCAACACTGCAACACACCACCAACACTGCAACACACCACCAACACTGCAACACACCACCCTCGCTAGCAACGTGTAAACAGGAAAAATTCGAATACAGATTATCTAAGCATTTTACTTTAACATTGCAGTCCGAACTCATAACACATTATAATCATGGACATGATTTTTTTTTTTTTTTAGAATTAAGCAAAATGAGCACTTTCCCTCAGAGTGAACATTACCTTAGGAAAGTATTATTATTATAAATGGTTTAAGCTGCATATATTCCACCTATCCTAGAAAAGCTCTAACACCAGCTCCATAACCAAACTTGGCTGTCTATACCATCATTGTACTAACCTGTCCACTATCACAAAAACTATAACTTAGCTGAAACTAAAGATGACAATTTAATATGAAAACGACGTTTCCATCCGCTATGGACCATTATCGCAACATTATAAATAACCAAGGACAGACCGAAACGTTGTACAATTTTAATTTCAAAATTTGTGGACACAGCTTTTAGCTAAGTCAGACCGAGATAAACCAAACTGAAGGCCGCTGGGGTAGCAATTACTTGCCAATGTCAGGTGGCACGCTGGGAGAGTAGAGAAGCAATGTGAGTGGAGTGTCAAGTACATATTACAATTCTGGCCTAAAGTAATTGAATAACTTTATTAAAATAAATCATCCATACACCTGAAAATTGTTTGGAAGTTAGCCAATGTAGCATACCAGTTCCTATTTCATTTATATTCACTCTTTTAATAACGCCTATATCTAAGACTTTTTTTTTTGCATTATATAATTTATTATCTTGCGACCTGTTTTCCAATTTCCATTAATTTTCAGAAGCACTCTTTCTAATATGCTCTACCGTAGTACATCTATTTGAACCTAATGTTGCAAAGCCTAGTCTAAAGAAGCCACATTTCCCATTATCCGGTCGATTGAAACATTCTTATATATATATATATATATATATATATATATATATATATATATATATATATATATATATATATATATATATGAGTCAGAATAATTGACACATTTAAATAACTCTAAAAGGCTGACTGGTACACACATTAAAGTTTAGTAAATAGTTTTAACGTGGGGGGTCTCCCAGACAAGCCAACCGTATCACTAGTCTTGGGACCTTGGGAGTCCAGCCCACCACATCCACTACATTTTTAGAATCCAGACTTCCTTAATACAATGATACGTGGAATCTTTAGAATTTTGTCAGATTTGAATAACAATAACGATTAAAATTATTTTTAATAAAACATATACACATACATTTTCTTAGTTTAATACTCAAAATGACCAATAGCAATTCATTGTTGTATACATCCAGTAAACTGTAAATGCAGTCAACCCCTACTAGATTATCCACATACGTTCTCTTAAACATTTCGCCTGCCCACATACACAAAAACAGGGAATGAGAGAGACAGGCATACGCGCATGCATACATACAAAAGCATAGAGTAGTGGGGGGTTAACCTACGACCTGGTACTTTTCAAGCAAACATTACCATGGAATCACAGACGCCTTAAAAGGCTAATGATTATATGCGCTTGGCAAGCATCAGGCCATATGCTGTAAAGACTGAAATTCAATTTATTTAAAATGTAATTACCTATTTGTAGTTACAAGAGCACAGCTATGATCCTGGTGTCTTGTCTTCAGCAATTAGTTATCATAATGTTTAAACTTCCTAATGATCGTAGCACTTGATACCCCATCTTATAATTAATTCTATTGCTCCACCACTAACTGTTTTTTAGATCTTTCAAACAGTACATTATTACCCTCACTCACCTTGGCCTAAATTAAGAGCCCACCAACCCTTTCCCTCGCTCTTAGCCTATCTATTTTAACCCTTTTCCCAGCTAGCTAACACTACACCCTTTTCCCAAACCTGCCCAACCCCACACCCTAACTATAAATCTTCTGAGTAATTTTTGGAAATCCTAACTCGGCCGGCATTTCCGTACCGTGTGAATTTGACCTTACACTACGTTTAAGTACTAACCAAGTAAGTACTTAACTTCACAAACCAACTTATTCACCATTGTCGTCTTGTACTGACAACCTAATACTGCGTAGAATGGAAAGGTAAAAAAAAATTAAGTTTCCGTGAAGGCTTTCACTATTGGGTACTGCATCTGAAATTTTAATAAACATTACACAATCAATGATTTAGTCTAGTGTAAAACAAAAGCAGAATACTTTTCCCTACCTTCTCTATGAAGGATTTACTATGATACTAACCTCTCATCGCAGGCGCAGTGGTTTATAGTACCGATGCTCCAGTTCATGAGGCTATACTTATTCTCGAAGGAGCCAATATAATAGGGACAGTGTAGGTCATGCTGACGACAACACTTGTCTGCCCCAGAGGAGCCTCCCAGTTCTCCATATACAGAAGCGCTGTAGCCGGCGCCGCACCACTTGGTCGACGGAAAGAACCGCATGTGTTCCAAAACTGCCCGTCGGGACCTGATGCAAGACACACACATGCTACTTACCCATGTCCTTACCGCGCCCTCTTGCATAAACGCCACGGTCACTTCACCTCGCATCAACCCTCAGAGCACCAAGTACTACAGATAAACCATCAAACCACAAGAGACATCTGTAGAGCATAACGAATGAACAAACCTAAAAACTCAATCCTCGAGGAGCAAACCATCTTCCACTTACCTTTCATCACAGATGCAGTGGGAGGCGGTGGTAAGATGAGAGTTGTAGATGCCAAATTTGGTTTGCAGTCCTCCGATGTTAAGAGGGCAGCGGTCGTGCTTGCGGCAGCAAGCATCAGCATTGACAAAGCCATCAAGGTCCTTGTAAGAGTTTGCCAGGTCGTCATTGCCACACCACTTGGTCCCCGGCAAGATGAGCAGCTCGTTCAAAATCCATCGCTTGCGCCTGCGTCAACACCACCGTCATCCAACTTATCACCCCATTTGTTTACGGTATTTATTTTCATATCCTAAACATGACAAATGTTCAACAAAGCCCACTAGCAGCATCTTCCTTTCGCCGGGATAGTTGTCACCACAATTAACAACTGCCACAGGAAACTCAACCACCCAGATTTGCCGCAATTCACTTAAATACCAATTGACATAACCAGTATGTGCGACAGAAGTGTTGGTTTTCATCTTCCTTACACACACATATATATATATATATATATATATATATATATATATATATATATATATAATAATGAGAGAGAGAGAGAGAGAGAGAGAGAGAGAGAGAGAGAGAGAGAGAGAGAGAGAGAGAGAAGAGATTTACAGTTGAATTTGCAGGTTAAGAGCTGTTATCCTACATCAGCTCTTAACCGGTTGTGGGATGCGACCCACAACAGTCGGCTTACACCCAGGTACCTACTTACTGATAGGTGAACAAAGGCAAATGGTGTAATGGTGTAAGGAAACATGCCCAACGTTTCCACCTATACCGGGGATCGAACCACGGACCCTCAGTATTTAAGTTGTAGCCGCTTCTAACTGCATAAGAATATCTCACGATATCTCCATACACATTTTGGGGTTGTGTGAAGCAGGTATTTGGGATGAAGTGAAAATTAACCATACTTGGAGGTAAAGAAGTTTCCAGTGGGAATAACAGGACTGAAGAGTTCATGAAATGCGAAAAATAAAAAAAAACTTTAAAAGAGTAAAGAAACTGCTGTTAAAAATTAGTAAAAGTGAATTGCGGCAGAGTACAGTAGTACACAAACTGGCGAATCTAAAATAAGCATGCAATTATTGAATGGAAATATAAGTGTGTTTGAGCTCTCAAACACTCAATAATTGCATGCTTATTGCAACTCTTCTTCCGACATCCCCCTACACCACCTTCCATTTACCTCAACCTATCTTGATCCATTCTTGTGAAATGCCCAAACCATCTCAACATTTCTTCCGCTCCCTGAATACCTTTCATAAGATTGTGCGAGCAGTTACATGTTTGTAGCTACAGGAGGAGACTATGCTCGTGTTGTCCCCCTAAGCATTAGTCGTCATTTTTATTTTAAAGTTTTCAGTGTTTGTAGCATAAGATTCTCTATTATTATTATTATTATAATCAAATAGAAGCGCTAAACCACAGGGGTTATACAGCGCTGCAGATTATTGTAGGATGCAGGGAGAGTGGGTTGTAAATAAGATTCTCTAGATTCCTGGCTTTGTCTTCTCTTTCAATATTTTATCACGCGAAACCGGGCTTTATTTGCATTATAGTACTTCACTTTTCTGTGTAATATTATCATCCATCTGTCCTATATTTGTGCAGTTTATCCGATTATCTATTGAGGAACTTAAAGCATTTTCCATCCTATTCTACATCCTCTACGTAAATTCAAAGACATGATTTGAACACATTCTTACGTGACCCCCCATTTATGACAAGGATTCTCTTATCACTGTGTATTTTTCTTTCAACCAAAATCTCGTACGTTATAATAGTTTGCCTTTTATTCCTTCTGTATTAAATGTTTTCCTGATTTTGATTTAATGGGTTACACTATGGAAAGCTTTTAATTGAAATAATAATAATTATTATTATTACAACAGTCAAAACTAAGAATTCAAGTATTGTATATACAATCTACCGATCAGATTCTTGTATTATTATTTCCATGGCTCTGTCCTGAAAGTTTAGTTGAGCCGATATGAAACGGAACTCTCATACTCATTTACATGTTGCTGTTCTAAAAGTTTGTCAACAAGATAGACCTATAGTCTCTCACATATTTTAAATATCAGTACAAGTTTGCCATTTGCCCGCCCAAAATTTAATACACTGGAAAGCTGTTGCTGCATATTTTTTTTATACCCCTGGGGTCTACCTGTAGGTTATTCTGGGAGTCAACGCTCCCCGCGGCCTGGTCATCGACCAGGCCTCCAGGTGGATCAGGGCTTGATCGACCAGGCTGTTACTGCTGGCCGAACGCAATCCAACGTACGAACCACAGCCCGGCTGATCGGGCACTGACTTTATCTGTCCAGTTCCCTCTTGAAAACAATCAAATGTCTCTTGGAAACTCCTCTTATGTATGATGGGAGGTTGTTGAACAGTCTTGGGCCCTGGACACTTACTGTTTTCTCTTGGTGTACTCTATAGCACCCCTGATTTTAATTGGGGATATGTTGCACCGTCTGTCGAATTTTTTGCTTTCGTAGAGAATGATTTGTGTGTGCAGATTTGGGACCAGTCCTCCTACGATTTTCCAGATGTAGATTATGTATCTTTCTCGCCTGCGTTCCAGGGAGTAAAGGTCAAAGAATTTCAAACTTTCCCAGTAATTAAGGTACTTGACTGAACTAATAATACGTGCAATGAAGGTGATGTTTTGCCTAGACCTATTTCCATTTTTAATGTTCTTCAACATCCAATACTTTTGTCTTTTACTTTTTGTTGTATTTTATAGCATCCATTTCAAGAGATATTGCCGGTTTAGGGTCATTATTTCAAATATTCTCTACGTAAACGCACTCTGGCACTTAATAACTATGTATTTTGTTTTTTCCATATTAATTCTGCTTCATGTAAACTTTAACAAGAGTCGGTTTCAACTTGTGCCATTTCTGTTTTTTTTTTTCAACGTTTCTTTGTGTTTCCTTATTTTGGCATTTAATTTCCGATCTGTCTGAATGTCTGGTATGTGTTTGACTTAGGTTTTTTCTGCATTGGTTACATCCCATTTCTTTTATACGGCTTTCCAGGAACTCTTGATAAAGTATATTGTATTGTCTTTATTAAATAACTATTTTAGTATATTACATACTTAACTGTCTACTTTTATATCATATAATCTACTTAATCTTGTTTGTATTTGTCTTCATCCTCAAAACTCTTATCTTGCAACGTACGTCAACGTACGTCATCACTTTTACAAATGGTTCAGATAATTATGTAGAGAATATCCATAGTACTGATGGTGTGTTTGTTGCCCCATCTCCTTCAAGTTGTTTCTTGAGTGATTAAGAGCACAAAAGGCCATCAAAACAAAGTTTGACTGACAATTTGTTTTTAGTTCCAGCCTCACAAACCTAGTCTATATTCCTTTATAATTTATATCAGATTACAATATTTTTTAAGTCACTTTCTAGTGTATTATGTTGTGATATATTTGTCAGGAAACTGGTAAATTTCTCTTGACGCGTTACTGGTGCTCCATTCCATGATTAATTGCTAGCCTACTAGTCTTGAGTGTCAATGATTAAACTACCGCTGGTGTTTGCCTAACGTTCTATATACCCATGGTTAAGTATCCACTGTTTTTACCAATGCTAGGGTTTCCACCTCTTACACTACATGAGAGTCATCAAGGCTGCGTGTAACCTCTATACCACCAGCCAAGAATACTTTAATCCCTTAAATTGGGATTAGAATACTTTCTCAGTATGTATACAGATACATATCTCTCGATATATATAACCCTTCGTTAGTATATGTTCTTATCTTTGGTTATAATTTCTGACGTTTAAATTTTAGCATATGTTTTGCATTTTAATTTTTGTAGCATACAGATTTTTATATTTTAAATCACTATCACTAATTCACGTCCAATTCTCGTTTCGTTCTACTCTTCATACAGAGTAGTTTCCCTTCTAATACTATGTCATCAGTGCATATTTATCAAATTTTGTTTCAGACCCAGGATGTCTGGGTCCTCGTTACCTCTAGCCTAATTCAGACCCTTACTGTCAGGGAGAGAGAGAGAGAGAGAGAGCGAGGTGGCTGGGGGGATCAGACCCTTACTGTCAGGGAGAGAGAGAGAGAGTGAGAGAGAGAGAGAGAGGTGGCTGGGGGGATCAGACCCTTACTGTCAGAGAGAGAGAGAGAGTGAGAGAGAGGTGGCTGGGGGATGAGTAATAAAATCCGAGGCTGAGCATGTGAGACCACGACATAACACTAGAAAATATTAACATAATAATAGAAAATATATCAGAGTACGATGTTTCTGACACAGATGATTTCTGCCTTTTATTTTTTTTAATAGATAACAATACGCATTAGCTTGAGAAAATGTGTGTTAATCATTATAGTGGCTAAGTTTCAAGTGGAAGTTGTCTTTGTGGTGGCTACCAGACGATCCAACAAGATGACACATGTAACGATGGACTGCACAAGCATACGTGTATTACAATTACAGCACATGTTACACTACTGTGACAACTACAGCATACACGGTACTGTAACTTCCGCACACACTACGGTGAGAACTACAATATAGTCTTCACACACACACACACACACTAATGCAATAACTACAGTACAGGTTATACATAGACAGTACTCGGGCAACTAGAGCCTAAACATACACTTCTGTAACAACTATAGTACAGGTACACACACACACACATGACAAATATGGTACAGGCTACTCGTAAACACTACTGACTACAGTATAGACTATACATACTACTATGACAACTACAGTGCAGGCTACACACTATTATGACAGCTATAGTACAGTTTACACTATTATAACAGCTATAGTACAATTTACATTATAACAGATACAGTATCGTTTACACTATTCTAACAACTATAGTACAGTTTACATTATTATGACAGCTACAGTTTACACACACACTACTGTGGCATCTACATGATAGGCAACACACCCACTTATAACTAGTGTAGGCTACATATATTAAACATAAAAAGCCTTAAATAATACTGCTAAACAATGCCAACTACTCGTTAAGCAGAATACATGTGTGCAGCATAGGGCAAAATGCAAACAATTTATCAATCACATACTTGGAGGATAATGCATCTGACAAATTAATAATTATCAACGGTTACTAAAATCAGACAAAGTAACTCAAAATAAGTTGATCAGTACCCAGTGTAAAGAGGAAATCAAGTTGATAAGCATTAAGAGTTCTACAAGAATTACTACCGCTTGCTAATTAAGGTCTTCGTGCAATGATAAATGCAGAGGAAAAGTTTATAAAAATAATTAAAAAAATACTTCTTGTCTATGAAGCTTATAGTTTAAGATCCACAGATTTAAATAAAATTAATCTTAATCTATAAAATTATAAAAGAATAGCAAAATGTATATTTTTGCTGGTTATGATTACTATATTCGTAGAAAGTACTAAACTGCTGGCTATGCCATGCAAGCTATTCTAAGACAATTATATAAAAATATTTTTTATGTCTAAATTCATCAAAGTAATATAATCACTTAAGATCATCAAACCGCAGATTTAGCATTCCTTTATTTAAATACAGAAAATATTGCCTTTTAAGACAAAGTATTTACGAGTTCTTATATACATGATCAAAGTAAATGAAAATGCATGCACTGAAATTCTAATATAAACAAGCAAGTGCCCTATTATCTAGGAAAGCTAATGTATTCTTATACAACAGCAGCACGCGAACTCTGTCTAGTTATAGCACCCAGCTATTACAACTTATTATTGTCTTGGATGTACAGGCATAATGCCGACAGGTATGGATATGAAGACACTATGCTGAACAAGCTTTTATTGGGACAATGATAAAGCTCTTCCTTGAGCGAAACTTTGTACCACTAAAAGATTGTTGTAAGAGTCTTCCTGACCACAACCTGCTATCACTACAGATTCGAAAATCACCACAAGCCTACTGATGGAACTTCAAATGCAAAAATTAGACACAGAACCTCGAGCAGAAGCTCAAATGAAACCTCCAATACAAGTTCATAAATAGAACCTCAATAACAAGAGCAGAAACCTCAGCTATAGCTTCAAAGAATGTCCAGTTTAAGCGCAAAGATAACCAGTTATAAGTTGAGAACCTTGATTGTAAGCTCAGAGAACCTTTGCTGTAAGCTCAAAGACCTCAAGTGGTTTGACAAGTTCTACTGAAGGATAAAACGGGGATATGCGAGGCGAGAGTGTGGAGGCGAGAAGTGGCGGTAAGGGCATCTCACATGACCAAGTCAGCCTTTGCGGTCGACGACCACAGCTACCGCTGCCATGGTCATAAATTTGTTAGGTTTACGGCCTGGCCACTGCACGTGGGTCATTCAGGACAATTCACCTAGCTTTCAAGTATACTTCAATCCCTAAATTAGGGATTCAAGTAAACTTTCAATGTATATACACAAATACACTTGTGTATATACACTGTTGCCATGGTCGTCGACGCACTTAAAAGTAAGAGGCAACGTGCATGTCATACATTTTAAATATAAAGACATTTTGATAGGTATGCATCAAGAAGGTGAAAGTACTGTACAGTAGTTCATTGTATGAGAATTACCTAGACAGAATTCCCAGGGAAAGTTTTATAAAGCAGAACAAGAACACTTTTTATACTGATCACACAGGAAATATTACTGTACTTTTCAAATGCATTTATCGCCTTGGTTTGCGAGAAAATCATGCACTTTTATAATATATATATACGTAAATATATATATATATAATCATGAGATATGCACAGGTTGCAACGACTGTGGAGTACGGTAATGTAAACCAACTTACCTGGAGTGTGTCACACTGTGTTGGTTATGGGTAGACTTTTCCATCTTCCTCCTCGCCTTTACTGCCTTCCGTACCCTCCGGTGGTGAGCCTTGCACTATACATAAAGAAAATTACCTCAATGAATATAAAATATATATATCTTTTTTTTTTGCCGAGAAAATCGTCCAGATATTCATTTATTGGCAGAAACAGCTCACCATAAATTAGGATAGAAGAATAGTGAAACGTGTGAGGCGATGATTACCTGTGAGCGGAGGTCCCTGAAGTGAGTGATGGGTCTCAGGTATTCTGGCAACTGACTCTCACTGTCCAAATGCACGAAGGTTACGTTGTGTAGCTCCCCAGACCACGAACCTTCACAACGATACCATTTTATCATCTCATGTGTTTACTCACAGCATTATAGTGCTGCCAAATAAACTCACTCGAGGCAAGAAAAATCTACAAAATCATTTCTTGTGGTCACTTCACCACTTCTTTACAAACTCACAACAAGTCTTGATAATATTAGAAGCCTACCACTGAGTTTAACTAGAGCACCTAACGTTCGGGGTCAACAAATTATTACAATTTCCCAGCACCTCCTATTCACAAATATCAGAAGCAGGGTAATATAAAAAAAAAATCCATGAGTGATCAGCAAGGTAAATCATAATACAGAAAAACACAAAAACCTCATAACAAGCGACCGTCCATCTCGTCAATGAAAACCTTTAACGTTATGCAAAATCTTACAATTTCTCAGTAACTTGAGACAAAAATGAACCTTTAAAGAAACTATAGAACTAAAGAACTAAATTAGTTCCCGCACACCCCTTAAAGAATACTATATAGTAGCTAAATACTACGAGACGTTCAAAAGTTTTATAACATCGAACAAATATTACTTTTAATTCTGTTCTTAACACTTATAATCAATGATTATATGTACAAATGTTAATATTATATATTCCTGTTTTGGATTTATTCTTAAAAGTTGTGCATCCTATAGGCTTATCAAACTATCATGGCCAGTTCTAACGTGCTCAAATAATTAAATGTAATAATGTAGTATTTGGAAATAATCATTTATAATTTATTTATAGATAGTATACAATGTTAGAATAGCTTTAATGACGTGGTTTTCATAGGCGTGATTCCAATGTCAAGACGAGGTTTATTCAATGACCGACATCAAAATTTCGTCGTACAAGCATGTCACATACCAGCAGGTATGTTTCTGGCAGTCTCCATGTCATCCTTGAAGGTATCCAAAAAGAGGCCTACTTCAGTGGGGTCAGATGTAATTTCACAGTCTCTGAGCGACAGGCCGTCGGTGCCAGTCACTTCTCCAACCATGATTAACGTCAGCAAGTGACGATGGTGGCTCACCTGCCTTAACACCAACCCACTGTGGAGGACATAACATTCATTATTATTAGTATCATTATTAGGAAGTAGTTTTGAAGGGTCAGAATATAAGGGACATGTTAGGGAGTAATAGTCAAGGAGAGGTTCTTGATTATTATTATTATAATCAAATAGAAGCGCTAAACCACAGGGGTCAAGAGGTTCTTGAGGTATCCAGATGTGTAAATTTAAGTGAATGAACAACTACGAGAGTACAGTTGTCTAGAATCTAGATGGAGGATCGAGCCTACAACATTCCTTGCCTGAACGAGGCCCACGGGTTTATTAGGCGCTCCATATATATCAGGTATTAACATTATCAGTACTGTACATACTAAGCGTAAGGCTGAAATGTTAAGAAAAATAAATTTACAAAATATGAAGAGGTGCACAAGCTTAGTAAACTGTGCTTCATTATTTAATTGTAGACAATAATAAAAAACTGAAAATACAGTAAAAGAAAATGGAAAATACAACAATAGGGAGATGGAATACAAGGAAAACGGCGGAAGTGGATGTCAATAAATGGTTTAAAAAGAATGAAAAGTTCGCTTAGGAAGTTAGCAATGAAGATGTACAATAGATGAGAGTTGATTTAAAATTGTAGCTTAATTATGTAAAGGTTCGTATTGACAGATGGGTAGATGTAGGGGAAAAAGATAATTAAATGATGGCTGATGATGATAGTGGCAAAGTAAAAACAAAATTGGCATATGTAAGTGTTTTACAACTATAAAATTATACACAATCCAATATATAATAAAAGATGGAGTAAAAAAGTGAATAGGCGCCAATGAAGAGAAAATGAAAAAATATATTTAGCATTTTATGGTCTTTGAAAACTCATACAAACACAGGGGAGCATTGTTGTTGGGTTTGTATGGAATAGGAGAGACGTTGCTGAAGGCCCTATGAAACTTTTATGAGCAAGGCTCAATTTGGAGTGTTTATAAACAGGGTTGTAAAAAGTCAATACAATGCCATTAGGGGAGGTGCGGTCTTTAGATAACGAATGCGATATAAAGTGGAAGCTGTCAAAAGTTAATGGTCTTTAGATTACAGTGCTACTACGAGATTCAGAAGCTGGTGGAGGAGCATTTCAGATATGATAGGACGATAGTGCCCCTGCTGGATGGTTGCTGTCTATAGGGTGTAAATATCCATACACAAAAAAAATCAACGCATTAGTGTATTAACACATTATCAAGGAATAAATACTGTATTCATCACGGGCTTAGCGTACTTCGGAAATATTATCATCCTCTGATGTATTACCTTGCATGGACCTCACGGCAAATTATTACCAAATCTGTTGTCAGAGGAATATATCACTCGACTCTTGCTGCTGCAGTAGTAATATTATGTAATATTCAGCAGCCCATATACTTACGTTATCATTCCGATGCAAACTATTTTTTCTCATCTAAATTGATAAAAAATGGCTCCTAAATGAAACAGCAATATGAAAAGCGAAATGAGAGAACCCGCAATATACTGTTACTTTACTGTCATTATTCTATAAATATTGAATATTATATGAGAATGATGTCTTTCTGCTGCATACATCTTATTGCTTCTGAAATACTTTTGAATATTACGAAATACGGAGTCTGGCATTCCAACTAGCAAATTTTATCAAGAAAATGAGTGATCACTCAAATGATAAGAGACGTGGAGACGCCCCACTTTTTTTTACTGGTCTGCAAGATGTCCTGCGCGGGGCCTTAGTCTATGGCTGGCTAGCAAGTGTGGTTTTTGCTAACAGCTCTGGCTTGTTTTTATAATACCTCAAGCTCTACTAGTCATGTAAAGAGTAGCTTTTTTTTTTTTTGCAGTTAACATGCAGACCACTTTTGTACTCTTAACTAAAAATGAGGAGGGGGGGGGGAAATCTCCCATCGAATCCTAGTTAGGCATCTTGTGACCAGTTCAATAAATGTTGGAATAAGTGAAAACTAACAGGAATAAGCAAGTCTTGATATGATCCTCCTAGCCAACCAACGGTGTCTCTGTCTAGTCCAGCTTATTTTCTGCCGAATTCCTATATTAAAGTTGTAATCGAAAGGCTGTGGCGCTAATTTTCCACAATTATTTTAATCTGGCTCACATAGCGTTTGAGGAATGGTAGGCATTTATATTTTATCCAAGAAAGGGGAAGATAAGCCCTGTTCCTTACAAATAGATACCGCATATGCTCGACCACACTTATATTAGATCAATAAACTGTGGCAAATAAATCTAAGTATGCAGTTAAGCTTAAACTACGTACAGGAATTGTGTACGCCACATACGGACCAGTTAAACCTACATGCTGGAGTTACTAAACCCTCCCATTAGGCCGGCTGAACCTATATACCAGGATCTCTGAACCCACATGCCGAGAATAAGCTGCCAGGAAGTGAGACAGTGCTGTAGGTCGATGTAATCTAAATTATCGAGGCTTTGATCATGCCACACTGGTGTAATAAGCCAGTATCACTGAACCCGCATGCAGGGACGAGTGAACCCGCGTAACGGTTAGTGAACCTGCATGCCGGGAAGAGTGAATCTTCGTAACGGGTTCACATCTCTCGATAACCTGAATGAATGAACCCGCATACTCAAACGAGTGAACCCATATACCGAGTCAATGAACCCACATACCAAGCCACTGAACCCACATGCCGAGTCACCGAACCCACCTACCGAGATAATGAACCCACATATCGTCACTGAACACATACTGGGGCCAGTAAACCCACTTATCGAATCGCTTAAACCCGCATACCGAATCCGTGAACCCCACTTATCGTCACAGAACACGTATACCGGAGCCAGTGAACCCACATACCGGGACCAGTGAACCCACATGCTTGATCACATGCTGGTCAATATCTTTGAATCAAGAGGCCTTCACTACCATCAAAGGTGTACAGTATACACAGGAACCCCCCACCAAAAAAAGGGGGGATTAGTACCAAACTTACACACGAAAATCACTCCCTATGAAAGCAAAGGACTCGGCAGACGAAAAGCAGGGGCGCCACTAGCACATTAAGAGAAAACACAATAAGTGTCAGGGGCCCAAGACTGTTCAACTGCCTCCCAACATACACAAGGGGGATTACCAATAGATCCCTGGCTGTCTTCAAGCAGGCACTGGACAAGCACTTAAAGTCAGTACATGACCAGCCGGGCTGTGGTTCGTACATCGGGTTGCGTGCGGCCAACAGTAACAACCTGGTTGATCAGACCTTGATCCACCATGAGGCCTAGTCACAGACCGAGCCACGGGGGCGTTGACCCCCGAAACCCTCTCCAGGTTTACTTCAGGTATACCCACCTATAGGTAACGAGTACCTAGTTGAAAATTTATTAAAAAAAAATCAGAAAATTACAAGGCGGCTTATTGAATTCCTATGGAACATATTCCTCTTAAAACTTTTATTAATGTTATTATCAAAATTAGTTTTGGAGGTGCTCAGGTTCGCTTTTAGAAGTGGCAAGTTAGATCCAGTCCCGTGGATCAAGAGCCCTCCATGGGCTTCAAGGAGCCTCTCCCTTGAAGCGACAATACCAAAATATTAATATAAACTTAAATGTAAACCATAAGTTGCTTACCTTTCACTTCCTTGCTGGCGACCCACTGACGTCTGCTTGCCGGTAACACCATTATAGTGGAGTCTGACCTCATGCTGCCCGTCACTGAGGTCATCTTGAGCTATGAAATTAGGCATCCTGTGACCAGCTGCTGTGAGACAGGTCAGCAGGCAACCCAGGGCGAACAACTTTACACTGAACGTATTCATGTTTTTTGAAATCAAAACTTTCTTTTAAATATATCTACGTTACTAGGTCATTTACAATGAGGTAAAAAGGAAGTTTGCCAACGCAATGGATAAAAAATTGGATTTTTTTCAGTGAGAGATAAAGGTGAGAAGGACGACACGCACCCTTCGCTGGTCGGGGTGAGAGTAAACTCTGACCCACGTGGCCGCTGCTTTTATAGTCTCGTCACCGCTAGAAAGTTAGGTTACCACTTCTCATTCTCTTTTCTCCACTATAAACGAAAATAACGCTCGTTTACCTTATTACGCGTCTAGTACATTTTGAGATAAAAATAATTTGTTTTTCTAATAAATGAATTCTCTTGTTTTAATTGATAAATCAGGTAGAGAGGATAATTAAAGTGGGGGAATCTAGCAAAGATGTGAGTGGGCTGACACGTGTGACGTCACAGGTGGTGCGATGCGAGGGGCGGAGTCTTCATGGAGGAAGGTCCAGAAGTTTTTTTTATTTAGTCAGTGAGGGAGGAGGGAGGGTGTGGGGTCTTACACTACAGGCTGTATCGCATACCACCAGATGCAGGTAATCTACAAGCTTACAGCACCCACGCTGTAACATGTAACACCGCCTCAGCTCTCACCTTCCGCTGGTCATCTCCGGGAAAGCCGGAAATATCCCGCTTTTTTTTATTTACATCTTTCCACCTTGCACGGAACACTGCTGCGAATCCGACGCCGTCAGATGACTTTGAACCATCAGTGTATACTTCGATGGCATGGGAATGAGAACGGAAGTGGTGATGCTGCTGATGGCTCCTTGAGGTTTGTTACTTCGGCAGTTTATTTCTGAATGAGTGAGTTACTACAGCGGCAGTAGCAGTACTGTTATTAAAGAAAAATAACACCCAGGCAGTTTAACCTTGAGATGGCGCGGGCAACATTGCTCACTATCTTAACCTATCATTATACAGCTCACATAGATAATGTAATCTTAACAAAGATTACTATGATCCTCTGTATGACCAACAAGACTAATAATAATAATATTATTATTATTATTATTATTATTATTATTATTATTAATGTTCTTGAGGTAACTATATGAGTGAGCATCTTGTGGAGTCACGTTAGACCTGACGAGTCACTCTCTTAACCTTTAACGTGTTGAATGTTCTCTTTAAATATTTCTAACTTCAAATTATTAATTTGTGTACTTACCTATTTGTAGTTGCAGGGGTCGAGTCACATATCCTGGCCCCTCCTCTTTGCAAGTCGCCACTAGGTCCACTCTCCCTTCTCCATGAACTTTATCGTATCTCTTGTTAAAGCTGTGTATGGATCCTGCCTCCACTACATCACTCTCCAGATTGTTCCACTCTCTGACAACTTTATGACTGAAAAAAACTTCCTAACATCCCTATGACTCATCTGAGTCTTCAACTTCCAGTTGTGTCCCCTTGTTGTTGTGTCCCATCTCTGAAACATTCTGTTCCTGTCCATCTTGTCAATTCCTCTCACTATTTTGTATGTCATTATCATATCCCCCCTATCTCTCCCGTCCTCCAGTGTCGTCAGGTCGATTTCCCTTAACATCTCGTAGGACATACCCCTTAGCTCCTGTGTGTGTTTGTGTGTGTGTAAATAAGAAATACTGTGAGTGCCAAGAGAAAATGGGGATAAATGTGTAAGAAATTCGCACTTATTTTGAGGGGGAGACAGCCGGTGTGTGTACGAGACATGATTACGACATACAAGATACTCAGAGCAGATTGGAAGGCTTCTTTTGAAATGCAAAGCATATGGGTAAGTGGTCGTAGATGGAAGCTAAAAACACAGACGATTCACAGGGATGATAGGAAAACAATTTAGTCTCAGGGTGGTAAATAAGTGGAATAAGGAAGTGGTAGAGAGGCAAACGCAATACACAGTTTCGGGAGAAGGTATGATGGGGTCCACGAGAAAAGGAACTAGTAATGTGGACGATTATAGCGTAAAGAGGAGGTGCACTCGCTGATTACAACTCAGTGAATACACACACCAAATTGTCTCTTCTTGGTCTGTCAGCGCAAACATAATATCAGTGACGGATGTCAGTGGGAATGCTCTGGGTGTGTGTGTGTGTCTGTCTGTCAGTGAGTGAAGGTTGGCATGTCCCACTAATGGCACCAGAGCGAATTATGCCACCATGACAAGTGTGTGTGTGTGTTTCCAGACCACTGAAGTAAGCCAGTGGTCGCTGCTACCATTATAGGGTCAACTAAATATATACCTCCGTTACCCGTAGCTCGATCGCTAGCGCACTCGGCTCACACACTGAGGTCCGGGGGTCAATCCCCGGTACGAGTGGAAACATTAGGATGTGTTTCCTTTAGACACCTGCTGTCCCTGTTTACCTATCAGTAAAATAGGTACCTGGGTGTTAGTGGACTGGTGTGGGTCGCATCCTGGAACAAAACTGACCTAATTTGCCAGAAATGCTCAGCATAACAAGCGGCTTTCCATATAGTCGTATATCACTGATGTCAACTAGGCCTGTATACCTTGTACATGTAGAAATAAGGATGATTATAATGTGTGTACTGCATTTAACGGGTCATAAGCGGTCGGAACCATTAAAAAGTAACAACAATTTACCGATATCAGTATGATAACGGTATCCAATACCAACTAATTGATGAGTAAGACACATATGGTATCCTTATTCCCGAAACATTTCGCCTACAGAGCAGCCTTCTTCACTCGAATGCAGAGGTGACTAAAATTGGAGACAAGAAAAGCGGTAGAGAGAGAGAGATGGTGTGAGGAGTAACTCGGCCTGGATAAATGTCCAGCTTCTCCAGGCACAGGGATTGATCACCTCAAAACTACTTCTTCAAGGTTGATAGACTGATCACATCATCTTTATCTCTCCACTGCTGCTGCTGTTGTCTTCCTGTTTAGTCGACTGAAGACGCCTACTGTCATGTAAGTGAAACGTTTCGGAAAATACCAGAGTAACCCCCACATGTTTCCTTTTCATTAAGTTACCAAGATGTGGGTGCGGGGGGTCGAGTCACTTACCCCTGGTGCCGCCTCTCAACACACACCACCAGTGTGGGTGCGGGGGGTCGAGTCACCTACCCCTGATGCCGCCTCCACACACACTCCACCAGTCTGGGGGAGGGGGGTCGAGTCACTTACCCCTGGTGCCGCCTCCACACACACTCCACCAGTGTGGGTGCGGGGGGTCGAGTCACCTACCACTGGTGCCACCTCCACACACACTCCACCAGTGTGGGTGCGGGGGGTCGAGTCACCTACCACTGGTACCACCTCCACACACACTCCACCAGTGTGGGTGCGGGGGGTCGAGTCACCTACCACTGGTGCCACCTCCACACACACTCCACCAGTGTGGGTGCGGGGGGTCGAGTCACCTACCACTGGTGCCACCTCCACACACACTCCACCAGTGTGGGTGCGGGGGGTCGAGTCACCTACCACTGGTGCCGCCTCCACACACACTCCACCAGTGTGGGTGCGGGGGGTCGAGTCACCTACCACTGGTACCACCTCCACACACACTCCACCAGTGTGGGGGAGGGGGGTCGAGTCACCTACCACTGGTACCACCTCCACACACACTCCACCAGTGTGGGTGCGGGGGGTCGAGTCACCTACCACTGGTGCCACCTCCACACACTCCACCAGTGTGGGTGCGGGGGTCGAGTCACCTACCACTGGTGCCACCTCCACACACTCCACCAGTGTGGTGCGGGGTCAGTCACCACCACTGGTCCACCTCCACACACACTCCACCAGTGTGGGAGGGTCGAGTCACCTACCACTGGTCCACCTCCACCTCCACCAGTGTGGGTGCGGGGTCGAGTCACCTACCACTGGTGCCACCTCCACACCTCCACCAGTGTGGGTGGGGTCGAGTCACCTACCCTGGTGCCACCTCCACACTCACCAGTGTGGGTGGAGTCAGTCACCTACCACTGGTCCACCTCACACACTCCACCAGTGTGGGTGCGGGGTCAGTCACCTACCCTGGTGCCACCTCCACACACTCCACCAGTGTGGGTGCGGGGTCGAGTCACTACCACTGGTGCCACCTCCACACACTCCACCAGTGTGGGTGCGGGATCGATCACCTACCACTGGTGCCACCTCCACACACACTCCACCAGTGTGGGTGCGGTCAGTCACCTACCACTGGTGCCACCTCCACACACTCCACCAGTGTGGGTGCGGGTCAGTCACCTACCACTGGTCCACCTCCACACACTCCACCAGTGTGTACCACTGGTCCACCTCCACCTCCACCAGTGGGTGCGGTGGTCCTCACTGGTCACCTCCACCTCCACCAGTGGGGGTCAGCCCACCTCCACCCCCCCATGTGGGGGGGTCCCACACTGCACCTCCCCCCAGTGTGGGGTATCACCTACCCTGGTCCTCACCCACCAGTGGGTGCGTCATCACCACTGGTGCCACCTCCACTCACCAGTGTGGTGCGGTCACTACCGGCCCCCTCCCAGTGTGGGGGGGTAGTCTACCCTGGTGCCACCTCCACACCCACCAGTGTGGTCGTAGTCCTACCTGGTCCACCTCCACCCACCAGTGGGGTGGGTCATCCCACCTGGTGCCTCCCCACATGTGGGTGGGTCCTACCTGTACCCCACCACCGTGTGGGTGCGGTCTCACCCCCGGTGCCACCTCCACACCTCCACCGTGTGGGGGGTCGTCACCCCCTGGTCCTCACCCCCAGTGGGTGCGGTCGTCACACTGTGCACTCACACCTCCACCAGTGTGGGGATCACTACCACTGGTGCCCCTCACTCCACCAGTGTGGGTGGGGCGATCACCCCCTGGTCCCCACACTCCACCAGTGGGTGCGGTCGGTCAACCACTTGCCCTCCACACACTCAAGTGTGGTGGGGTCGCCCACCATTGCCCCACCTCACCAGTGTGGTGGGTCAGTCACCACGTGCCCTCCACACCTCCACCAGTGTGGTGCGGGTCGCCTACACTGGCCTCACCTCACCATGTGGGTGCGGTCAGTCACCACCTGGCCACCTCCACCCCAAGTGGTGGGTCGTCACCACCTGTCCACCTCACCTCCACCAGTGTGGGTGGGTCGTCACACCCTGGTGCCCCTCCACACCACCAGTGTGGTGGGTCAGTCACCACTGGTGCCTCACACACCACCAGTGTGGGTGGGCACTAGGTGCCCCACCAGGTGCGTGAGTCCTACCACTGGTGCCCCTCCTCCACCAGTGTGGGTGCGGGTCAGTCACCACCACTGGTGCCACCTCCACACACTCCACCGTGTGGGTGGGGGCAGTCACCTCCCTGGTGCCCCTCCACACTCCACCAGTGTGGGGGGTCAGTCACCCCCTGGTCCACCTCCCCCTCCGTGTGGGCGGGTCGAGTCCACCTGGTGCTCCACCACCACCAGTGTGGGTGGGGTCACTCCTGGTGCCCCACACTCACCAGTGTGGGTGCGGTCGACCCACCCTGGTGCCACTCACACACCACCGTGTGGGTGCTAGTCCCTCCCTGGTGCCACCTCCACACCCACCATGTGGGTGCGGGTCGAGCCTACCTGGTGCCACCCACACCCACCAGTGGGTGCGGGTCGAGTCACCACTGGTGCACCTCCAAACCACCAGTGTGGGGCGGCGTCACTACCTGGTGCCACCTACACCACCAGTGGGGTCAGTCACTACCTGGTGCCCCACACCCACCAGTGTGGGTGCGGTCAGTCACCTACCTGTGCCACTCACACACTCCACCAGTGTGGGTGCGGGTCGAGTCACCTACCTGGTCCCCCCCTCCACCAGTGTGGGTGCGGGTCAGCCCACCCTGGTGCCCCTCCACACTCCACCAGTGTGGGTGCGGCAGTCACCTACCACTGTGCCACCTCCCACACCACCAGTGGGGGTCAGTCACCTCCACTGGTCCACCTCCACCACCCAGTGTGGGGCGTGAGTCACACCTGGGCCCCTCCACCACCAGTGTGGGTGCGGGTCGAGTCACCTACCACTGGTGCCACCTCCACACACCTCCACCAGTGTGTGCGGCACACTACTGGTGCACACCCCACCTGGTCGGGTCACACCTACATGGTGCCACTCCACACCCACCAGTGTGGTGCGGGGGTCGAGTCACCTACCACTGGTACCACCTCACACACACTCCACCAGTGTGGGTGCGGGGGTCGAGTCACCTACCCCTGGTGCCGCCTCCACACACTCCACCAGTGTGGGTGCGGGGTCAGTCACCTACCACTGGTGCCACCTCCACACACCTCCACCAGTGTGGGTGAGGGGATCGAGTCACCTACCACTGGTGCCACCTCCACCACACTCCACCAGTGTGGGTGCGGGAGTCGAGTCACCTACCACTGGTGCCACCTCCACCACACTCCACCAGTGTGGGTGCGGGGGTCGAGTCACCTACCACTGGTGCCACCTCCACACACACTCCACCAGTGTGGGTGCGGGGGGTCGAGTCACCTACCACTGGTGCCGCCTCCACACACTCCACCAGTGTGGGTGCGGGGGGTCGAGTCACCTACCACTGGTGCCACCTCCACACACTCCACCAGTGTGGGTGCGGGGGGTCGAGTCACCTACCACTGGTGCCACCTCCACACACTCCACCAGTGTGGGTGCGGGGGGTCGAGTCACCTACCACTGGTGCCACCTCCACACACACTCCACCAGTGTGGGTGCGGGGGGTCGAGTCACCTACCACTGGTGCCACCTCCACACACACTCCACCAGTGTGGAGTCTATCTAATTATTGTCTAAATATTTACAACTCTAATCGATAATTTATCCGATGTTTGTTATTTTAACTCAGCATGCTCTTCAAGAGGTGGGGGCCGCGAAGGCTCTTGATCCATAAATTAGAGCTTTTCTCCATTTCCTCGGATCGAACTTCGTTACCCCTCTCAGTAATATAATAATAATAATAATAATAATAATAATTAGTTGGATAATATTTATATTGTATTTTTTCTTTATTACACTAATTGTTCTTATCCCTTTTTCTCTTATTTTTTTTCCACGATTATCATTATTATTGTAATTATTATTATTATTATTTATTATTATTATTATTATTATTAATATTATTATTATTAAAAGAAGCGGTAAACCCGTGTGGGGCTGAGGGCGAGACACATTTAACCCGGCAGTAAGCTAACAGGTCAAAGGTGTGAGTGACCTGACAGGTCATAGTTCTGCGTGAGCTGACAGATCAAAGATCTAAGTGACCTGTCAGGTCAGTGCACACTGGCACCCTACATCCCCAACATTACGCTGATTAGGAAACTCAATGCCGCCATACGTCTGGAAATGAATGAGGCGTAAAGAACAGGGAACGTTGAACTCTGAATGTTCATGACTGTGACCTCACACACATACACACACAAACACACACACACACACACACACACCTGTGTGTGTCGAAGCGAGGAGGCTGCAGGGGCAATAGAGATGACGTGTTTGAGGGCAATGCGTGGTGAGAAAATTATGCAGAAAATTCTGAGTGTGGAGATTTAGAAGGTGTGAAGTTACCAAAAGTATTATTTGGAGAGAGGAGGTGGGGTTATTGAGGTGGTTTTGACATAGAGAGGATGGAGCAAAACAGGATGACTAAGATGGTATATAAATTCAGGGTGGAGGGAAGTAAGGGATCGTCCCAGGAAGGGTTGGAGGAAAGGGGGGGTTAAGGGATGGTTTTAAGTGCTAGGGGATTGGGCATCCAACAGCTTTGTGTGAGCTTGTTACGCGTCAGTGGAAGCAGTTTTTATGAATTGACTTGCTGTTGGAGCGTAAGCAAACTAACATTTATGTAGGGATTTAAGGACACCTGTTAGCCGGACTTGAGTCCTGGATATGAGAGGGTCGGTATGTTTTATAAAATATATAATATATATATATATATATATATATATATATATATATATATATATATATATATATATATTATAGAGTGTGACACAAGGAAGAAAGAGCACAAAGACTGGAGAATAGTTGATTTGTATATTACGATCTGCCTGTGATGACCAGGTGGACCTCGACACGTGCATTACCTTAATTGTTCCCTCTGACACTGACACACACACACACACACACATACACACACACACACACACACACACACACACACACATACACACACACACACAAGTTAACATATTACAATATTCCTCTGTTCTTATGCTCTTATGGTAAAGAAGCAACATAGCCTAGCATGGAAAAAAAAATATGTAGAGAGTAGTGAGCACAACATGATAGATGACAGACAGTCAGACGGAAGCAAACATGAGGAAGTTCGGAGCAGAAATATATGAGTTAAACCACTCATGGGCGCCCTTTACACTACTGTCATCAAACAGTGGATTAAAACAGACAGTAATCTCTCTGCTTCCTGTCTGACGGGCAAGACTTGTTTTTTATTATTAAACAGAAATTAAATACATCAGCAGTATGCTGGCACCCTATTCTGTATAATAGTTACAACGCAGTGGGAACGAAAGCTAGCCATGTTTCCCTGTCATATTCCATCACTCAGGACGGGGCTCATGCAAGGTTCAAGAGGTAGAAGGGGAAGCAAGGTATAGACAGCAGACAGAACAGACAACATGAAGGCCCGTCACAACAATGTCACCTCTGTTGAGGGTCGCAAGGGTGGGAGGTGAGGTGGGCAACAATTTTACCAACACGCCACAGCTTAAGTTTTGTTGAGTGCTTGATGTACGAGGTGAGGGGAGAGGCAGAGGAGGGGCGAGGCAAGGGAAGGGCGAGGCAAGGAAGGTGTTAGATAGGGAAGGGGTAGGAGGAGGCAGTGGATGATGGGATGAAGCAGTATGGAAGGAAGAAGTAAGGGGTGTAGGAAGTAGAACCACATATGCAGTGCTTCAGGTGTCTGGGAGCTAACACATGTTTATTGACCTGTGAATCCTTGCTGTGGGATCGCACGGTTCCTCTGTTGCTTCTCTCAATACCCAGGCTGATACCCGGTCTGGTCTCATTACTTTCCTGAATCTTATTCATTTAAGATTTATAGGTCTTCCTATATACAGTATATGTGCATACAGGTGTTTTTATTGGTTTATATGTACATGTGTAAGTTTAGGTGGATGTGTGTGTACTCACCTAATTGTACTCACCTAATTGTGGTTGCAGGGGTCGAGACTCAGCTCCTGGCCCCGCCTCTTCGTGTGTGTGTGTGTACATCAGATGACATTTAGACATTAATTCCATACAGGTTCCTTGCACGTTGTTTTACACCTAAACATAAATGAGACAAACCAGTTGTATGTTTTACAGGTTTGAGACAACTGCGAATTTCGCCATGTACACATGTTGTTGACAATAATATTAATATATATATATATATATATATATATATATATATATATATATATATATATATATATATATATATATATATATATATATCCGGAAGGAAGGTGTCGTGACGCTGATGAAGGGCTCCTGATCCAAGGAATTGGAGGTATGCTCCAAACCTAATTACATTCCATTCGCCAGGAATTTGATATAATGGATAATCAATATCTAGTCTGTGTATAATTGTATTGTAATGACTCGTGCGGAACTTACCTTTCTTGAGATGATGATAATAATAATAATAATAATAATAATAATAATAATAATAATAATAATAATCTTTATTTCTACAAGTACATGTACAAGCTATACAGGCTTAGCTGACATTAATGACATACTACTGTATAGAAAGCCGCTTGTTATGCAGAGCAGTTCGGGCAAATTAGGTCAGTTTCGTCCCAAGATGCGACCCACACCAGTCCACTAACACCCAGGTACCTATTTTACTGACAGGTGAACATGGACAACAGGTATCTTAAGGAAACGCGTCTTAATGTTCCTACCCGTTGGGGATCGAACCACGGACCTCAGTGTGTGAACTGAGTCTGCTGGCATGTGGGGCCAACATCACCAGTAGCAACAGCCTGGTTGAGCAGGCAAGCACTAGACAAGTCTGGCCCAGGGCCAGGCTCCGTGAGTAAGATACTCGTCAAATACATATCAGAGGTCAGGCATGAAGGAAGTATCATGGGTGTTTTCAGGAAGTGAGAGGTTAACATTCCTCGCTCATATCAAAATTATTAGTTCCAAAACAAAAGACTTCCTGTTTATATTAAATATATCTAACATTAAGGTAGAAACGTTAAGAATAAGACGGTTCAGTCCTTGGATGTGAGTTGAGGCGAGGAGGAAGACGCATGAAACTGCAGATACTGTGAAATGTGCTTATTATTCTATTGAGCAAGTCTCCAGTCTGCTGTCTCGAGTCAACTCAGCTCTGCTGTCCAGCACAGCCCGGAGGCCTATGCTGTGAAAAAATAGTGAACAACCAAGCGATTTCATGATTTCTCAAGTTATCAAGGACCTTTGGTCCTTGATAACTTGAGAAATAAAGTGAGGCATATACTCATATTTTCTCTTCTCTTAAGACTGCCAGAGATAGTGATACCGTGCACTGGCGTGCAGCCCTCTACAGGTATAACACAGGGATACCTAAAGGATGTTTTCGGGGATCAACCCCCCCACCAGGCCTGGTGGATCAAGATCTGATCAACGACGCTGTTACTACTGGCTGTACACAGTCCAACGGACGAATTACATCCCGGCTGATGAGGAACTGGCTGTCTTAATGAACTTATCAAGTTCCCTCGTTAAGACAGTCAGGGATCTGTTGGTAAACAACAGGTATACCATGGTAGAGTACCTCCTGAAGACAGCCCGGGGTCTGTTGGTAAACAACAGGTATACCATGGTAGAGTACCTCCTGAAGACAGCCCGGGGTCTGTTGGTAAACAACAGGTATACCATGGTAGAGTACCTCCTGAAGACACCGGGGGTCTGTTGATAAACAATAGGTAAACTATAGTTCGGTACCCCTCTGGTTTATGCACAGGAAAACGTAGGTTATATTGTTTGTTCCCAGAGATGCTCCTCCCTTCAAGCAAGAGCTTGACGTGAAGCTGGTTAAGGGCTCATGATCCAAGGAAGAGATGCTCCTATACCCTTCCTCGGATCAAACCTGATTACATCCCATTTATCGCGTTCTGTAGTACCCTTACGGCGTTAACGCTTCTTCGGGAACATATTACCTGGAGGGTGTTCCGTGGGGTCAACGCCCCCTAGGCCCGGACCATGACCAGGCCTCATAATAATACTAATATAATATTGTATATTTAAGTGTACTGAAAAAGAGAGATCCGAAATGCTTTGCATAACAAGGGGCTTTCTGCGTGCACACCTAAATGTCACCCATCTCTGTACCGTGCTAAAATAAAAATTATTATTATTATTATTATTATTATTATTATTATAGTTTTTTGAAGTTAGGGTGAAGTCAGCGGGTCAGGAGGAGAGAGAGGTAAATATCATGATGTAACCAAAAGACACGTTAGTAGAATTACAGTGGCGTCATTTTATGTTTTCAGAGATGGTACAGAACCATCACAGTACATGCAACACAGCTAGGACTTCTAGGACAGCTAGGACTGCTAGGACACCTAGGACTGCTAGGACAGCTAGGACAGCTAGGACCAGCCGCTCGGATTCTTGGTCTGCTACGAGAACGCTTTATTGACTTGTTAAACAGTAATAACATTGTTTTATTATAGTGATGGGGGAGCGCTAACCCCATAGGGGGTTATACAGCTCCAGAGGGAAAAGGGAGACATTCAGCTCCGATAAAAGGAAGGGAAGCACGATTCCAATTCCTTGGATCAAGAACCCCTTCATCGGCATCAAGGAACCTCCCTTGAGAGGCCACAGCCTCTGGAACGGAGGACTTAACCCATGATGCACTTTGCTCACACACTGAGGCCCGGGGGTCGATCTCCGGTACGGGTGAAAACATTAAGACGTGTTTCCTTAATATACCTGCTGTCCATGTTCACCTAGCAGTAAAATAGGTACCTGGGTGTTAGTCGACTAGTGTGGGTCGCATCCTGGGACAAAACTGACCTTATTTGCCCAAAATGCTCTGTATAATAAGGGGCTTTCTATATAGTAGTATGTCATTGATGTCAGCTAGGCCTGTATACCTTGTACATGTACTTGTAGTAAATTAAGATATTATTATTATTATTATTATTATTAAACCAAAGCTGCCGCCGCTGCGTCGTAGACTGCTACGTTTCTCAGGTAAGCTGGATATCATCTACTAGGTAAGCTGGATATCATCTACTAGGTAAGCTGGGTATCATCTACTAGGTAAGCTGGGTATCATCTACTAGGTAAGCTGGATATCATCTACTAGGTAAGCTGGGTATCATCTACTAGGTAAGCTGGATATCATCTACTAGGTAAGCTGGATATCATCTACTAGGTAAGCTGGATATCATCTACTAGGTAAGCTGGATATCATCTACTAGGTAAGCTGGGTATCATCTACTAGGTAAGCTGGGTATCATCTACTAGGTAAGCTGGATATCATCTACTAGGTAAGCTGGATATCATCTACTAGGTAAGCTGGATATCATCTACTAGGTAAGCTGGGTATCATCTACTAGGTAAGCTGGATATCATCTACTAGGTAAGCTGGGTATCATCTACTAGGTAAGCTGGATATCATCTACTAGGTAAGCTGGATATCATCTACTAGGTAAGCTGGATATCATCTACTAGGTAAGCTGGGTATCATCTACTAGGTAAGCTGGATATCATCTACTAGGTAAGCTGGGTATCATCTACTAGGTAAGCTGGATATCATCTACTAGGTAAGCTGGGTATCATCTACTAGGTAAGCTGGATATCATCTACTAGGTAAGCTGGATATCATCTACTAGGTAAGCTGGATATCATCTACTAGGTAAGCTGGGTATCATCTACTAGGTAATCATCTGGTATCATCTACTAGGTAAGCTGGATATCATCTACTAGGTAAGCTGGGTATCATCTACTAGGTGCTGGATATCATCTACTAGGCAAGCTGGGACATCTACTAGGTAAGCTGGATATCATCTACTAGGTAAGCTGGGTATCATCTACCCTCGAACTATAAGTTAGTTTGTTCTGCCAAATCTTGCACGTTGTGAGAAAGTTGCAAAATGCATAGCGTTGTCAGAATTTCAATCATAGCTAAATTCGGATAATTTTCCCTTACACAGGATACAGCTTCCTACACAGGTATAAGCTTTCACACATAATATAGCTTCTCACACAGGATACATGCTTCATCACCAGGTACATGCTTCATCACACAGGTAAAGCTTCATCACACGGGATACATAGCTTCTCACACAGGATAATAGCTGCTCACAAGGATACATAGCTCACACAGGATACATAGCTTCATCACACAGGATAATAGCTTCATCACAGGAAAATAGCTTCATCACACAGGATATAGCTTCTCACTACAGGATACATAGCTGCCTCAAGGATACATCTTACTAGGTCAAGCTTATCATCACAGGATAAGCTTCATCACGATACATAGCTTATCACACAGGATACATAGTCACACGGATACATACTCACCAGGATATAGCTTATCACACAGGATAATAGTCATCACACAGATAATAGCTTCTCACACAGGATACATAGTCATCACAGGTACTAGTTCTCAAGGATACATAGCTCACACAGGTAAAGTTCACACAGGATACATAGCTTATAAAGGATAATAGTTCATCACACAGGATAAATAGCTTTCACACGAATACATAGTCTCACACAGGATACATAGCTTCATCACACAGGATACATAGCTTCATCACACAGGAACATAGTTCATCACACAGGATCATAGCTTCATCACACAGGATACATAGCTTCATCACACAGGATACATAGCTTCATCACACAGGATAATAGCTATCACACAGGATACATAGCTTCCTCACACAGAATACATAGCTTCATCACACAGGATACATAGCTTCATCACACAGGAACTATACTCCATCACACAAGATATAGTCATCACACAGGATACATACCATCACACGGATGCTTACATAGTGATCATCATCACAGGATACATGCCATCGCAGGATCATATCATCACAGGATACTAGCTTCTACACAGAATACATAGCTTCATACACAGGATACATGCTTCATCACACAGGAATCAAGCTCACACAGGATATGCATACGCATTACACAGGATACACAGCTTCTCACACAGGATACACAGCTTCATCACACAGGATACACAGCTTCATCACACAGGATACACAGCTTCCTGACACAGGATACACAGCTTCCACACAGGATACACAGCTTCATCACACAGGATCACAGCCCACAAGGATACACAGCTTCATCACACAGGATACACAGCTTCTCACAGGATACACAGCTTCCTGACACAGGATACAAGCTTCCACACAGGATACACAGCTTCATCACACAGGATACACAGCTTCCTGACACAGGATACACAGCTTCATCACACAGGATACACAGCTTCACACACAGATACAGCTTCTACACAGGATACACAGCTATCACACAGGATACACAGCTTCTGACACAGGATACAAGCTTTCACACAGGATACACAGCTTCATCACACAGGATACACAGCTTCATCACACAGGATACACAGCTTCCTACACAGGATACACAGCTTCCTCACACAGGATACAAGCTTCTTACACAGGATACAAGCTTCATCACACAGGATACACAGCTTCCTGACACAGGATACACAGCTTCTGACACAGGATACACAGCTTCACACAGGATACACAGCTTCCTACACAGGATACACAGCTTCATCACACAGGATACAGCTTCCACACAGGATACACAGCTTCCTGACACAGGATACACAGCTTCATCACACAGGATACACAGCTTCACACAGGATACACAGCTTCATCACACAGGATACACAGCTTCCTGACACAGGATACACAGCTTCCTGACACAGGATACACAGCTTCATCACACAGGATACAAGCTTCCTGACACAGGATACACAGCTTCCTCACACAGGATACACAGCTTCCTCACACAGGATACACAGCTTCCTGACACAGGATACACAGCTTCATCACACAGGATACACAGCTTCCTGACACAGGATACACAGCTTCATCACACAGGATACACAGCTTCTACCACACAGGATACACAGCTTCCTGACACAGGATACACAGCTTCATCACACAGGATACACAGCTTCCTGACACAGGATACAGCTTCCTGACACAGGATACACAGCTTCATGACACAGGATACACAGCTTCCTGACACAGGATACACAGCTTCATCACACAGGATACACAGCTTGACACAGATAAAAAAAATTTTTTCTACACAGGATACACAGCTTCTACACAGGATACACAGCTTCATCACACAGGATACATAGCTTCTGCACAGGATACACAGCTTCATCACACAGGATACACAGCCCCCCCCCCCCCCCCCCCCCCCCCCCCCCCCCCCCTTCATCACACAGGATACATAGCTTCCTACACAGGATACACAGCTTCATCACACAGGATACACACTTCATCAACAGGATACAAGCTTCATCACACAGGATCACAGCTTCATACACAGGATACACAGCTTCATCACACAGGATACACAGCTTCATCACACAGGATACACAGCTTCATCCACAGGATACACAGCTTCCTGACACAGGATACAGCTTCCTGACACAGGATACACAGCTTCCTCACACAGGATACACAGCTTCATCACACAGGATACATAGCTTCCTTGCACAGGATACACAGCTTCCACACAGGATACACAGCTTCATCACACAGGATACACAGCTTCATCACACAGGATACACAGCTTCATCACACAGGATAACAGCTTCCTGACACAGGATACAGCTTCACACAGGATACAGCTTCCTCACACAGGATACACAGCTTCATCACACGGATACAGCTTCCTGACACGGGATACCAGCTTCATCACACAGGATACACAGCTTCTCACACAGGATACACAGCTTCATCACACAGGATACACAGCTTCATACACAGGATACACAGCTTCCTGACACAGGATACAGCTTCCTGACACAGGATACACAGCTTCATCACACAGGATACACAGCTTCATCACACAGGATACACAGCTTCATCACACAGGATACACAGCTTCCTGACACAGGATACACGCTTCTCACACAGGATACACAGCTTCCTGACACAGGATACAGCTTCATCACACAGGATACACAGCTTCTACACAGGATACACAGCTTCATCACACAGGATACACAGCTTCCTGACACAGGATACACAGCTTCCTGACACAGGATACACAGCTTCTCACACAGGATACACAGCTTCATCACACAGGATACACAGCTTCATCACACAGGATACACAGCTTCATCACACAGGATACACAGCTTCATCACACAGGATACATAGCTTCATCACACAGGATACACAGCTTCCTGACACAGGATACACAGCTTCATCACACAGGATACACAGCTTCCTGACACAGGATACACAGCTTCCTGACACAGGATACACAGCTTCATCACACAGGATACACAGCTTCATCACACAGGATACACAGCTTCATCACACAGGATACACAGCTTCATCACACAGGATACAAGCTTCATCAAGGACACAGCTGACAGGATACAAGCTCATCACACAGGATACACAGCTTCCTGACACAGGATACACAGCTTCCTGACAGGATACAGCTTCATCACACAGGTACACAGCTTCATCACACAGGATACACAGTCATCACACAGGATACACAGCTTCATCACACAGGATACACAGCTTCATCACACAGGATACACAGCTTCATCACACAGGATACAAGCTTCCTGACACAGGATACAGCTTCATCACACAGGATACACAGCTTCCTGACACAGGATACACAGCTTCCTGACACAGGATACACAGCTTCATCACACAGGATACACAGCTTCCTGACACAGGATCACAGCTTCATCACACAGGATACAGCTTCCTGACACAGGATACAGCTTCCTGACACAGGATACACAGCTTCATCACACAGGATACACAGCTTCCTGACACAGGATACACAGCTTCCTGACACAGGATACACAGCTTCTGACACAGGATACCAGCTTCCTGACACAGGATACAAGCTTCATCACACAGGATACACAGCTTCCTGACACAGGATACACAGCTTCCTGACACAGGATACACAGCTTCCTGACACAGGATACACAGCTTCATCACACAGGATCACAGCTTCATCACACAGGATACAGCTCATCACACAGGATACACAGCTTCCTGACACAGGATACACAGCTTCATCACACAGGATACACAGCTTCATCACACAGGATACACAGCTTCATCACACAGGATACACAGCTTCCTGACACAGGATACACAGCTTCCTGACACAGGATACACAGCTTCATCACACAGGATACACAGCTTCCTGACACAGGATACACAGCTTCATCACACAGGATACACAGCTTCCTGACACAGGATACACAGCTTCCTGACACAGGATACACAGCTTCATCACACAGGATACACAGCTTCCTGACACAGGATACACAGCTTCATCACACAGGATACACAGCTTCCTGACACAGGATACACAGCTTCCTGACACAGGATACACAGCTTCATCACACAGGATACACAGCTTCCTGACACAGGATACACAGCTTCCTGACACAGGATACACAGCTTCATCACACAGGATACACAGCTTCCTGACACAGGATACACAGCTTCCTGACACAGGATACACAGCTTCCTGACACAGGATACACAGCTTCATCACACAGGATACACAGCTTCATCACACAGGATACACAGCTTCCTGACACAGGATACACAGCTTCATCACACAGGATACACAGCTTCCTGACACAGGATACACAGCTTCATCACACAGGATACACAGCTTCATCACACAGGATACACAGCTTCCTGACACAGGATACACAGCTTCATCACACAGGATACACAGCTTCATCACACAGGATACACAGCTTCCTGACACAGGATACATAGCTTCATCACACAGAATACATAGCTTCATCACACAGGATACATAGCTTCATCACACAGGATACATAGCTTCATCACACAGGATACACAGCTTCCTGACACAGGATACATAGCTTCATCACACAGGATACATAGCTTCATCACACAGGATACACAGCTTCATCACACAGGATACACAGCTTCCTCACACAGGATACACAGCTTCCTCACACAGGATACATAGCTTCCTTGCACAGGATACACAGCTTCATCACACAGGATACACAGCTTCCTGACACAGGATACACAGCTTCCTGACACAGGATACACAGCTTCATCACACAGGATACACAGCTTCCTGACACAGGATACACAGCTTCATCACACAGGATACACAGCTTCCTGACACAGGATACACAGCTTCCTGACACAGGATACACAGCTTCATCACACAGGATACACAGCTTCCTGACACAGGATACACAGCTTCATCACACAGGATACACAGCTTCCTCACACAGGATACATAGCTTCATCTGTGTACACAGAATGCACAGCTAAATTTAAACAAGGCTTCATTAATGAAATGAGCAACAACACCAGTTTTTATAAGCCAGTGAGAGATGTCCAAGAGCCAAGAACACAGTGCTTGTCCTCCCACGCACACCACTCTCTACCCTTCTTTAACCTTCTCCATTCTTCGTTAGTCATCTTTAGCCTTCTCCATCCTTCGTTAGTCATCTTTAGCCCTCTACAACCTTCGTTAGTCATCTTTAGCCCTCTACATCTTTCGTTAGTCATCTTTAGCCCTCTACATCTTTCGTTAGTCATCTTTAATCCTCTCCATCCTACGTTAGTCAGCTTTAGCCGTCTCCAGCAGTCTGTATCTGTCTATCCTTATCCTTTTACCGTCTCTAACCGTTTGTAAACAGTCAGGCCCTGTAGCTCGATTGATAGCTCACTCAGCTCACATACTGAGTGTACTTGGTTCGATTTCCGGCACGGGTGGAAGCGTTGGGCATGTTTCCTTAAACCTGCTGCCCTTGTTCACCAAGCAGCCACTAGGTACCTGAGTATTAGTCGACTGGTTTGGGTCGCATCCGGGGGGTGTGGGGACAAAATTAAACCCCAATGGAAATAAGACAGACAGTCCTCGATGACTCACTGACTTTAATGGGTTATCCCCGGCTGCTGACCCTCCGGATTAAAAATCCGAACAAAATTTTATCTCTTTTTTATCTTAACACATGAATCTACAGACTAAAGCTGTTATCCCACCTCGGCTCATTTCTAAGGTATACTGGGTTCCTCATCCGCACCTGGGATGTGACCCACAAGAGTCGCCTAACACCCAGTTTACTGCTGGGTCCTTCAGCTGTACGGTAAGTCGAAGACACTACCCGAGTCACCTTGTTTGGCAGTTTTATTGTGCACCCGCATGTCTATCCTGTGCGAGGTGGTCGTCCCATATTCTTGATGTGGGCGGTAGTCACCCCACACCCATGCTGTGAGAGGTAGTCACCCCACACCCATGATGTAAGAGGTGGTCACTCCATAGCTATGCTGTGGGCGGTTGTTCCCCAATACTAATGGTGTGGGCGGTGGTTATAATGTGCCATGAGAGGGCGGTTCTACCACTTGCATGACAAGGAAATCATGGTCATACCAACAGACATTACAAGTCTACAAACGACCCTTCCAGACGGAAGATGCCTTGATGCCGGTGAAGGGCTCTTGATTCAAAGAAATGGAGCAGCCCTCTTTCTTTGCATTAAAAATGATTATTTCTCATCCGTTTCCCCATTAAATATGTGACTTGAGTTAATATACGAGGCTACTAAACATTGCGTAGGGAATTTGAGTGGTAGTCCAGTGTTTTTTTGAGGCTATCAAGGACGATGTTTTTGGTCAGGTGAGGTGTTAGGGAGGCATTGTTGGGGATGAGGTGTTAGGGAGGCAGTGTTGGGGATGAGGTGTTAGGGAGGCAGTGTTAGGGAGGCAGTGTTGGGGATGAGGTGTTAGGGAGGCAGTGTTGGGGATGAGGTGTTAGGGAGGCAGTGTTGGGGATGAGGTGTTAGGGAGGCAGTGTTAGGGAGGCAGTGTTAGTACGTGTTGAAGACTTTGTTCAGGACGTATTCGGTGTTCAATGTCCTAGAAGATATATAAGGAAGGAGTGCTGGGGAGGTTGTACGGGAGAGGAGAAATTTAGATTTGGGAAGGAGTTATAATCTCGGGCGAAGGCCTCCGCCGTCGCCTCCGCCGTCGTCTCCGCCGTCGTCTCCGCCGTCGCCTCCGCCGCCGTCGCCTCCGCCGCCGTCGCCTCCGCCGCCGCCCGTCACTCTCCTCCCTGAATGAAGCTGAAAAAACTAATTTAATTTGCTAAAGAAGCTCATCCGAGTGAGCTTATGCAGAATAAACTAAAATATGATCATGCATTTTTAACGTGGTGTTGAGGAACAACTTTATTAAGCATAGGTAAACAAAACATTATAATGAAAATATAAATAATCTACGATTGAAAACATTATATATCAGACTTGAGAAAATAGAGTTAATTGTAGTGAACATAGCAAATAATAACATAGCAAGTATTTATTGCAACTTAACAGGTTAGCATTTTTTTTTATTTAAGGAATGAGGTATAAATGAAAACGATGGAAATAAGTCACAGGGACGTCAGGAAGTATTTCTTCAGCCTTATCATGATCAGAAAATGGAATCACCTGGATGAGGCAGGAAGCAGATTTCATACGCCGCTTTGAGAAAAGGTATGATACTTCCCACGAGGATAAATCACAGCTAGCTGATCAAACAGAAATATAGTAACATTCAAAAGCACTGGATAATCTGGCAAACATAAGAATGACATTTCTAAGCCTAGAGGGAGCTAGACAGATACCTAAAGTCGGTGCCGGATCAGCCGGGCTGTGGTTCGTACGTTGGACTACGTGCGGCCAACAGTAACAGCCTGGTTGATCAGGCCCTGATCCACCGGGAGGCCTGGTCGTAGACCGGGCCGCGGGGGCGTTGATCCCCGGAATGCCCTCCAGGTAGACTCCAGATAGGTAGATGAAGATAAATGCAAAACTCTCATTATCTAATACTTACGGCTTATTTTTCCTATTTTTGAGTGTGCAGAGCCTGTGTAAAACCCTCACCTGGACGGATACTAAGTAAAACTCGTCAATTTCTAAAGGAATGCATCCAGACTGGTATTCAAGTAGGAATAAGTGTTAAGATAGAATGGAGAACAAGAGTGGATATAATCACAACGTACAAAGTACCTTAGCGTGGACACGGAAATACAATATACAAGAGTGCATATAGGAAGTGACGCACCCAAATGCACCACAGTGATATCGCAAAACACTTGAAGATAAGAGAGGGTGTGAGAGTGACCAGGAGAGCGGCACAGCGGAAGACTTCGTACCGGTGTTCACAGGTACGGTATGAGCCTTCTGGGGGAGAGGATTCCTTGATGCTAGTAAAGGGCTCTTGATTTGGGGAGTTGGAGTTATTCTCCCCTACAGTGGCTCAAACTTGGTTATTTCCCATTCCCCAGGCGCTGTACGACCTCTACAGGTAGAGTGTTTCCTGGTGAATACATTGATATAACCGGGATAAAACTGAGGGAGGTAAATAAGGTTAACACTATTTACATATGTATTTATATATATGTATTTTGCAATTCTCCATGTAGCGCTGTGTCACTTACGGGTTCCCGTGAAAATTATTATGATAATAATGCTAATAATAATTATAATAATCAGAAGTAGATCTGACAACGTTGCCTCACTACCACAACGACCACAAATAGATAACTACACAGGAACTTACACGTGTAGGTGTTTCTCTGGCGGGTGTTAACATCCACCAGTCATCACAGATACTGGCGCCCCATCCCCCATCCATCCCTCACCTCTCCTTTCACCTCTCCCACATCCACCTTCCCCACATCATACCTCCAGACACGTCACACATCGTTTAAGCACTTTTTTTTTATCGGAAGGTTTTCCGCCAGCCATCACTATCCCTTTATCCCCACAATCCCCCATCACTACTCCCCTACCATCCACAATCCCTCATCACGCCCCTTCCCTCAACCCTATCCTATTTTATCCCTCCACGTCTTCGGATGTTGCGTCTTCGAGATGACGTCACGAATGGCGTGAGGTGGAGGTAGGAGAGAGATTTGGGATGGGGGGGGGGGAGAATATATACCGTACTCACCTAATTGTGGTTGCAGGGGTCGAGTCATAGCTCTTGGCCCCGCCTCTTCGTGGATGGGGAGTATAGAGGCTCAGGGAGAGGGGGACGGGGAGATAAAGGAATTTATGGGAGGAGAGCATGGAGAGAGCAAGTAGTAGTGAGGGAGGAGAGGGAGAGAGCAAGTAGTAGTGAGGGAGGAGAGGGAGAGAGCAAGTAGTAGTGGGGGGAGAGGGAGGAGAGAGAGGAGAAGGAGTAGGGAGGGAGGGAGAGAGGGAGAGAGCAAGTAGTAGTGAGGGAGGAGAGGGAGAGAGCAAGTAGTAGTGAGGGAGGAGAGGGAGAGAGCAAGTAGTAGTGAGGGAGGAGAGGGAGAGAGCAAGTAGTAGTGAGGGAGGAGAGGGAGAGAGCAAGTAGTAGTGAGGGAGGAGAGGGAGAGAGCAAGTAGTAGTGAGGGAGGAGAGGGAGAGAGCAAGTAGTAGTGAGGGAGGAGAGGGAGAGAGCAAGTAGTAGTGAGGGAGGAGAGGGAGAGAGCAAGTAGTAGTGAGGGAGGAGAGGGAGAGAGCAAGTAGTAGTGAGGGAGGAGAGGGAGAGAGCAAGTAGTAGTGAGGGAGGAGAGGGAGAGAGCAAGTAGTAGTGAGGGAGGAGAGGGAGAGAGCAAGTAGTAGTGAGGGAGGAGAGGGAGAGAGCAAGTAGTAGTGAGGGAGGAGAGGGAGAGAGCAAGTAGTAATGAGGGAGGAGAGGGAGAGAGCAAGTAGTAGTGAGGGAGGAGAGGGAGAGAGCAAGTAGTAGTGAGGGAGGAGAGGGAGAGAGCAAGTAGTAGTGAGGGAGGAGAGGGAGAGAGCAAGTAGTAGTGAGGGAGGAGAGGGAGAGAGCAAGTAGTAGTGAGGGAGGAGAGGGAGAGAGCAAGTAGTAGTGAGGGAGGAGAGGGAGAGAGCAAGTAGTAGTGAGGGAGGAGAGGGAGAGAGCAAGTAGTAGTGAGGGAGGAGAGGGAGAGAGCAAGTAGTAGTGAGGGAGGAGAGGGAGAGAGCAAGTAGTAGTGAGGGAGGAGAGGGAGAGAGCAGGTGTGTGGCTGACAGGAATGTTGAGGTGGTTGAGGTGTCTTGCTCTGCTTGTGATCATAGTTCTCCCTCGCTTGCTACCTTATTTATGCTACACTATATGACACACTGTGTATATATAACTTTTTTTTTGCTGGTTTGTTGGCACCTCATACGTGGGATAGTAGCCAGCCAGTGTGGCTTGCTGAGTTGGCGTCTACCTTTGTCACTACTCGTCTGACACATTTTCAAGTTTTTGTAGTATTCCTATGGCAGTGTTGGTTTAGTAATATGTTCCTGTTCCTGCTAGGTAACTTTTATTTAGGCCTCATGCATAGTTTGAAATTTTCCAGAGATTTTATATAAAATTTTCAGTGTAACCTAGAATTGCCCAATGACGTCAAATGTGAAGTATTTCCAATGGGCTCCATTGTGTATTGTAATATGTCTACAGTGCTCCCCGATCTTTGTATTGCTGCATTGAAACTGCTTGTAATTAGAGCTAATTATCGTGTTATATAGATATTTATTACTTTTAATATCATTAGTTTTGAGACACTTTCTCTAGTTTAATTTTCTAGCCATCTAGCTCTCTGCCATCTAGCTCTCTGCCATCTAGTTCTCTGCCAACTAGCTCTCTGCCATCTAGTTCTCTGCCATCTAGCTCTCTGCCATCTAGTTCTCTGCCATCTAGCTCTCTGCCATCTAGCTCTCTGCCATCTAGCTCTCTGCTTATGGTGAGATATTTGCAGATATACCATCTACACTGTGATGCTCTCATAATCTTCTCCCCCAGGATGCGACTTAATTAATTCTACATGAACAGGGGCAGCAGGTGTAAGGTAACAAGCCCAACGTTTCGCGCGTGCCGGGGAGCGATTCCCTGCTCTTCAGTGTGTAAGCTTCGGAAGCTACCACTGGAGCCACTAGCTTGATGTACAGAGGTATTATCCTGGGAACTTTTATACCTGAGGTGTTGAGTGACCCAGAAAAACCTCTCCAGCCCATGGCGACCAGCCTATTATATCCTCTGACATATCAGAGATTTCAGCGTGTATTTGAGTCTACTATTACTTAATCTTAAGAATGCCCACAATGCACAGCATATTAGGGGCTTTTGGCCTATGTATCATGGCTAAATAACAACATTGTATCATGTCTAAATAAACTATTATTATTATTATTATTATTATTATAATGGTGGACCATTCATCCATCTGAAGATTTCACGCATCATGCATCAGGCTCTCTTGTGTGGGTTCTCATGTTGAAGATTTTTTTTTTTTAAATTTACATAAGCTTTGCTTAATCCGCCTTTTTTAAATTTGTTTTTCGGCCAGGTTTGGATTACCTAATAAAGGACTTGTTAAAAAAATACTTATAAATTGTCATTTATTTTGATTATCATGACTTTCATTTTTCCATCCAACTTTTCTACAGGGAAAATCCCGACATCTGTTTCCCCAGAGAGTGAGCCAAGGCAGCAACCATTGACTTACCCTTGCTAGAGTCGGTGGTCTTAGTGAGTGAGCCAAGGCAGCAACCATTGACTTACCCTTGCTAGACTCAGTGGTCTTAGTGAGTGAGCCAAGGCAGCAACCATTGACTTACCCTTGCTAGACTCAGTGGTCTTAGTGAGTGAGCCAAGGCAGCAACCATTGACTTACCCTTGCTAGACTCGGTGGTCTTAGTGAGTGAGCCAAGGCAGCAACCATTGACTTACCCTTGCTAGACTCAGTGGTCTTAGTGAGTGAGCCAAGGCAGCAACCATTGACTTACCCTTGCTAGACTCAGTGGTCTTAGTGCTTCAGTGTGGATATTGATTATTTCTGTCCACTTGTGCGTCTATGAGATGACGAGCGCTGCTTCATTGTCTGTGGACTACCTTCATGGAGGACAGGACAGAGAGGGGGAGAGAATAGAGAAGGAGAAGATTAGAGAGAGGAAGGGATTAAATTTAAATTTTGCCTTCGAATCTGTTAGTTTATTGTGCATCCCATATTCGTCCTGTGGACGATAGTTCAAGAGCATATGGATTCACAAAAGACCAAGAACTAGGCGCCTAAATGGGTTAACAGAACCACATCTGGAATTATATCTAAAACTGACTTAACTGTTCCAGGCAAATTTAGGATAGTTGCTTAATATATCTTATTTTCACTAATACGTATATCTTATTTTCACTAATAAGATACCTGGACATATCATCTAGGTTATTATATTATCTCCATATTCCTCAGTAAGTGGGCAATTAAACAAGTATAGAAAGAAGGGGAGGGAGGTGTGAGGGTAGAAAATAAGGAATGAGGGAAGGAAGGAGAAAGAAAGAGGTAAGCAGAGAGGGAAAATGAGGAAAATTGACTGAGTAGAGACGGAGATGGGAGAGGAATAGGGACGGGGGGGGGTCGAGTAATAGGGGTGGAAAGGGGAGACAGTAGTGGGAGTGGCTGGATGGAGTGCGAGGGATGGAACAGAGAGGGAAGCAGAGTAGAGGAAAGGAGGGTTGCTAGTGAGGGGGGTAGTGAGGGGGGTGTCACAGTGACAACAACCACTAACAGGGCTGAGATACGACCACTGATAACTGAGAGGGAGAGAACAACACTAGTTTTTATTGAACATAATTAAATACACCCTTAGTGTGCTGTTACACAATTCTATATGCAATATCCTCGGATCAAACCTAATTATTACCCATTCCCCGGGCATTGTATGACCCGCACGGCTTTAGCTCTTCTTAATGACTAAAATATAATCCTCTTCTCACTGAATGCATTCTCCTCAGATACCAAAAATTATCTTCTATTATATCTCTTTGTTTTTCATTCTACTTTGTCTCGTGTAATTATTTCATGAGTTATTCTTAGTAATTTTGGTATGTGTAGCTTGTGGGCATATTCAGTTTTTTTTCGGGGGTCAAGTCTCAGCTTCTGTCCCAAGTTTTTAAACTACTAATCGGCATAAAAAAAAGACATTAATGGTTCCCTGTCTCTCTTGTCCTGAGGTATCAACTCTGGAAACTGTTTGTAGTTAGTTTCCACCACTCGTATAATAAGTAGACCCTCATTCGCACTGTCAAAGTTTTCTCCCAGATGTTGTACACAGATGGTATACATGTATTTACAAAACAATGTGGTGGGATAAGAGTCTTTCTTGCGATTAGCAGTGGATGGATGGAGCCTTTACCTCTCCTTGAATGATCTATACTTGACTTACTCCCATGAAACACAGTTATGGGTTTGAATTTTTTGGATGCCTACCTCTAAAATTTAGACATTATTTATGTTTTGGTATTTTGATTTCATTAGCTTGTAGTGTTTTTTTAACCAATGTCATCAATCTCCTTTTTTTTTTTTGCTTTTTTTTGCCTATCGTCTCATTCCTACAGTGAGAAGTTTCCTCCAAACATTACCTCATTTAATAGCCTATTCTCGAATCACTAGTGATAAACCGTGCATGTCTGAACGTTTTCTAGTACTGTGCAACCATCACGCTGCCAGATGTGTTGTAGCCGCTTTAAATTTGCTTATTTGTGGTTTCATTTACGTTTTTTTTACAGGTTTACATAACTTAACCTAACCTAAGCTGGCTCGAAACAAAGAAAATAACATGTGTAAGCATACATGGAGCGTGCAGACATTGATGCTGGGACTCGATTAAGAAAATTAGCTTAGTGAAATGAAGATAGGTTTTATTTAGATCACTGAAGGGGAGACTAGTCTCGCGTTGCCTTCCTCAAGCGCTGAGTTGACACTAGAAATTTGGCTCTGGTAGTATGTAGAGGGCATTTCGAGCAGTGGATTAGATAAATAAGGCGTGAGGGAGAGTAAGAGCCTGACACTACCTGGGGAGTATTTATAGTAGAGCTGAGGTAGCTTGGGAGTCGGCACTGTTGCTGTAGATGCTGGCTTGATACTTTTGTTCTCGGCAATGTGACCTTGCACAGCCTAGCTGAACTCTCAAGGAAGGTGCAAGCGGCCTAGGTGCTGATACTCTTTACACTCACCCACAGTTAGTAGGTGCAGGCGGCCTAGATGCTGATACTCGTTACACTCACCTACAGTTAGTAGGTGCAGGCGGCCTAGGTGCTGATACTCTTTACACTCACCTACAGTTAGTAGGTGCAGGCGGCCTAGGTGCTGATACTCTTTACACTCACCTACAGGTAGTAGGTGCAGGCGGCCTAGGTGCTGATACTCTTTACACTCACCTACAGTTAGTAGGTGCAGGCGGCCTAGGTGCTGATACTCGTTACACTCAGCTACAGTTAGTAGGTGCAGGCGGCCTAGGTGCTGATACTCTTTACACTCACCTACAGTTAGTAGGTGCAGGCGGCCTAGGTGCTGATACTCTTTACACTCACCTACAGTTAGTAGGTGCAGGCGGCCTAGGTGCTGATACTCTTTACACTCACCTACAGGTAGTAGGTGCAGGCGGCCTAGGTGCTGATACTCTTTACACTCACCTACAGTTAGTAGGTGCAGGCGGCCTAGGTGCTGATACTCGTTACACTCAGCTACAGTTAGTAGGTGCAGGCGGCCTAGGTGCTGATACTTTTACACTCACCTACAGTTAGTAGGTGCAGGCGGCCTAGGTGCTGATACTTTTACACTCACCTACAGTTAGTAGGTGCAGGCGGCCTAGGTGCTGATACTCGTTACACTCAGCTACAGTTAGTAGGTGCAGGCGGCCTAGGTGCTGATACTCGTTACACTCAGCTACAGTTAGTAGGTGCAGGCGGCCTAGGTGCTGATACTCTTTACACTCACCTACAGTTAGTAGGTGCAGGCGGCCTAGGTGCTGATACTCTTTACACTCACCTACAGTTAGTAGGTGCAGGCGGCCTAGGTGCTGATACTCGTTACACTCAGCTACAGTTAGTAGGTGCAGGCGGCCTAGGTGCTGATACTCTTTACACTCACCTACAGTTAGTAGGTGCAGGCGGCCTAGGTGCTGATACTCTTTACACTCACCTACAGGTAGTAGGTGCAGGCGGCCTAGGTGCTGATACTCTTTACACTCACCTACAGTTAGTAGGTGCAGGCGGCCTAGGTGCTGATACTCTTTACACTCAGCTACAGGTACTCTTGTGGTAGGTGCAGATGATCTAGGTGCTAGTATTCGCAATAGTCATCTTTCTGGTATTCTAATGAAAGCTGAAGGCGGCCTATGTGCAGACACTCGCTGCACACACCTGGTGGAAGCTAGAATTATAAGACCACCATGGATTCAAGGGCAGCCACGTTCATGTTCCAGCGCCTCAGCGTGGCCATCCAGAGGGAAAACGCATGTTGCATACTGGGCTCGCGTCCGGCTTCGGAGGAGCTGGAGGAGATTCATAATCTTTGATATATTGTACCAATGTATTCATGTTTGTGTTTTCTGTCAATGTATTCTGTCTATTAATAAAGCATTCATATATTATATATAGGGGTGGTAGGAGAAGAAAATATTCAAACAGCTCTGGGGAGAACCTCGAGTTTTCCCTGAGGTACGTTTATTGTCTTCTCTGAGGATATATATATAAATTATATATATATATATATATATATATATATATATATATATATATATATATATATATATATATATATATATATATATATATATATATAAACTAAATGCTTCCTTTAAAGCGGTACAATATATCAATGTCGTGTGAGGATTGTCATATATGTTAGCTCATTTTACTGCATGAAAAGAAATGAGAATCCTGAAGCATGATTTCTAAGACATTTACACGTCACTGAACGTACGATGTCCTCTGCTACCAAGGTCGAGCAAGTCACTGTGTCTCATTGGTGGAAATATGGGTGGGGCTGTCTGGCGCCGCCCATTGGTCAGAGTTTTGTGACGTCACGGATTTTAAATATTTCCAAACGCCTATTGGTCAGACGTGACGTCACGGATGCTCAGTGTTGCCAGAATTGAGCAACATGTGGTCATACGGTCAAGGTGGAGTCACAGTCAACTCTGACGATGTTTTACTCCTACAGGGAGACCCCTTGATGCCGGTGAGAGGCTCTTGATCCATGGAATTACATGTCTTCCTTCTCCTTAGATCAAACTTGATCGCTCATATTTCTCAGATGTTGTATGACCCCTACGGGTAAACGTTTCCCCTCCAAAATATAACTACTACTACTACTACTACTAATAATAATAATTGTTATTATTATTATTTTATTATTATTATTATTATCATCATCAACATCATCAAAACTAAGCGCTAAACCCATAAGGGTCATACAGAAGAATAAATAGTAATAACAATAATGGTGATTCTTTAATATTATTTTAACCATTTAATTTCATCAACCATATTTAATTTTATAACAAAATTAACAGGTCTTCCATTTCTAAGTTTCTCATTATTTCTTCAGCAATGCTACCTAGGTTTTTTCTTTTACCTCAGCAGCTGTCCCCTGCTGAGGAAGTATATTTACCATCAGTCATTCAGTTGCAGTCTTGCTGACATAACAATTCAGATTACAATCTCGACCCTTTTTTTTTTACATTGTAGCCTCCTCTTTATGTGAATTTTAGCCGAGGAGTGTCCATATTAAATAATTAATAACTGTAAGTTCTGTAAATATTTGGTTAAATTTCGATTGGATTTCTGATGGTTATACTGGAAAACTTATTTAATTTTTTTAGATAATTTTTTGATGGTCAGTTTCAGCTCGTTAATACATATACAGCATTGGCATTCACTACCCCTGTGGGGTTAGTTTGATATCTTTATTATGCAGCTCATACCCATCCTGTGGGCGGTAGTCAAAAGATTACAGAGGTACATAATGGGTCCAGGGACCGGACTCCAAAGTTTTGATACCTGAACAAGATACAAAGGTAATGAGCTCCAGGTAGAACTGGTCACAGTGGAAAAAAATTTATGTATAATAATAATAATATTATTATTATTAGATGTGTCAGCAGATGGGTCTATGAAAGATGAGGTGAATCATAGAATTAACGAGGGGAAAAAGTTGATTGGTGCACTGAGGAGCTTGTGGAGACAGAGAACTTTATCCATGAAAGCAAAGAGGGAAATGTATGACAGTATAGTTATACCAACGCTCTTGTATGGGTGTGAGACATGGGTTGTGAATGTTGCAACAAGGAGAAGGCTGGAGGCAGTGGAGATGTCATGTCTGAAGGCAATGTGTGGTATGAATATAATGCAGAGATTCCGTAGTTTGGAGATTAGGAGGAGGTGTGGGATTACCAAAACTATTATCCAGAGGGCTGAGGAGGGGTTATTGAGATGGTTTGGACATGTAGAGAGGATGGAACAAAATAGAATGACTTCGAGAGTGTATAAATCTGTAGAGGATGGAAGGCGGGGTAGAGGTCGGCCTAGGAAAGGTTAGAGGGAGGGGGTAAAGGAGGTTTTGTGTGCGAGGGGTTTGGACTTCCAGCAAGCGTGCGTGAGCCTGTTAGGAGCGAATGGAGACAAATGGTTTTTGGGACTTGACGTGCTGTTGGAGTGTAAGCAAGGTAACATTTGTGAAGGGATTCAGGGAAACCGGCAGACCGGACTTGATTCCTGGAGATGGTAAGTACAGTGCCGGCACTCTGAAGGATGGGTGTTCAAGACAGTGATGGAGTGAGTGATAATGAAAGTTTTTCTTTTTCGGGCCACTCTGCCTTGGTGGGAAACGGCCAATGTGTTAATAAATAATAATAATAATAATAATAATAATAATCTTTATTCCTACAAGTACATGTACAAGGTATACAGGCCTAAGTGACATCAATGACATGCTACTATATAGAAAGCCCCTTGTTATGTAGAGCATTTTATGGCAAATTAGGTCAATGTTGTCCCCAGAGACTGAGGTTAACAAGTCACCAGGTGAGACATCTACACACTAACAGAACAGTTGGAGAAATCTTAGATTCAGTATGTTGGTTTGTTAAGCGTTAGGACGGATATGCGGACTCAATATGGTGGTGTTTACGTTCTTGACCTATTCCGATATCCGGATTAATGTGTGTTTAAACTAACAATATAGTAACTGGAAACTTAAAATGTCACAGTGTCCCATCGTAACGTCTTCATTAGCAGGTCTGAATACATTCCACCCCCGCAGGCGCTGTATAATCCTACGGGTTTAGCACTGAAGACAAACAGTGTCCAGAATATCTTGCTGTCAATTTTGTCAAGGCTGGGAACCAAAGCAATCATAGTATGTACTAGGGGGAGAGAGCACAACTTTGTAGTAGCCACAGTCAGTGGCCAGGCTTCAAACACCTTTTATTGTACAGCAATAAGGAATGGAACAGACTGCCTGCACATGTCAAAGCCAGTCATAGCATGAGCCAGTTCAAGAAGAGAGCCAAAAGGCACCTAATAAATGTAGCGACAGAAAGGGAGGAGAATGATTTTTTATTTTTCTAACTAACACACATGTAAATGTAAATAACTCTTTTTACCTTATTCCTAGTATACATATATCCTTTATAATATAATAACATATATCTCCTACAATGTATAATATTAAGGTACTAAAAGGACCCCAATGGAAATAAGTCACTCTGTCTGACTTTTTGGGTTATCCTGGGTGGTTCTCTCCACATATGCTGCTATGTATGATAATCTATTTAAATGTATTTGTGTATACCTGAATAAACTTACTTACTTTATAATAATTCATTACCAGGTATAGTCAGTTTTATATCCAGAGAACCTGGATACCCGGATAAGCATGTATGACAGTATGGGAGCACTGTAAAGTTGTTGTGGCCCGTGGCCTGGTGGCTAAAGCTCTCGCTTCACACGGCGAGGTCAGAGTTCGATTCCCGGTGAGAATAGAAACATTGGGCGGGTTTCCTTACACCGGTTATCTATGTTCCCCATCAGCAGAATGGGTACTTGGGTGTTAGTGGACTGGTGTGGGTCGCATCCTGGGACAAAACAGACCTAATTTGCCCGAAATGCTGTGCATAACAAGCGGCTTTCTATGTAGTAGTATGTCATTGATGTCAGCTAGGCCTGTATACCTTGTACATGTACTTGTAGAAATATATATTATAATAGCAGTGAGCTGGAGGGCAGCCTCATGAGACCAGACAAACTTGTATATGAACTGTATAACCTCGTCCACCTTCAAGAATCTCTTATAATACTCAACTGAGACTCGTCTTCACTTATTTTATTTCCCTTCATGGTGCTGGTGAAGGGCTCTTGTTCCAAGGCTCCTCAAGTGAAGTGCCTTGAGGCTGGTGAGAGGGAGTTTTTGATCCAATGAATTAGAATTCTTCTCCCTTTGGATAAAACCTGATTACCTTGTATTTCTCCAGGTGCTTCCTCATAAATATAAACGCGGTAATGGAAAGAATAATGCCAAAGCTCCCGAAATTCGATTAAAAAATCTAAACAGCTCTATTTCACGAATATATTTAACGAAACAAAATGAAACATTTTTTTTCGAAACCATATTTACATCACATCACAAGACTATTACTAATATCCTTTATACACCTCCATACATAACAGCTTATATTTACTGTACAATATATATATATATATATATATATATATATATATATATATATATATATATATATATATATATATATATATATTGTGTGTGTGTGTGTGTGTGTGTACTCACCTAATTGTGGTTGCAGGGGTCGAGACTCAGCTCCTGGCCCCGCCTCTTCGCTGTCTGCTACTGGGTCTCTGCTCTCCTGCTCCATGAGCTTTATCATACCTTGTCTTAAAACTATGTATGGTTCCTGCCTCCACTATATCTTTCTCTAGTCCATTCCACTTCCTGACTACTCTGTGGCTGAAGAAGTGCTTCCTGACATCCCTTTGACTCATCTGAGTCTTCAGCTTCCAGTTGTGTCCCCTTGTTTCTGTGTTCCCTCTCTGAAACAACCTGTCACTATCTACCTTGTCAATTCCCCGCAGTATTTTGTATGTCGTTATCATGTCTCCTCTGACCCTTCTTTCCTCCAGTGTTGTTAGTCCTATTTCCCTCAATCTTTCTTCATAAGACAGACCCCTGAGTTGTGGAACTAACCTTGTCGCAAACCTTTGCACTTTCTCCAGTTTCTTTACGTGCTTGACCAGGTGTGGGTTCCAGACTGGTGCTGCATATTCTAGTATGGGCCTGACGTACACGGTATATAGTGTCTTGAACGATTCCTTGTTAAGGTAACGGAACGCTAATCTAAGGTTTGCCAGACGCCCATATGCTGCCGCAGTTATCTGGTTGATGTGTGCCTCCGGAGACGTGCTTGGCGTTATACTCACTCCAAGGTCTTTCTCCTTTGCCGAGGTTTGTAGCCTTTGTCCGCCCAGCTTGTACTCTGTCAGCGGTCTTCTTTGCCCTTCTCCGATCCTCATGACTTTGCATTTGGAGGGATTGAATTCGAGAAGCCATCTGCTAGACCAGATGTCGAGCTTGTCCAGGTCTGTTTGCAGCCCTGCCTGGTCCTCTTCCGATGTGATTCTCCTCATTATTTTCACATCATCCGCGAATAGAGACACTTCTGAGTCTATCCCGTCCGTCATGTCATTTACATATACCAGGAATAACACTGGTCCTAGGACTGACTCCTGCGGTACACCGCTCGTCACAGGCGCCCATTGTGATACCTCACCACGCACCATGACCCGTTGTTGCCTCCCTTTGAGGTATTCCCTGATCCATTCCAGTGCCCTTCCTGTTATACCTGCTTGTTCTTCCAGCTTCTTTACTAATCTCATGTGAGGAACTGTGTCGAAGGCCTTCCTGCAGTCCAGGAAAATGCAATCAACCCACCCTTCTCTCTCCTGCCTTACCTCTGTTACTTTATCATAGAACTCTAGGAGGTTTGTTACACAGGATTTGCCTTCCCGGAATCCGTGCTGTCTGGTGTTTATTATCCTGTTCCGCTCAAGGTGTTCCACCATTTTTTTCCTGATGATTTTCTCCAGGACTTTGCACACTATACATGTAAGTGACACCGGTCTATAGTTTAGTGCCTCTTTTCTGTCTCCTTTTTTAAAAATGGGGACTACGTTGGCCTTCTTCCATACCTCAGGTAGCTGCCCAGTTTCAAGGGATGTGTTGAATATTATGGTAAGTGGCACACTCAGTACCTCAGCTCCTTCCCGAAGAACCCACGGGGAGATATTGTCCGGACCCATCGCCTTTGAGGTATCGAGGTCACTGAGTAACTGCTTCACTTCCTCCTCAGTTGTGTGTATGCCCTCTAGCACTTGGTACATCCCTTGTTGGTGACGAACCATGTCCTGCCTACCCAGCTGCCTTCCTTCCTCCATTGTGAATACTTCCTTAAACCTCAAGTTGAGCTCCTCACATACCTCTTGATCATTACTTGTGAGTTCCCCATCTGTGTGTGTGTGTGTATCACCAATAAACGAAATACAATCAACACTATAATTCACAAGTCGAAAAACATAAGCAGTAATAAGCTAAAATAATACAAACACATTTACAGATCTATACACATATACATGTACGTAATTCAAATACGTCAATAACTGCATACAATACGTCAATAACCGCATACAATACGTCAATAACCGCATACAATACGTCAATAACCGCATACAATACGTCAATAACCGCATATAATACGTCAATAACCGCATACAATACGTCAATAACCGCATACAATACGTCAATAACCGCATACAATACGTCAATAACCGCATACAATACGTCAACCGCATACAATACGTCAATAACCTCATACAATACGTCAATAACCGCATACAATACGTCAATAACCGCATACAATACGTCAATAACTGCATACAATACGTCAATAACCGCATACAATACGTCACTAATCACACAATACGTCAATAATTAATAAAAACAACAAAGAAAATAATTTATTATGATACTCTATATAATGCTAAAACTTGTTCATGTACATATTAGTGTTTTAATATGTGTATATTTAAATTAAATCGTTAATGCAGTTAATTAAATATTTAATGTATATATAGAGATTATGATAAATATTAACGATGTTTATTATTATTATTATTATTATTATTATTATTATTATTATTATTATTACACATCTGTGGAACGGGAAGTAATCAGGTTTGATACAGAGAGGTGGGGAATGTAGCTCCAGTTCATTGAATCACTGGTTCACCTTGCTAGAGGACCGGGATAAGTAATATCTAAGTAATATCAACGTCTCGACACTGGCCCCAGTGTTCCCTACAGTAACTGAATGAATCTGGCTCTTACTGGGGTATTGCGCACTGATTGTTGCTTCAGCACTTTTTACTGGGAGATATGAGAGGCTTATTACGCATCATCTCACACCGGTATTTCTGCCAGAAAAATCTAGTTTTTCTACAACTGTGTAATTTTATACGCTGTTAAATTTACTGCGTGAGAGGCAGTGCCTTACTACGGCTTATTTCCTGGCTAGTCTGTTATTCTACCTCGGCTTATTTACAGGCTAAACTGACATTTTACCTCGTCTTATTTACAGGATAAACTGGCATTTCACCTCATCTTATTTACAGGCTACGGTGTTATCCTGTCTCAGTATATTTACAGGATAAGCCTGTAGTTTATTTCACCTGTTTACAGGCTTTATTCTGCTACCTCGGTTTATTTACAGGCTAAGCTGGTATCCTACCTCAGTGCTCAGTGCCCCAAGGCACTGTCCTGGCACCTCTGCTGTTTCTCATCCTCATAGCAGACATAGATAAAAACACCCAGCACACTTTTGTATCATCATTTGCAGATGACACTAAAATAAGCATGAAAGTCACTACGGTAGAGGACACTGAAAAATTACAGGAGGACATAAGCAGGGTCTTCCAATGGGCAGTGGAGAACAACATGACGTTCAATGGTGATAAGTTTCAGCTGCTTAGGTATGGAAAAAATGAAGAACTCAAAAGGAACACTATATACAAAACGCAAGAGGGTCACCACATAGAACGAAAGGAACACGTAAAGGACTTGGGAATAATTATGTCTGCTGATCTGTCGTTTAAAGACCATAACAAGACAAAAATCACAACAGCCAGGAAGATGACGGGGTGGGTATTGAGAACTTTCAAAACAAGGGAAATAATGCCGATGGTGACACTATTCAAATCGCTAGTGCTCCCTCACTTAGAATACTGCTCAGTGCCGACGGCCCCGTTCAGGGCAGGAGAAATATCAGAGCTGGAACAAATCCAGAGATCGTTTACGGCTCACATTGAGCCATTGAAACATCTAAATTATTGGGAACGCCTTCAAGTCTTGAACATGTACTCATTGGAGCGGAGGAGAGAGAGATACATGATAATATATACATGGAAAGTACTTGAGGGCCTGGTCCCAAATCTGCACACTGCCATAACAACATACTGGAGTGAGAGATATGGGAGAAAGTGTAAAATAAACCCAGTGAGGAGCAGGGGTGCGGTGGGGACAATACGGGAGCACTGTATTAACATCCGGGGTCCCAGACTATTCAACATCTTACCAGAAGATATCCGAAACACGGCTGGAACCAGTGTAGAAGCCTTCAAGAGGAAACTGGACAAATATCTTCACCAGGTATTGGGCCCCTACTTAAACCGGATGGGTCCTACACAGATGACAGCAAGGAAATGAGTGAGTTACTTAAATCCCAGTATGACTCAGTCTTTAGCGAGCCACTAACCAGACTGAAAATCGAAAACCTAAATGATTTTTCATGAGAGTGCCACAGAACTTGACAGACGCATGCCTTTCTGACATCATCACTACGCCAAATGACTTTGAAAAGGCAATAAATGACATGCCCATGCACTCCGCTCCAGGCCCAGACTCATGGAACTCCGTGTTCATCAAGAACTGCAAGAAGCCCCTATCACATGCTTTTAACATCCTATGGAGAGGGAGCATGGACACTGGGATCGTCCCGCAGCTACTAAAAACAACAGACATAGCCCCGCTCCACAAAGGGGGCAGTAAAGCAATAGCAAAGAACTACAGACCAATTGCGCTAACGTCCCATATCATAAAAATCTTTGAAAGGGTTCTAAGAAGCAAGATCGCCACCCATCTTGATACCCATCAATTGCACAACCCAGGACAGCATGGGTTTAGAGCAGGCCGCTCCTGTCTGTCCCAACTACTGGACCACTACGACAAGGTCCTGGATGCTCTAGAAGATAAACAGAATGCAGATGTTATATACACAGATTTTGCAAAAGCCTTTGACAAGTGTGACCATGGTGTAATAGCACACAAAATGCGTGATAAAGGAATAACAGGAAAAGTTGGTAGATGGATTTATAATTTCCTAACACGTAGAACACAAAGAGTAGTAGTCAACAGAGTAAAGTCTGAGGCAGCTACTGTGAAAAGCTCTGTTCCACAAGGCACAGTACTTGCTCCCATCCTATTCCTCATCCTCATATCAGACATTGACAGGGATATAAGTCACAGTGCTGTGTCTTCCTTTGCAGATGACACCCGAATCTGTATGACAGTGTCCACCGTTGAAGACACTGCAAGACTCCAAGCAGACATAAACCAAATCTTTAAATGGGCTGCAGAAAACAATATGAAGTTCAATGATGAGAAATTTCAATTACTCAGATACGGAAAACGTGAAGAAATTAAAATCTCATCGGAGTACAAAACTAATTACAAACACACAATAGAGCGAAAAACTAATGTCAAAGACCTGGGAGTGATCATGTCAGAGGATCTCACCTTCAAGGACCATAACAATGTAGCAATTGCATCTGCTCGAAAAATGACAGGATGGATAATGAGAACCTTCAAAACCAGGGATGCCAAGCCCATGTTGACACTTTACAGATCGCTTGTTCTATCTAGGCTGGAATATTGCTGCACACTAGCTGCACCTTTCAAGGCGGGTGAAATTGCTGACCTTGAAAATGTGCAGAGAACCTTCACCGCACGCATAAGTGCGATAAACCACCTCAACTACTGGGAACGCTTGAAGTTCCTAAACCTGTACTCTCTAGAACGCAGGCGGGAGAGATACATTATTATATACACATGGAAAATTCTCGAGGGCTTAGTACCAAACTTGCACACAAAAATCACTCCGTACGAAAGCAAAAGACTCGGCAGGCGATGTAACATTCCCCCAATGAAGAGCAGGGTGCCACTAGCACGTTGAGGGACAACATAATAAGTGTGAGGGGGCCCAAGATTGTTCAACTGCCTCCCAGCATACATCAGGGGGATTACCAACAAACCCCTGGCTGTCTTCAAGCAGGCACTGGACAGGCACCTCAAGTCGGTACCTGATCAGCCGGGCTGTGGTTCGTACGTTGGACTGCGTGCGGCCAGCAGTAACAGCCTGGTTGATCAGGCTCTGGTCCAACAAGAGGCCTGGTCACAGACCGGGCCGCGGGGGCGTTGACCCCTGGAATTCTCTCCAGGTAGACTCCAGGTAGGTGCCAGATCAACCAGGCTGTGATGGATATGTGGGGCAGCGGGCCTCCAGCAGCAACAGCCTGGTTGACCAGGCAAGCACCAGACGAGCCTGGCCCATGGCCGGGCTCAGAGAGTAGATACTCTCGAAACTCTTCAAAGGTATATCAAAGCTAGTACTCTACCTCAGGTTAATTACAGGCTAAGAGCTATTATCGTGCCTCAGCTCGTTTTTTCAACCCTGTGTAATATATACTGTATTGCTCTTCTCCAGGATGTGACAATACCCGGTTAATACTCTGTTAACGCATTTACTGCTAGGTGAACAGGGGCAGTAGGTGTAAGGAAACATGCCCCTACGTGTCTTGACTTCCCCGGAATTAAACCCGGATCCTTTAGTTGTGAGCCAAATATGCTGCCAATGGTCAACGGTTTAATTTACGTCCTCTCAGACTTTTATCTCTGAAAGAGGAATTAAAGTTAACGCTTGTGTATGTATATACACAGGAGAGATACTTCAGAGTTGCAAAACTCGCTGTAGATACAATGAAAGATATCTCTTGTATTCACTGTAACTCCTAGATTTATTTTTACATCCGCTTAAGAGACTGTATATATAAGCACTCAATTAGTGATTCCCTTAGTAATCTTAAGATAGTCTTGTTTGCCTGAAATGTTCTGCACGTTAAGGGGCTTTATGCATGCACACCTAAATGTTATTTATCTCTGTACAAACATTGTATCTTTCTGAAATAAAGACTCAATCTTGATTCTAATTGTGTATCTCTCATTGTATACATGCCCAGCGAAGTATATATTTCCGTGTATATAATATACTGAGAGATACTTACCTCATGATGTATAAACACCGAGAGATGCACACCAGCCAATAAAGGCAAAATCTACTACATTAACAATAAACTCAAATGAACGTCAACTATATACCCAGCTGTATCAAGCAGAAGTAACCTCCACACTACGCACACTGCAGGACAAAATAATCCCCCTCAAAAACAAACAAAAAAATATGAAAAGTAAAAAAAAAAAATTGATTAAGACAGTAGTCTCTAACCTGTACAAACATCGTTTATCCCTTTATGATCCGAAGATATTACAAGTTAAATTCATTAAAACAAACTGCACTAAAAAGCGGTTTAGACACGAAAAAATAATCGTAAAAGCTTGTATGACTAGACCGCGGCCATCCTGGTCAAATATCTGATCGTGTGTATCATGGTAAAATAATTATGTGGATTTGAGCCTCATGCGACGAATGTACAGTGGTGCAGGAATACCAAGTGAAGCCTTTGTTGGCACTATAAGATATATATATATATATATATATATATATATATATATATATATATATATATGCAAAAAGATCAGGTCAGGTCAGGTCACATTCACTTAAGGAATGAGCACGGCATCTAACCTAGTAGCACAAGCTAGTCAGGTCCAACTCACACCCACTCATGTATTTATCTAACCTATTTTTAAAACTACACAACCTCTTAGCTTCTATGACGGTACTCGGGAGTTTGTTCCACTCATCCACAACTCTATTACCAAACCAGTGCTTTCCCATATTCTTCCTGAATCTGAATTTTTCCAACTTAAAGCCATTGCTGTGAGTCCTGTCTAGGCTAGATATTTTTTAGCACGCTATTTACATCCCCTTTATTTATTCCTGTTTTCTATTTATACACCTCAATCATATCCCCCCTAATTCTACGCCTTTCTAGAGAGTGCAGATTCAGGGCCCTCAGTCTATCCTCATAGGGAAGATTTCTGATACATGGGATCAACTTTGTCATCCTCCTTTGTACGTTTTCCAGAGCATTTATATCCATTCTGTAATACGGTGACCAGAACTGTGCAGCATAATCTAAATGAGGCCTACCAATGGCCTGATCGCTAAAGCTCTCGCTTCACACGGCGAGGGTCTGCGTTCGATTCCCAGCTCGGGTAGAAACATTGGGTGTTTCTTTACACCTGTTGTCTATGTTCACCCATCAGTAAAATGGGTACCTGGGAGTTAGTCGACTGGTGTGGGTCGCATCCTGGGACAAGGAACTAATTTGCCCGAAATGCTCAGCATAACAAGGGACTTTCTATATAGTAGTATGTCATTGATGTCAGCTAGGACTGTATACCTTGTACATGTACTTGTAGTAAATAAAGATATTATTATTATTATTATTATTATTATATAGAGTTGAAGAACAACCTGAGGACTTCTATTATTTATACTTCTTGATATGAAGCCAAGGATTCTGTTCGCTTTATTGCGAACACTTATGCACTGCTGTCTAGGTTTTAGATTACTGCTAACCAGAACTCCTAAATCCTTTTCGCAATCAGTAATATTAAGATCTACATTATTTAGTTTATATGTGGCATAGTTATTGTCCTGTCAAACATTTAGAACTTTGCATTTCTCTATATTAAACTGCATCTGCCACTTCTCTGACCACTGCATCAGCCTATTCAGATCATCCTGGAGTGCTCTAATGTCCTCATTAGAATGAATTGGACGGCCTATTTTCTATAACTGTATTTATGTATACCTGTACATAAATAAACTTACTTAGAGGAAGAACAAGAGGAGAGCTACTGACGTCACTGGATTCTGACTTTCTGGGTTATCCTAGGTTCTCTACACATATGCTGCTATGTATGATAATCTATATAACTGTATTTGTGTATACCTGAATAAACTTTCTTAATTCACAAACCCCAACGCCGGGATCCGTCTACCACCACCACAAACTAGGAAGATAGGACTTCAGCGCCAGCTTCGTCGGGTGTGGACGTCTCTCTCTCGCCTGAGTATCAGTGACAAATTCTCCCCGTTCTCTCTGGGACGCTTGTGCTCGTCTATCTTGCCCGCCTGGCACTCTACAGAGGGACACCTGTTTATCGGCTTAATTTTAACCAGCTCCATTTTTTCCGCTCTGCGGATAATTATTTAACGGTCTTTGGTGGGAAGCCGGTTACTGTACTCAGGTGTGGGTGTGGGGGGTCCCGCTTTGCTGGGGCTTGGCAAGGGGGTCCACCGGACCTAATCGGAAACTTTCAAGTTTCTATCTATTTACAAAGGAACTTTTGTTGCTTTTCTTTCATGGCTCAGCCTTGAGCAACACATCTTCCTCGTACCATCGAGAAGTCGGGCTCGATACGGCTTATGCTGTCAGTGGCCCTGATAACCCCAACCAAGACGCTGCAGGTGGGCGTACACGGTACTGCTGTGTATGTTGAGCTGCAGCTACTGGTCTTGGTGGAGTGTGGTCGTCTTGTCCTGCTCTGGGGGTTTGGGACAATTATATCGTAGAAGTGAATGGTATAGTATAATAATAAGGTATTAAAGGACCCCAATGGAAATAAGTCACTATGTCAGACTGACTTTTTGGGTTATCCTGGGTTCTCTAGACATTGTTATTTATGATAATGTATGTAACTGTATAAACTTACTTACGGTGATACCAGTAAGATGTGGAAAATGATACTTATGTACAATTCAGGGCATTTATTATAAAGGAAACTTTTCGCCATGATTGGTTTCTCAGTCCTGAACCGTATTCCCCCCCCCCCCCACCGTTCTATCATGTTTTGAGACTTAATTCCTCTGTGTTGCACTGTTCCTGGTGCGGTATAGACCACTCTCTTCCCAATATTTAAGGGAAAGAGGTTAATTTTCCTAATTAGGGGCTTTGTTTTTCCCTTTTCGCAATCCTTCTATTGGGATTTTTGAAGTTTTTCGACTTTGGATACTGGAAGATAATGTTAAATAGGCCCTATACTGTAACATCTCTGAACCATTACAAGAACAATGGCTGGTGATGCAGTTAATTTACAGTATTGTATATTCTGTAGACATTCATGCAAATACACGCGTCAAGGGCTACCAGGGAGGGGCTTTTGATCCAAGGATCGATTGTTATTACCCCCATATTCCCTACACTCAGTATTGCCCATATAAGTTATGGGCGCTTTCCCAAATACAATTTACAGATACAGTTTTGGTGCATTGGTAATCCTTGATAACCCAGCAAAGTGAAATACTGTATGATTTTTTTATTTTTCATGTCTTTATATTTCCACTAGGGTGCTTATTTTAGTTCTGTATTTTGGTAAGCAATCTACTGAGATAATTACAGTACAGTAGTATATAAAAGTTATTTGGGCTTTGAATTTAATAATTGCCTGTTGCATATAGTTATACAAAAGTGGTAATTTATGATGACTTAACCTAGACCTGTGGCTTGGTTGATAGCTCACCCAGTTTACATACTGATTTTCCTGGTTTGATCCCTGGCATGGGTGGATATTTTGGGCATGTTTTTGTACGCCTAGCAGATAATAGGTACATGGGTTTTAGTTGAATGTTGTGGGTTGTATCCTGGGGGACAAGATTAAAGGACCCCAGTGGAAATAAGACAAACAGTCCCTGATGATGCTCTGACTTTATTGGATTATCCTGGATGACTAACTTAAGAAGATTTTGTTCGGAGTCTTAACCCAGAGGGTTAGTAACTCAGGATATCCTAGTAAAGTCAGGATGTCATCAGACTGTATATCTTATATCCATTGGGGTCCTTTAGTCCTCTCTCCCAGGATGGTACTCACACCAGTCACAAAACAAACAGGGACCTACTTTCTACTAGGTGAAAAGTGGCAGCAGGTGTAAGGAAATAGGTAATTTCCACCCATCTGAAAATCAAACCTTGGTCTCTCAATGTGAGATTTGTGGCTGCTACCAAGTACCATGAGGATCACCACCTAGGTTTCACATTACTCAGAAGTAGCACATTTGGCTCAAAATCGAATGACCCAGGTTTGTGGGTGGGGCAGGATGTATGGGCAAGTCTCCGAACACCTGCTGCCCCAGTTTACCTAGCAATAATAGACACGAGTGTTAGTCTGTACACCTAGGACCCCAATGAAAATAGTAAATCACTCTGTTTGACTTTTTTGAGTTATCTGAGGTAAACTACATGTACGCTGCTATGTATGATAGTTTATGTAACTGTATTTATGTGTACCCACACCTGAATAAACTTACTTAGTCAGCTAACAGGAAATTCGTATCCATGGGAAGGACCTAAGGACCCTAACTGAAATTGGCTTTTTTGTGTTGTTAACTCTCCCTTCTCCCCCTCCCCTGCATTTAATAATATGAATAAACAACTATTAGTACTACTACTATTCTAGTATGTAGTATTTGTTTTCCCTTTTTCATTCTTCTTTTTTAATTAATGTGATAATTATTATGTAGTTGCAAAATTCATAATTGTTAGTAAAATCGTAATAAAAATTGGAGACAGTTTATGCTTGTATGGTATAAGTTTTAAAAAGGCTGTTGCCATTGTACCTACAGCTGGTTGCGTTAATGTAAATGTACAGTAATCCCCCCGTATCTGCGGGGAATACGTTCCAAGACATACCGCGAATACACGAAACCGTGGATAGTAGTAAACTCTGTATATGTCGTTTTTTTGTTTGCATACATACCTATGATAAAGTTTAATTGATCAGTTACATACAAGTCGAGAATTAGCACTTTTTGACTGATAGGAAGCACTTCACTTCCTTCTCTTAGGCTTCGAAGAACTGCCAGCATCACTACATTTGCGCTCTGGGGCCATTATTAAGCAAAATTAAGGGATATTTTCGAGGCCCCCTCAAGGGAGGTTCCTTGATGCTGGTGAGGGGCTCTTGATCTAGGGAATTGGATCTGTGTTCCAGTTCCCTGAATTAACCCTGAATACCTTCCATCCCCCCCCAGGCACTGTATAATCCTACGGGTTTAGCGCTTCCCCATGATAATATTTTTGGGCCATGGTAAACCGCGGATAACTGAACCACGGAAATCGAATCCATGGATACAGGGGTTCTACTGTATATTTAAAGGCTTTGCCAAACTTGTCTTGTTCATTTATTTTCAAATTTCTTATCTGTGGTTAAATATTTACAGTATACTGTATTTTCTTATAGTTAATGCAACCTAATCTAACCTTTAAACTGGTAACTCTCCTACTGCCTTGTCCATAGCCTTTAATAAATTGTTCATTACACAACTGCTGTCCAGATAGCCTTTTCCTTTTAATGTAGTAAATATTGATAAGAAATTTGTATCCCAGACTTTATTTGAAGCAAATGAATTTATAATTTTGTATTAGAATGTACAGTAATTTAGTAGGTGAAAATTTTGTTCCAGACTTTTGTAAAAAACGAATTTCTTTAATTTTTCTTTATGAATTTTTTTTTCCAATAGTATACATATTCATAACTTTCCATAAATCAGACACTCCTCCAGGGAGGTGCCTTCATGCCACTGAGATACTCTTGATTCAAGGAACTGGACTTGTTTTTCCCTTCCTTGGATTAGACAATGCACTCATTTCCTTGGGGGCCTGTATGACCCCTATTGGTTTAGTGTTTCCCCCCTGATTAAAATAATTATAAATTAGTTATCCTTGAGCATGAATTGGTATAAAAGAGAAACTATTCAATTTTTATAAGTTTAAGAAAAATGTGGTTATTAATATAGTTGTTTGACTTATAAATATTAATGCATTGTTTATTTTCAGTTACCACCATAATGACAATTTACAATCTCTACCTTTTTGACCGGGATGGTCAACTTCTACATTATGCCGAGTGGACACGAAATAAACAATCTGGAATGACAAGGGAAGAGGTTAGCTAAATGAATTATTGTCTGTATCAAGTACAGTAATAAGTATTAATAATTATATTATACACCTATCATTCAGTCTTATTACTGTCTATTTGGAATTATTATTGCTATTATTTATGTTCATTTTGTTAGTGTATTACAGTATTTTTGTTAATGTTTTCATTATAATTATTATTATATTACAGCCTCCCCCCACTTAGCGATGTACTATTTTACTGACAACTCGGACTTACGACGAGCTCTCTGACCAGTTTGCATACCTAAATAATGTATATTAGAGCTGATTTCCTCTGTTCTGTTTATTACAATATACAGTACACTACTGTATAAACATTTAAAAATATACTAAAAATGTTATAAATGGTGCAAAGGTGACATTAAAACAATATTAATGATGGTTGACACAAACCCACTACCATTATACAGTGATACCTTGACTTACGAGTGCCCCAACTTAAAAGTTTTCTGAGTTACGAGCTGTCGCTCGGTCGATTTTTTGCTTTGAGTTGCGAGCCAAAATCCGAGTTACGAGCGAGCTTCAGATATGCCTCCACTGGCAGGAGAGAGGAAATATCAAAAACCTCAATAATAATCATTGTGCAACATCCTTTCAATTTTGATACCACTGGTAGTGTCATCCTGCCAGAATGTTCTATAATGTATGGCCTAAGTAAAGAGAAACAATTCCGGAATGTGTGTAATACATGTTCGGCAGGCCGGCTGGTTGGGTGGCCGGCTGGCTAGCTGGCTGGCTGATTTGCTTTGGCTGTCTCTTATCTCTTTCTGTCTGTCTGTACGTACAGTATCTATTTCTGTCTGTCTATGTCTATCTCTATCTCTATCTCTGTCTCTATCTCACAAGTACACATAGTGTAAATTACCTAGGATAACCCAAAAATCCAGCCAAAGTGCTATACGTACTATGCTTGTAGATATAAGGCATAATAAGCATGACTGGCAAGTAATACACATTTTGACTTGTTCAGGAATCAGACGTGACTGACTCTGCATCATGTGTAATATCTGTTGGTTCTCTCTCTGAGACAGAGACAAGTAGAGAGACAGGAAGACAGAAACACAGGCAGACAGAAAGACAGATAAGCAGAGACAGAGATAAACATAGAGAGAGCTAGACAGACAGATTGACAACCAAATAGATAGAAACAGATAGACAGAAACACAGATAGACAGACATGTTTATTTGTAACAGTGAAAAATATATCCAAGGCAGTGCACGATCATCAAATGTCACTCCAATGGCAGTGGAGTGACACTCATCTTTCACCGTGCTTCAAGGAGTTTCATATATACTCCACCATTTCTAAAACATTGCTGGGACCTGGCAAAAAAGGAAATTTTTTGGGCTGGAATGGATTAATGGCATTTCAATTAATTTCAATGAGGAAAATTGATTTGATTTACGAGCTGGGTCACGGAACAAATTAAACTCGTAAGTCAAGGTGCCACTGTAGTATGTTCCTCATTTAGTGACGAATTCATTTACCGACGTGGTATTAGGAACGGAACTCCGTCGTTAAGTGAGGAGAGGCTGTATTATAGTTATTATTATTATTGTTATTATATATTATTATTATTTGATATCTCCACTAAAGGTAAACAATATGGTGTTACTTATTCATACATACAGTGGACCCTCGGTTAACGAATACCCCGGAAATCGTGCAATTATGTAAGTATAATTTTGTAAGTTCTTGTGGAAGTGTATTTTTGGGGGTCTGAAATAGACTAACCTACGTGAAATTTTTCCTTAAGGGAGTAAATTCGTTCGGTAATGGCACTTGAGCAGACTTCAGGAGTGAAGTTTTTACGAAACTCGGGGGTCCACTGTACTTAGTTACCAGTTGGTATATTGTATGGCTCTGCATTAATTTGAAAATTCAAATGTATGACATTGCATAACCAGGAAGTTACTGTGGTCATTAAATTGCTACTTTACATACAGAAAGCTAAGTATTTTAAATCAGGTATAAAGGCACATAATGCAGGGGAAGCATGATATTCCACTCATAATTAAGCTTTATTTGATAAAGCTCAGTCCTGAGTGAAAGACTAAAATAAAAGCTTGTGCTGCATTATGTGTTTTTATAACCACTTGTCAGCTTGTTGCACCAGTCACAGATTTATGTACCAGTTTGGTAAGACAGGGTGGGGAAAACAGTATTGCTGGATCTGAAAGCCTGGTTCAGATTAAAACTGATAATTACTCTGTGCTTCTTGCAGGAGGCCAAACTGATGTACGGGATGATATTCTCCATCAAATCATTTGTTACGAAGGTGAGTTATTGTCATTCCTATGTAGATGTTAGTATAGTTTTTTAAAAATGCTATGGGGTTAGGTCATTTGTATTTTGAAAGTTTATTCTTGTATTTTTTATATTTCAAGCTATTGCGATAATGTTTCATTATGAGTTTGTAGTGTTTATTTTAGAACACAGTAAATGTATATGTGGTGCTATCAAAAAAGTTACAGTTCTTGAATTTTCATATGCTTCCTGAGTGAAATATAGCAGCAACGTAGATCACACTGCGCAATACACTCTGTGAAGTAGTGTGGCAAGTTTCAGCGCAGTCAGTTATTCTGTTGATATTAGATGGGCATTTTTTGTCATGTCAGTACATACATTGTTATAGTTTTTTTGTGTAACAGAATGGATTCTTCAAAAGAAAGAACAATGTGTGTGTGTGTGTGTAAAATTCTGTTTTGAGCTTGGTAAAACAGCTAGTGAAACTCACAAAATGCTTCAGCAGCATTTGGCAATGAAGCAATGGGTTGGACACAGTGTTTTGAATGGTTTTCTCAATTCAGAGCAGGACAAATGTCAGTTGAAAGTGAAGAATGCTCTGGTCATCCATCAGTATCAAAAACAGATGCCAACATTGAAAGAGTGAGGAAGGCTATTCATGATGATTATCATCAGAACATCCAGGACATTGCAAGCAATGTGGTAATTTCATATGGGTTGTGTCAAAGAATTTTGACTGAAAATTTGAACATGAGGCGAGTGGATGCAAAATTTGTGCTCCTCTTACTGACTCAAGACCAGAAAGACCATTGTTTTGTGGCTAAAAACATCATGGCAGTCATCCCCCACCCACCCTACTCCCCAGATCTAGCTCCCTGTGACTTCTTTCTCTTCCCAAAAATAAAAATGGCACTCAAGGGGCAGCATTTTAACAATGTGGAGGAGATTCAAGCAGAATTGCAGGTTGTGCTAGATGCCATTAGGAAAGAAGAGTTCTAGAAATGTTTGAAGTAGTGGCAGAGGTGCTGGGATCAGTGTATTGCCTCCCAGACAGTACTTTGAGAGAGGTTCAATTAAGTGATTAGGCAAGCCTATGTATTTTTTTCACAGGAATCCAGGAAATTTTTGATAGCCCCTTGAATCAGAAATTTTAAAGTTTTTAAAATTTATGCCTTTTTTGAGTCATTAAGGTAACAGGCATGCAACACTATTGGGTCCAGTGATGCAAATATATGTGTGAATGAGGTGACATTTCTGAGGGCCCCCAGATGCTGTTTTATCACTGTAGTAAATGTCATTTACTGGGGAAGAGAACTAATTGGTAAACATAAAAAACTGACATGCTGTTGGAGTGTGAACAAGGTAGCATTTATGAAGGGACTCAGGGAAGCCAGTGAGCTGGACTTGAGATCTGGAGGTGGGAATTACAGTGCCTGCACTCTGAAGGAGTGATGAGGATATCTGCAGTTTGGAGGGGCATATAAACAGCAGTATTGGCATGCCTCTGGTAAGACAGTGCAGTGAGTAATGGTCAAAGTGTTTCTTCTTTTTTGTCACCCTACCTTGGTGGGAGACAGACGGTGTCAAAAAAAAAAAAAAAAGTTTCAACATTTCCCAATTTATTTTCCTTCAAGGGGTGCTTTGTGGCCTGTGATGGGTTCTTGATTCAAGGAATTGGAGCTATTCTCCACTTGGATCAATTTTGATTACCTCCCATTTCCCAGACACTGTATAACCCTTATGGGTTTAACACTAGGTTTGACAATAGATGAGTGGAACAAATTGCCAAGTAGGGTCATTGAAGCAAATACATTATTAAAGATTGGTCTATTATTGTGTCAGAGGAATCCCCACTTTTTGGGATGTTGTATTTCAGCTTTATTCACTTTATTTTTTAGCAATTTTATTGAGACATGAATTTGGCTGACTAAATTCACACTTGTTGAAAAGCTGTGGAAGTTCAAATTGTTCGGTGGTTCAGAAAAAAAATAAATTATGTATTATAAAGCTCTTTATATCCTTATGGATCATTCATTACTAAAAGTGTATGTGCACTGGAAGCTATGATATGCTGGACTGATGTATATGTTTTTTTTTTTTTTTTTTTTCAACAAGTCGGCCGTCTCCCACCGAGGCAGGGTGACCCAAAAAGAAAGAAAATCCCCAAAAAGAAAATACTTTCATCATCATTCAACACTATCACCACACACATTCATAATCACTGTCTTTGCAGAGGAGCTCAGATATGACAGCTGAGAATTGTCCCTCCCAGCTGTCACTATCCCAGTCCCCTCCTTTAAAGTGCAGGCATTGTACTTCCCATTTCCAGGACTCAAGTCCAACTAAATCAATTAACTGGTTTCCCTGAATCCCTTCACAAAATGTTACCCTGCTCACACTCCAACAGATCGTCATGTCCCAAAAACCATTCGTCTCCATTCACTCCTATCCAACACGCTCACACATGCTTGCTGGAAGTCCAAGCCCCTCTCCCACAATACCTCCTTTACCCCTTCCCTCCAACCTTTTCTAGGACGACCCCTACCCCGCCTTCCTTCCCCTACAGATTTATACGCTCTCCAAGTCATTCTACTTTGATCCATTCTCTCTAAATGACCAAACCACCTCAACAACCCTTCTTCAGCCCTCTGACAAATACTTTTAGTAACTCCACACCTTCTCCTAATTTCCACATTCCGAATTTTCTGCATAATATTTACACCACACATTGCCCTTAGACAGGACATCTCCACTGCCTCCAGCCTCCTCCTCGCTGCAGCATTTGCAACCCATGCTTCACACCCATATAAGAGTGTTGGTACGACTATACTTTCGTACATTCCTTTCTTTGCCCCCATGGATAACGTTTTTTGTCTCCACAGATACCTCAACGCACCACTCACCTTTTTTCCTTCATCAATTCTGTGGTTAACCTCATCCTTCATAAACCTATCCGCTGACACGTCAACTCCCAAATATCTGAAAACATTTACTTCTTCCATAATCCCTCTCTCCAATGTGATATCCAATTTTTCTTTATTTAAATCGTTTGATACCCTCATCACCTTACTCTTATCTATGTTCACTTTTAACTTTCTACCTTTACACACTCTCCCAAACTCGTCGTATATGTTGTTACAGTAATGAAATGAATTGGTGAAAATGAATGCTTCAGTATCTAAAAATACCCATAGGCAAATTTTCTCACTTGTACCAGAAACTAATTGGCCTACAGCACTTTTAATGACAGTCATCTCTCTCAAAACAGGTTTCTCCTGTGGACCTGCGAGAAGGTTATCTCACCTATACCACCAACAAGTACCGGCTCAATCTTTACGAGACTCCATCAAGATTAAAATTTATCCTTAATACTGATGTACATGCTCAGGGTATAAAAGAGCTCCTTCATCAGATATATACACAAGTATGTGTCAGTATATTCTGAAGTATATCTTGAAATGTGTAATTGACACTTGCATATGACAAACATTTTCTTTTACAGCTTCTGTTGAAAGATTTAGGCTTGACTTTTTTCAACTTCTATACTTCATTGCTCTCAAATCACATTAAGTTCTCATGCTTCCATCTCTATACAGACGGAAAGCTGCATTTAGGTTTTATATTCATTAAAGTATGATTTGTACCTGAATGGATGATGAAGGATGAGCCATGTTTTGACTAATGCCCATCCTTCTTTCATTGAGAAAAAACATACTTGTTTGCCTGCTTATTGGACACACCATCTCCTCAATTGTCCCATTTGTCAGATGGAGCATGGACTTCATTTTCATCCTCAAAAAAAAAAAAAAAAAAAAAAAAAGTACAAATTTATTTTCTGTGACTGCTTGTCTTACACTATTAATAACAGTGTTGAAGAAAACCAGTAAATTAAACATGAAAATGCATTTAGGAAATGTTTAATTCATTAAATATTCTATAACAAACTTACATTAGTCACTCCAGGTCCTAAATTTTTCTTAGTCATAAATAATTTCTGCTGGAAGCTGTCCCTATAAAAAAAAATGGACAGTGTTTTCTGAAATGCCAAGAGATATAAATACTGCATATTTTAAGTAAGGATATATGAGCCAGAATCTAGTACTGTGCAGGTATAAATATAGAAAGTTTTGCATTATTGTTATTAGAATTATGGGGAGCAGAAAGTTTTGCAATTTAGTGTAGAGCAAGTTAGAAGTACATTGATTTAGATTTTAGATTTTATGGGGTTTATTGTGCACCCCATATCCATCCTGTGGACGGTAGCGCAAGAGCATATGGATACACAAAAGACCTAGAAACTAGGCCCCAAATGGATGTACATAAGTACATTTGGATTTAAGATATCTTGACATATCACATACTGTATCTATATATTCCTCAATAAGTAGACAATTAAGCATATAGTTTTCAAAGTATGTGACCATAGGGCTCTTCACATACTTTGCATTTGGTTTGATCATCATGTGTGTGTGTCTGCCAGAAGTACTTGTAGTCAACCCTAAGCTTGGCTAGTACAACATCAGTCAATCTGTTCATATTACAAGTTGATAACTTAGACACATGTGCAACACTTGGGTATCTTTATTGAGGAAAAGTTTTGCCACACAGTGGCTTCATCAGTCCAATACAAAGAAAGTGGTAAGGAGAGGAGTAGTTTGAGGTAATCAGTCCCTCAGCCTGGAATCGATGTGTTCAGTCCATCAATCTTGTAGGATGTACAGCATAGGGCCGGAGAAGTGGCTTATATATTGTAGACAGATGAGTCGAAGCAGGAGGCGGGGGGATCACAGTGGAACTATCCACTAGTGTAAGTAGGTCTTCGTCCAAAGGTTGGACAAGTGCTGAAGAATTCCTTGTATCAAGATCCTGAGATGTTGCTGTGTCGGACAGGAATGTAGATGAATGGTTCAGAGAACTGACAAGTTGATAAATTAGACACATGTGCAACACTTGGGTATCTTTAATGAGGAAACGTTTTGCCACACAGTGGCTTACACTTACACTAGTGGATAGTTCCACTGTGATCCTGCCTCCTCCTGCTTCGACTCACCTGTCTACAGTATACGTATAAGCCACTTCTCCGGCCTATGCTGTACATCCTACAAGATTGATGGACTGAACACATCGAGTCCAGGGTGAAAGACTGATTACCTCAAACTACTCCTCTCCTTACTACTTTCTGCTTTGAATTGGACTGATGAAGCCACTGTGTGGCGAAATGTTTCCTGATTAAAGATATCCAAGTGTTGCACATGTGTCTAATTTATCAACTTGTCGGTTCTCTGAACCATTCATCTACATATTACAAGTTGCTTCATACACATACTTATCTATGTTCATGTTATAATGGGTTATAGATCTACTCAGGCTTCTAACTGCATTCCTATAACATTAAGTTTCAGTATTTAATTCTCTCCTAATATTATTCCTAATGTTAGACACAGACACACCAAAGTTATATTCTACATTTTTCTTCAGGGTAATTTTTTTGAATAACGTATCAACCTTATCATGAAGGAGTAATCCAATGTGTGATGGAATGCATTACTATTGTACATTAATTCGTTTTTCAGGATTTTTTTTTAGTATCTATATCTGGCTTCTCCATTGAACATGTTGTTAGTCATTATGTATGAAATTAGTAATAATCATAGAGTCAAGTGAGTAACTAGTTAAAAGGCCATATTTGAAGAAAAACAGAGGTTATTTTGCCATAGTGGATTTAATAAGCTCACATATTGAATGGAGTGAAATCAGTTTATTGGTAAAGATTATTGCATAGAATTAATGTTCCTGTTTAAAATTCAAAATATTTTTGCATATGAATAATATTGCAATGAAAATTCAAAAGCGCTGTCATATCTTTAAGCAATCATTTGTTTTAAAATGTCAAGATATGTATACAGCCTCTCCTCACTTAGCGATGTACTCATTTACCGACAACTCAGACTTAAGATGGGCTCTCTGACCAGTATACATACCTAAATAATGTACATTAGAGCTGATTTCCTCTATTCTGTTTATTACAATATACAGTACACTAGTACTGTATAAAATGTTATAAATGGTGCAGAGGTGACATTAAAACAATATCAAAGATGGTTGACACAAACCCACTACCATTATAGTATGCTCTTCACTTAGCGACGAATTCATTTACCGACCTGGTCTTAGGAACGGAACTCTGTCATTAAGTGAGGAGAGGCTGTATTAAATAAGTTGTTCTGTATTTTGAGTACAGTGGATCCCCAGATTACGTCATTATTTCGTTCCAGAATGCTGTTCAAGTGCCGTTACCGAACAAATTTTTTCCCATAAGGAATAATGTAAATTAGATTAGTCCTTTTAGACCCCCAAAAATACACTTACAAAACCACTTACAAAAATACACTTACATAATTGTTCGAGTTTGGAGCAGTACGTAATCCGGGGGTCCACTGTACAGGTTTACTAAGGCACTCTTCTTTCTTAACAGGTATATGTAGAGTATATAGTCTGCAATCCTCTGTGTCAGCTCAGTAAACCAATTGAGAGTGAATTATATGCTGCCAAACTGGATGAAGTGGTTAAACAGAGTCCTGCATATGCTTCAAGACCAGCATAAGGAAAGGCAATAAATGGGAAGATACTTTGTTGTGGTAAAGTGTAAGTGGTATGAACTCTGTTAATGGAAGGAAGGTATTCTACCCTGTGTCTTACCTGGTAAGGGTTCCAGGTATCATTGACCCAGTGGTCCAGTCTCCTTGATGACAGTCTGGTTAGTCAGACTGTTGATAGTTGCCACACATGTTCAACATATATATCACAACCTGGTTGGTCATGAACAGTTTTCAGGAACTTTTTGTTTTCTCTCCTGAGAACAGTTAGATCTGCAAATTTCCTCTTGTATTTGAGAAGAGGCAGAGAACATTTGTGCTTATAGTTATACCTTGGTGTACTTGACCAGTGCTTCTTAGTAGAAGGGTTGTAAGTGGGGAGATTAAGATAAATGATGTGATTTGAGGGGCGTTAGGTTAATTGGTGTAGTGAGAATGGGGCTTAATGGAGATGGTATGAGTGAAATACGTACAATGTTAGGAGGGGATTGGGGAAGAAAGAAGTGTGTGCAATGGAGTGACAGGGATAAGGGATAAAGGGAGAAGGTGAAGGAGCATGTAAGAGGGAGGGAAAGGTAGTAGGAGGTAAGTGGAAGTGTGGAGTAAAATAAAAGAATGGAAGTGGGAGGCAGAAATGCAGTGTGTGTGTGTGTATACAATAGTTTTATATTGTATTAAATTAATATACTCATGGGGAAGCACCAAACCCATTAGGGATATACAGCACCAGGAAGTGGAGGGGTAACTCCAGTTTCTTGGATCAAGAGCCCTTAATCAACATCAAGCTATTTCTACTTGAAGGGTATATGTATGTTTTAACAAACATTGGTGTAAAAATCATGGGTCAGTGACACAAATGCACATGTAGACAAAAAAGTTAGTACTGTATTTCAATAAAACATTTTAATAGGTAGAGTCTTGTTGACAGACAGTATATTGCTGTACAGTATAAGCTTTGTAAAGGCTACGGTGTTCTTCTTTTCTTTCTTTCAACACGTCGGCCGTTTCCCACTGAAGCGGGGTGGCCCAAAAGGAAAAACGAAAGTTTCTCCTTTTACATTTAGTAATATATACAGGAGAAGGGGTTACTAGCCCCTTGCTCCCGGCATTTTAGTCGCCTTTTACGACACGCATGGCTTACGGAGGAAGAATTCTGTTCCACTTACATAATTGTTCACATTTGTAGTTACTGAATGCTGAGCCTTGATGGTGAAGAGTTCTTGATCCAAGAAATTAGCATTATCCCTTTCTTTCTATCAAATCTATTAATCTCTTAGTCCTCAGGTACTGTACAGCCCATATGAGTTTAGTGGTTCTGCATGATTATAATAATTAAATTGAGGATGAAATGTGCAGTACTTTTCTCATTTTTGTGTTTTGTCCGTGGGTTTGCATGTGCCGCTTTGAAGAAAAAATGTATATATGATGTATAAATTTTGAGGATTTTCTTGAAATTTGTAAGAGTTTATTAAAAATTTAGGTTAAAAAAACCTCTTGAATTGCAATAAATTACCAGCCATAAGCAGCTGTATGTTGAGGGGGAACACACTGAGCTCCAAAAAAATAAAACATGTTTTTTACATTGCCCCTTCTATAAGTTGAGGGGTACTTTTTCAATTTAAAAAATGTTTATTTTGAACTTTAAGGTTAGTTTCTTCTCATATGGTTATGGTTGGTTTATCTGGATGTTTTAATAATAATAGTACATTAATAATAGCGTTGGCAGTGGTGCGCTGCCAATACCACTGTCATCAATGTGATAATCAACTAACATATAGAAAATACAGTACAGTGGTACCTCGAGATACAAACTTAATTCGTTCCAGAAGGCTGTTCAAGTGCCGATACCGAACGAATTTGTTCCCATAAGGAATAATGTAAATTAGATTAATCTGTTTGACCCCCAAAAACACACTTACAAAAGCACTTACATAAATACACTTGCATAATTGTTCGAGTTTTGAGTTGTTCATATCCCGAGGTACCACTGTATATGTATAAGTATTTATGTAGGAATTTAATTGAAAGGCATTAGGACAGGTAAACTGCCATTGTTATTTTTGTCTTGTCCTGTGTGGCACTTATGTGTTCCCCCCAAAATACTATGCTTGTACTGTCTTCTACAGGCCTGGAGTGCCTATAGAGTACAGGAAAGCTTTGATAAATCAGACTATCACAATATCCTGGTTTTGTTAGCGAGCTGTGATTGGTATTAATGCTATTTATGGTCTGTGATATGTGTTTTCAGCAGTTATGTTTATATGGCCTTTTTTTTTAGTCTCAATTTTTCAGCTCAGAAACCCCACTGTAACTTTCTTGGGTTTTAATATTTAAAATTATTTAGTATTGTATAAGTTTAGGGTTTGATAAGTAAGACACATTATAATCATTTTAGTGTCCTGTATTAAGGTCTGGATGAGTAAGACTTATGTGCAACAGTTTGATATCCTTATTGTCGAAACTTTTTACCTGTACAGGCTACTTCAGTCAAATAGCAGAGGTGATTAACTACTGGAAGCAGTGGAGAGGTAAAGATGATGTG